>OU015495.1:154431635-154436635 GCA_907164885.2 Dolomedes plantarius
ATGCGATACGCAGACATGCCCGTAACATTTCTCCTGATATGCTAAGAGCTACTGTTGAGAATGCAGTAATGCGATTTAACTTGCTTTCGGAAAATGGTGGACGCCACATTGAACATGCTTTGTAGCATGTTTCAGAAACGATTAAACACATTTTAAGCCGATGTCTTCATGTCTTATTTCGTTTGACAATATTGCATACAGCGCCATTTCCCCCTGGTGGTGAGTTTTTTTTTTTTAAGTAATTCCCATGACCTCCTTTAAACTGTTACCAAGTTTGATAACGTTTGGTCCAGTAGTTTTCCTTTTATGACCATTTCAAAGTGGAACTTTAATTATAACCACCCTGTATATCAAAATTTCCCACTCCCAATGCTCAAGAACTTTTCGCACATGGGGAATATTCTGTATATTTTTCAATCTTTTTATGCATCCCTTGTATATTTTTCATTCCTATACCGGAGCGAAGTTTTATTTACGCATTTGAATGCATATGTAAAACAAAGCATATATCGGAACTTTTGAACTATCTTTTATCTATAGCACACATTTCTCTCAATATTTTAAACGTGACTCGGCTTCTGTTGATAACAAATAGCGACTATCTGCATATGAAACGTATTCTTCTGTTAATAGGGTGCCTACAGTCCCAAGCACGTCTACACACAAGACAATATTCGTCAAATCATTCAATATGCCCGAAATCGAGGAATTCGAGTCATCCCCGAATTCGATACTCCTGGACATACTCAAGCTTTAGGAAAAGCATTCCCATGTAAGAAATTTTTATACCATTGCAACTCTTTTTTTCTTCCAGCTTAATTCTATTGAAATGCATTTCTTTACTCACTTTTGATACAGAAAATTAAGTCCGTCTGTCTTAAATGTTTGATATTAAACTCACCAACAATTTTTAAAGAGTTTTTGAAATAATTAGTTTAATATAATTATCTGGACATTCCGTAATATTGTAGTCCAGATTTGAGTCTATAGCTTTAGGATTAGATTCTCCGTGAATTGACGGTGGATGTATTGACCTCTACGTTATTCACATCAAATGTCTTGAGAATTGCATTTGATCAATAAATCCCAGGAATTATGTTTATCTGCCAGAATATTTCATTTCATGTGTCTTACAAAATATATTTAATCATGAGTGATACTTTATACAAATTAATTTTGAAGAATTTCAAGAAGTTACTTGTGAGAGGTTTTCAAGTTGATTTTATAAAACAACTAATAGGGAAAATGAGGTAGCTGTCAATGTTAGGAATGTGTCAGAAAATTAACCCGATCAGCTTTATCAGTCTTTACTCTTATCTCCAAAAAGATTTTGGTAAGGTCTTTTTTTTTCGAGATTTCTTAGAAATCTGACGGCTCTAATAGGTCGTATGTGAGATTTGATTACAATTATGTTGAATTAAATAGTTTTATACCCATTTAAGTACACTGCTCAAAACAATTAGGGGAGCACATCGTTTTAACGAAATTACGCATATACTTACACCGATAAGTGACATAAAATAAATCATCCATAATTTAAAGCCTAGCAGGAAACAGAAGAAGAAAACTTCATATGCAAATCAAAGTTCATGACGTAAAAACCAGAAAAAGAACATAAGGGCGGAAATCGGGATGTTGCAGAAACGTCTGTTTCGCTGCCTTAACTGTGAAATTCGATTGCTCAGTTATTGTTTTTGATAAAAGGTGACTTGAAAATGTCTCGACAACTTGATTTACCGGAATCCATGGCATGGCGTATTATTGGCAGACTTGAATCCGGGCAAACACAACGTAGTGTCGCGGATGCTTTTGGAGTCGCCAGAAGTGTCGTTGCAAGGCTGTGGAATCGATTCCAAGAAACAGGGAATGTTAGACGTTGATCAGAGAAAGGTCTGCCACGCGCCACTACAACAACTGATGACGGGAATATACTGTTAACAGTTCGTCGAAACAGAACAGACAATGCTATTCAGCTGCAAAGACAGTTGCTCTTGGAAACAGGACGAAGGGTGTCCAGCCAAACAGTACGTAATAGGCTTCATCAGAGAGGTCTCTATGCACGTTGGCCAATGGTCTGCATTCCGTTGACATTCAGTCTGGAGTGTGACACCCTACGTGCTTTGGTATGGAGAGAAAGGGGCACTCGAAATAACCCCACATTAGTTCGTGAAAGGTCACAATACAGACGAGCTGGTTTTATGGTATGGGGTGGAATCAGCATAGGTGGACCTGCATATCATTCGGAATGGTACTTTGACGGCCCGAAGGTATGCAGACGAGATACTGAGACCTCATGTCATACCTTACGCTGCAGACATTGGAGATTCCTTTGTTTTCCAGCATGATAATGCCAGACCGCATATAGCTCGTCTTGTGGAGAACATGCTTGAAGCTGAAACAATACAGCGTATGGAATGGCCAGCGTGCTCTCCCGACCTGAATCCAATCGAGCATGTTTGGGACATGCTCGGACGACGCATTGCTGCGATACCAAGGCCTCCTTTTACTCTCCGAGACTTGGAGATTGCACTTCTTGAGGAGTGGAACAGTATTCCCCAAAGTCTTATCGATAACATCATCGCATCCATGGAAAACAGGTGTGCAGCAGTCTTAGGTGTTCGAGGAGACCACACTCCATATTAAAAATCTTGCATCATTTCTAAACAATACTTTTTTTTTTATCTTTTACGTGTAACCAAATTGTTGCCCTAAATCATCTTTTTATGTTTTTTCCATATTTTCAAAGAATTAAAGCTTAATTACAAATTTTTTTACGTCTTTTTTTCTGTATTGCGCATTGATACGCGTGCACTATCCATTTTATGCCAATACGTGGCTGTCTCGCCCGATTTTCTTAACTTCTTTGCTTGCTCCCCTAATTTTTTTTTAGCAGTGTAGATTCAGGTGCCGTTTCTCAGGATTTATATACAGTCGAATCTGGTTAACTGGACCGAAGGTTAGTCGGACCAGCCGCTTATTCGGACCGACTCCAAAAGAACCGAAACAAATCCTATTGCATAAGCATAATAGGGCATGTTCGTGTAATCGGACCAGCCAGTTATTAGGACCAAAATGATCGCGTCCCGATATAGTCCGATTAACCGGAATCGACTGTATATATACACATATATATATACATATATATATATATATATATATATATATATATATATATATATATATATATATATGTATATATATATATATATATATATAAACGCTTTGTTAATTATATTGCCTAAAATAAAGTAGAATTTCATTGGGTTATTTATTGATAAAGCATTCTAATCATTCAATGCTATTGTATTTTGTAAAATTCAGTGACCTGATGAAGAGCTAACCATACCACTTACATACACCTTTGATTGATCTGTTGATAAATTGTTATTTATTGAAATATAACTATTTTGTGTAGCAAAGTTTTCTAATTTGATAAAATGATTAATAGCAAAATTCTCACTAAGATGTATCTTATTGTATTCTACTTAATTGATAATTACTTTATTAAGATCTTTAATTCTTTGTTATTGAGTAATCTCTGAAAATGAAAGATTTGTATGTATTTAAAATTTGTCTCTTTTTTATATTTAATATTAAGTTATAGCTACTTTCTATTATGTAATTTTTATTCAGTTTTAAGATTAATTAAATTGATTTTAGTGTGTCAAAAAGCACAAAGCTTGCTTTAGTAACATGGGTATTAGGACCATAAGTGTCTGCTAAAAAAACAATAGGTGTTTTATGTTATAAGTGACTATAAACGACACACCTATTGTCTTTAGTATAATAAAAATTATCTATAATAAAAACTACTCATTAAGATTGAAGTCTGACCCCTTTCAACTCACTAATGTTTATCACCTAAAGGTATTTCGACATCTTTTTTCTCTTAAGCCTTCTGTAAAACTTATAAAACTGTGCGAATCATTGATCTGAAAATTTTCTGTGCTTGGACAGGGTTGCTCACTCCTTGCTACGGAGAGGGAGATGACAAACCATACACTCCCAACCACCCGGAGCATGCATCTGCCGAGATCCTAAACCCAATGATCGAAGACACCTACGTTGTCTTTAAACGACTGGTGGAAGAAGTGAAGCAAGTCTTCGTTGATGAGTACATACACTTGGGTATGGATGAAGTCTACTATGCTTGCTGGTAAGTACACATGTACCATACAACTTCGCTAAGAAAGGCAATTCCACTTTGAACAAGAGAAAACCTTTACGTTTGACATAAAACTGTACAAATTCTATACAAAATTTACTGTAATATCTGTCAATCTTTAAATATAGCCTTAAATTAAAATTCCTGTCTAAAGGGAAGGGGTAGAATAATATACTCACTGGCAACCAATCTGACAAACATTCAGCTACCAATGATAAATATTAATTTTATAAATATTAATTAAAATTAGATTTAATTTTTATGTCTATGATATTACCTACAATTATTATTTATTACATTTAGAAATTTTATCGGAAATATTCTGTGTGTGAGGTAACTGGATAGTTTATTAAATGAGACTTTTTATTGTTTCTTAAATGAGATTTTTATTTGTTCCCTAGGAAATCTAGCCCAGAAATCAAAGAATTCATGAAGAAAAACGGCTATACGGACTACAACCAAGTCGAACAGCACTATGTAAAGAAAACCCTTAAAAACGTGAAGGATACTGGATATAAATACATGATATGGCAAGATCCTATCGACAATGATGTTGAAGTAAGTTTTTAAAAATGGTTCTATAAACTATATTTCCTTCGTCTTAAATGCAGATTAAATACTCATTTACTCTTGATTGTATAAGATATTCAAGATTACCCATCATACCGAGACAACGCAGATATGTATCGCACTTTCTGACCATCAAAACCCAAAAATGTGCTCCATAAAAAATGATCGGGCTTCAAGTCATGAAGGAAAGTTACTAAACGCTGAAAGGCTTGTTTACTTTAACGGCGAAAACAAATTGATGATGATTGAACTCATAAAATGATTC
>OU015495.1:154441635-154556635 GCA_907164885.2 Dolomedes plantarius
GAAACCAATATCATTTTCCAGCAAAAAATATCGTAAATTTTATTGGAAACTTCATTACAATATTTCTACAGTGTTTCAAATTATTTGAATATTTCCCCTAATGCATAAATAAACACGTCATGTTTTGTTACTAAAACCCACATTTTTACCCTCTATGAAGTCAAGATTGCACCATCTAATTTCTAAATCTCATATAATCCAGAGTAATTCGGAATGGGCATCTAATGTTAAGTCAATGTTCCTACTTCATCTACAGTGCTTTCCTGTTATTAATGATTGGTTTAATTCAATAGATTGTATTGACCACCTTATTTTTGAAAGATAATAAAAAAATTAAATGGGATTTTTTAAAATTTCTACCATCGAGGACTATTGTTAAAATATATACATTTCCTTAACTAGCCTCCAAAGTAAAACGGGGCGCAGCATGTCCTCTCTGGACCTTGCGCCATTAAACCCCAAACAACCAACCAACCAAAAGTAAAACGTCTTCATGATTCAAATCAGCCATTAAACTACGTTGAAGATAACTATTTTACAACAATACATTTCTCCCAATGCGAAAAACTTCCCTATAAACTTCCCTCTGGATCAGCTTCCGAAAGGCCTTCTCGCTACTCCCCCTCTGATAGGAATATATATATATATATATATATATATATATATATATATATATATATACAGTGGAATCTCGATCTATCGTTTTCAAGGGACCGATTGAAATGAACGATAAATGCGGGAAAACGATAGATGCGGAAACATAACAAAGCAATAGGATCATTGGGACTGGATAAAATGAACGACACATACGGAAAAAACGATCGATCGAGATTCCACTATATATATATATATATATATATATATATATATATATATATATATATATATATATATATATATATATAGAGAGAGAGAGAGAGAGAGAGAGAGGGGGGGGGGGAGAGAGAGATTGATTAAAAAAAGGGGACAATTAAAAGAATAAATTACAAATGAAATAAATGCTTCAATTAAGGCATACTGACGAAATAAAAGACTACAATGATTTCAAGTACAAGCCATTAATAAGGCTACAGCATTGGTTTGGAGGGATCTATAAACAACTATATGATCGTTATTATTTTTCCTAGTTTTTCATTTTATACTGAGTGTCCGGGCTAAAGGTATCCAAAAGTCATGACTTATTTTTACGGAACTACCCATTAGAATTTATTTTTTTTAAATAGATAGAATATCTCCTCAAGTTTTAATATCAATCATAGATTTCTATCATAGTATCATAGATTTCGATGTGTGCACCTTTTGTAGCACGACAAACGTCTAAATGGTAATCCAGTTCTCTCCACGTGTTTCATGGCATATCAGGCGTTATTAGATTTTTTTGCTTGGGGATTTATTAAGTCCGTTGTGTATAAACAAAAAATTGAAACTGTGGATGAGTTGAAGAACCATATCATTCAAACAATTCGTGTAATAACTCCTCATATGCTATACGAAACGCTTGGAGAGAACTGGATTACCCTTTAGACGTTTGTCGTGCTACAAAATGTGCACACATTGAAATCTATGATACTATGATCGAAATCTATGATTTATATTAAAACTTAGTGAGAAGTTCTTTCTATTTAAATAATTTTCTTTCAATTCTAATAGGTAGTTCAGTAAAAATAAGTTATGTAACTTTTGGATACCTTTTAGCCCGGTCACTCTGTATATTTTAACACTTAAATAGTGATTTTTTTAAAACTCTTCTGTTGAGCCTCATCGCGTGGAATAAGTATCTTAATTACACACATACGTACATTCCCATACGCACATGCATACATTTACATAGATAAATAAATTCATGTGCTGCGAAATATGTGAGGAAAATGTTTGTAAAATATATGCTTCTTTTCGAAAGCTATAAACTCGGGCTATTTTTTTTATTTATTTATTTATTTATTTTTGTCGACTTCTGTTAAAATTTTCAGTTGTACTCCATGTTGGTTATTAGCATAATTACACATTTTAAATAATTCGCAAAAACTTGTGGTGTCTTCTGTGTATTATTTAATTTAGAGTACCGTTTTGTATAGAACAATGCTGCAAGCAAACAAAATACTTTGTTCCCGAAATGAAAGCAAACCGAAATACTTTGTTCCCAAAATAGGAAGAATAATCAGGGCAACTAACCATGAAAAGTTTGTTATTACATCAGCATAATCTTTACTATTACTTGTCTTATAATATCTCTATTTAATAGTATACCTTAATTCTAGTTTCACACCATATTGCGCATATCCAGAGTAAAAACGGAACACTCCAATTTTTGTTTTTCAAAAACTACACAACAGAACAGAAGCAAAAAGCTTCTTTTATCCAGAAAAATAAATAATCGGGTGGAAACTAGTTTTTAATTAACAAATTATTGGACATCAGGCCGGGGAGCATTAGATATGATTGTCCCTATGTACCGTACAAAAATGATATCCACGGAAGTTATGGTTATCAAGTTGGACTCCTTCTTGTGGAAAATAAAGAGATCGTTACCTCTCAAATTAAATTTTAAAAGGTTTACTATTTTTATTTTCCTTGTCCTAATGGACTCAACACCAATTTCTTTTCCCTGTTGTAGCTTAAATCAGATGTTAAAAAGTGAAATCAGGATGTAAAAGTTTCTTAAACCTGTACCTCTTATTTTAACTCCATGCAACATGATGAAAGAGAAAGAAATATATCAGTTTTTTTTTTTAAGGATTGATGCAGAAATTTTATTTTCGTAACGTTATTTCGTTTCACCTGTACCCTCGAAACTTCGATTTCAAGCCACCTATTTTTATATTTTTATCCTTTCCCCTCTTGTATATGACTTTTATGTTTGCTCGAAAACTTTTATAAGTCTCCCCATCCTTTGAATATGCCTCCTTAAGCAATTTTGGGAGTACGGTTTCATATATCAATATTCGGGTGATGCCCCGAATTTGTGCTCGTGTGATTTTAGAGGGGATGTCAAGAAAAGAGTGATTATATCATTGTAAAAATGTGTACATTTTAAAATAAAACCCTTCAGTATGGAAACCCGCAGGACATAAAAATTTGACCGTCAAAACAGTTTGATTAAATAAATGAAATGTTTGTATTTTAAATGTTAAATTCAAGTATTACAATTTAATATGCAATAAGAAGATTTGCAGTTACAGAGATACGTAACTATTGGGCGAACAAAATTTAACTTCACAGAAATTAAAAATACTTTAACTTCTTCAAGAGTGAGCATTTGGCTAATTTTAGTCATCAGGATACGGACTTTGAAAACTGTTTATTACTGTGATATGAAATCTCACGCATTTGCATTGTCATATACATGTAAACACTTTCAGGGCACATTAAGGCTGCTATGTACTAAGAAAAAAAAATCGTATTTCTCTTTTCCTCTTCTTGCAGACTCTTGTGGAGGGAGGCGTCCATTTGACAGTTCGAGAATTCCACCCTCCTTAGGATTGACATTTTGAGGGATTGTAATGGCTCTCTCTCTATAGGGGGGTTAAGCGCTGCCCCCAAATTTGTTTTTAAATATATTTTTGTCAACTATTTACAGGTACATAAATGCTGATAATCAAATAAAATTGGTATTGTCAGATAGCCTGAACATTTCTGCAAAGCGCTACAGGATTCATTTTATAAATTTCGTCCACCGAAGGAATTTATGAGCGTTTAAAACACACTGTACCAGATTTTTCCCCGAATAACTTAAATTTTAAAATATTAATTGCATTTTTTTAAAAAAACGAAAAATGTACACAAATGTAAAATTTCTTTCTCTATGACGGAGTACAATGTTTTAAAAAAAATCTTTGAATCCAAGTCGGTAATCCGTGGACAAATTTTCTTCATAGGTTAACATTGAGGTGAGAGAATCCAATGGGGTTAGTACATAACAGCCTTAACACTTTGAAATCTTCAAAGCAACTGAAATTTACTTTATTCTCTCTCTCTCCTTCTTCTCGGTCCATTTCTTATACTTCCATAACGTCGTGAATCTCTTTAAATTTTAACGGAAATTCTTTAGTTTTGTTAAATCCTTCCCAAATTTCCCTTCGAATGCCATCTCATCGTCTACTGGAGCATACTCTTTCACTGTCACATCCCTTAGCCCTGGTCTTTTGCATGATATACTGCCTTTTTTTTTATGTAATTCACGAAATTCCCTATCATTCTACAGGGTGTTTCAAATAGAATCATCCGATTTCAAATGAGTATATTATGAAAAATATTGAAACGTAGAAACTTAAAATTAATTTTATATTACATGGCTAATCATAAAGTTTTTTTTTTCAAACCAAATTAAAGGGGCTCAATATACCCACCTTTGGATGCACGACATATATCTATACGGTAAGCAAATTCGTCCCAAACTTTTACGAGCATGTCTGCATACACTGCTTTCACGGTTGTTATGCGTACACAGACAACCCGTGTCTTGGAATTGTTGATACCATCGTCTATTGCTCTGAGAGGTAGGAATTCCAATCTGCTAGGGTTTTGTCGACGAAATGCACGCTGAACAGTTGTTGCGGACTCACACTTCGCAAAGCGTACAACACAAAATGATTTCTGAAGTGCAGTCGCCATATTAACAAACACTGAAGTGGCGGGCGAAGGAAGAGCGTTAGCGCTACTTGTCGGCAATTGCGTGAAACTCTATATTTTCCTCTTTCTGCCTATACATTATTCGATCAAAACGGATTAAAAGATGAATAGTTATGATTTTTTTAAATCGGATTATTCTTTTTTAAACACATGTATTATATAGGAGTATAAGTGGATGCAACAACAATTATTCAGTACTGCTTTCTCGGCTATTGTAGACGCCACTTTTTTTTTGTTTGTTTGTTTTTGCACTTGCACAGCGGTTTTTTCCGTTGGCAAATGGCAATTTTTCTGCTTAAATAAGTTCCATTGATATCTTACAAGCTCAAATATTGTCCGAATTAGGGTTCTGTTCAAATGACGTCTGAAATAGTGTTTGCCTCCGCACCTGCAGAGTGTCCATTAGGAAGAATTTTATTGTATTATTGAATTCTTTAACTTCACCCTACGCCCTTATTTGCAGTTTAAAGCATACCAAAATTCTTCTTCTAGAAAGTACATACTTCTAGAGTTGCCACTTTATAAAAATTATTTGAAATTCAATTTCTGCCCACTGAATAATCTGCGGTTATATTAAAATTGAAATGAACTGAAATTGCTGGCAAGTATATGCTAGTCGTTTCTTAGTCTGTTGCAAGAATATGATGAAGCTTTCAGTTATATCTCTCCGACTTACTCTTAATCCCTGTAAGTTCAGAAGACACTTATATTTTAGGGTCATTAGTCCGTTTGTTAAGCTTCAACGCCTTGTCATCTAATAGGAGTTTCTAGAAAGTTATTCGGAGAAGCGAAATGACGGTTACTTAAGTACAGCAAATTAACCCTGATTCTGCACCTTGCATTTTAAAAGAAAATAATCATAATTGAAACCGTAGATTTTCTTATAAAACTTAGATGTGTCAAACTTGTTGTTGTTATTTTGTCGTATGTCGCAAACTTTACATCACTTTATTTTTCACAGTGACATGCCGATTATACTTTTATAATGTATAGCAAAACCCAAATTAAATTTATTCAGATTTGTTATATTTTAATAGTGAATCATTACAGATGGTTACGTCTTCCTTTGTGTATCATCTAATACCCAAAAAGACATATTTCGAATAAAAACCAAGCATACATTTTTAAATAGTTGCTGTCCCTTGCAAAAGCAGAAAACAGGAATAGAAAATATTCAGTCTTTCCAGAAAATGTCTTTTGTAGCTTGTCATTGTCAATTATATTAGGTACAATCGATGCTTTACTGTTATCTAAAATATTTAAAATGCATTTATCATTTTTGCTTTTGCGGATTGTCTTTCATGTCAAACTAGTAGAGAGATGCAAGACTCAGATTGAAAGCGAGATATTAATTTCAACAAATGCAATGTGCAAGGAATTCTCTACCTCAGCCAGAAAGGGTTCTGGCCCATGTAAAAATCAGTCATATCACATTGCGAATATTCTTCGAAAAAGTTAGTTGCCATTTTAGAGACAATCTTGCCTATTTTATTAGAGGCCAGTGGCCTGTGGTGATATCTCCGTTGAAGATTTAATGAGCTGTCAGTTACGTGCTTAGCAAGTAAAAGAAAAATTTAAATGTATGCTAAGAAGAATAAAGCATACATGATTATTTTAACGTTAAGATAGAGAAAACAGTACAAAAAGGAATATCAGAAATGAAACAAAAATTTGATAATCTCCCAAATGGCATTAAAAATATTAATTTTAACATTCAAGTGTGATATCGGGTACCAGCCCATGTCATCCGAGTAAAAACAAAAGCAGTATAAACTGTGCCAGAAAAATCTCTATGATAAGGGTTGAATGTTGGTTGTAGAGCGTTACAATCAAAGGTCTAATTTGACCGGGACCTACAGTTAAAAGCTGATTCCGAGTGGCTGCGAACATAACACGTTACCAGTGAAACTCGAACACATAGATACCGGATGCTTTCGTCCTTCGGCCAACTAAAAAGGAAAACAGGATTCGTGATGAAATAAATGTAAGGTTAAAGAGATTTCTCGCTCTATAATGAATTAGATTCAAACACAGTTCTAAAGTAATTAAAATGTTTATTTAAACATTTGCACATATAAATTTGCTTTTCAGCATAAATACTACGTACTTCTTATACGGGTTGTATACACATTTATTGCAAGGAAATACAATTCAATATACTCACTAGTATAACTACTCATGCAAGGAAAATACAATTTGAAATACTCACAGATACTTCGAAAGTCAACCAGCAATGCTTCTTCGTAAACTTTGGCCACTGACCACTAAATAACTTTCGCCTAACAAGAACTGTCGTAGGTTTGAAGCACCCTAGCTATACGCCTCGCAAAACTCAACTATACACACACCAGACTTCAGGCCTAGCTCCCGCTCGATACTTCGTTTCGTCAGCTCTACTCCTCCTTTCACTTCCTTCGACCCTTCTTTAATTTAGCTGCTCGGTATTTATACCAACAGCCTATGCTGCAATTAGCATATCTTAAGTGGCTTCTTTAAATTTATTCACTTAAAAGTTCGATTATTGTGAATCGAATCGTATGTAAACCTTACAAGGTTCTTTGTAAGGTAAAGAAATAAATGAAGGAAAATTTTTAAGATAAAAAATTAAAGTAATTAGTGTAGTAAAAGAATAATAAACTGTGAAGAAAAGACATTCTTGAGCGTTTACAATTTTCCGGCAGGGTTTGTTCGTAGTCTAGCAACTCTGGCAATTGTTTCATTGCGAACTGAAGAAAAAGTTTTAAGGCGACAATGGACCATGAAAAACTTTTTTTTATTTATTAACCAATCGCTATGAAATTTTGTATACTTATACAGTGTTGTTTAGAGATGGAAATTCTAAATTTAAAAGAAAATCAGAATGTAATTAATTAAAATCAGTTTGTTAATTACTCTATTTAAAAATGCTCCATGCGCATTAATTTTTGTCTCAGATATCTAATTTTCTCTCTTAAGCTAGCTTTAAAAGTTAGTAGCAATATTTGATTTACAGTCATATTTATAAAAACTAGAAAAGAAATCGATAAAAATAGGTCATTTTATGCAAAATTTTATCAAAAAAATGTATTTAATGTAAAAATTTTAAGTTGTTTTAAAATAGTATAATGAATTGATTACTAAGTTTCATTCTAACATACATAAATAATCATTTTATGAAATTTTATGAAAATTCAAGAAAAATTATGACGCATCGAACATTTTGAACTTACCGAAACGACATGAAAGCTTGTTTTGAGAAAATAGCATTTAAAGTTTTAATTTGACTAACATTTCCATTGTTTACGTTTCAAACAAATACATATAACTCGCTTAATAATGATCGGATCAACATACTTTTTTTAAATTTAAAGCTGATGAGTTGTAGAATCATTTTCTGAAAGAAAAAAACATCGTTTTGGGGACATATTTTTGTCAATCTGAAGGTCCATTGTCGCCTTAATAAAAATTGCAAAAGTGTAGCTGTGCAGCTTTTTTCAAATGTTGAGATATTGAAACTTTATGCCTAGTTTTATTGAATATAATATCTGTATGATTTGCGAATACAACTGAACGTTTTGTTCTTGACAACCATGATGATATAAATATTATATTTACCATTATACAACCAGACAGACACTGCGTAAAGAGCAATTGGAAGAACCGCCATTTAAAAAACAAAGACATTCCCGTCTGGCGCAGAGACTGGAACCAAAAAAGTAGCATACTCAGAGACTCATCGCATTTGGTCATTTTATATTAATTTCAGAAACGTGCACTCGATAGGTAAGTCTCCCGCCAAGAGTGACACAAAGATTTCATCGAATCACTGATTTCTCCTCTTCAGTAGTAAAGATATAGACGTGGCGGTGGTTTCCTAATATATACTTACTGGAAAAGTTAATATTGAGATATTTTTAGGGTTTTATTTTAATTTCGTCGGACAAGCATACCTTAAGAATATCGATTTGATTCTGAATTTGACGTGAGTAAACGTAAGAAGGGTAGGCTGCAGAAAAGAATATATGTCGTTGGCGTACGTGGTGAGTGAAAGATATCCCTTTCAGGGATACAAGTAAAGACTGAAAATGGTTCAGCCAAAGGATGAGTTTTATTTAATGTCACAAGTTATAAAATTATAGAGTTAGAACTTTTGTTGTATGCGGATGGTTAAATTTCAGTTACGTAGGTAAGATCTGAAGGTTTTTCGAGGGTAAGTTAAAGGAGGTTTCAAATTAAGTGTATGAATTT
Organism: Dolomedes plantarius; assembly: GCA_907164885.2. Classification (NCBI taxonomy): domain Eukaryota; kingdom Metazoa; phylum Arthropoda; class Arachnida; order Araneae; family Dolomedidae; genus Dolomedes; species Dolomedes plantarius. The sequence continues at coordinate 154,450,492 of OU015495.1, forward strand.
GTCTGTTATTTTAAAAGCTTGAAAGTTGTGATTAGATAGAAGGTAGCAACTTCCAAGAAGGGGAAGATATGAATTTGTCTGGATTGTTCAGCTGAATCCTCTTGTCCTCCTTTTATGTTAATGACAAGCAGGTTTCTATGAGAATAAGAAAGTTTTTCTAGCTTTTAGATTTTCCTAGTTGTCATTTAAGTACATTAGAAGACCTTGTAATCTATATGATTTAAGTTACTTAAGTTTTGTGAAAGGAAAGTCACATAACCCGTATATACAGTTATAAACAATTGTCACTGTAGTAAAGAATATGAAAATTACGATAATAAAGAATACGTTCACTTGTTAAATAACATCGATATTTTCCTTATCTCAGTACCTGAGAAGTAGCCTACGGGAGCCGCTCTAAAACAGAATTTCATTAAATCATATGGTATTTGATATTGGTGTTGTATAGAACCTGAAACAGAAGACCTAACTTCTAGAATCCTTTTTAAGAATATTGCGGGCTTATCTTCCGTGATCTTGCATTCAGTCTGTCTCGGCAATTAGAATCCAGAATCCAATAAGAGACTGAAATCAAGTTTCATATAAATCCAAAAAGCTGCATGATAAAGAATGAAATACAAAAAAGCAATAAAAATCGAAGTCAGAGAAATTAAAGAGCGGGGAATTTTGAGAGAGATTGGTGTTCCCGCCACAAACATTAATTGTAACTCCGAGAAACATGGTTATCGAGCTGGACTCCTCCGCGACTGCAGCAATAAGATAATTACCTCTGAAATTTTATTTTAAAACGTTTTTTTTTTCTTTTTTCAAATAATCTTTTTTATTTGCCTCCTCCTCCACCCCAACTTCGATTGTTGTATTTGGAATGGAGTTAAAAAAGCAAAAATCGAAATGTATAAGCTCCTTAAGAAAGCTGCCAGACTTAAACTCTCAGGAATACGATGAAAGGAACAAGAAAGAAAGGGATCAATTCTTTAGAATTGATACGGAACAGAAATTTTATTTTCATAGCGTCCTTTCCCTTTCTTTCCCCACCGCTAAACTTCGATTTTATTTTTATTATTTTAACTTTATTTTATACTATCTTCTTGCTCGTATAAGACCCCTGTGAAAATGGTTGTTCACCAACTTTGATATGGCTCTTCATTCCGGAAAGATGCCTCCTAAAGCACTTTCCAGGGTAACGTATCATCTATCAATATGGTGGGGCCCGATTTTCTTGTTTGCATTATTTTGCATTATTTTGGGAGGTTACGATGAGAAAACGACGATGAATTTTGGTGGATGGGTATACATGCAGAACTATACATTAATATTTGAGCTTCTCTTCTATCCTTATACAGTGATTTCCGCTTATAAGAATGACGTTTGTTATTACTGTTTTTGATTCTTATAAGCGGTTGAGTCTTATAACCGAAATTTGGGTTTTTGGACCGGCACACACACCTATATATACATATATGAGATAATTTACCATAAATTACTCTTAAATTTACGTTAATTATCTTTTATTAAAATTATTTTTTTAATTTTAAAAATACAACTTAATTTCTAGACCTATAAGTAGGTACACATGATTATAGTAAAAGAAGAAAAAAAATCCAATATTTGTTACAACATACCTCCTTAACAGTTTTAACATTTCAATTACAGGAAGGATGCAAGAAAAAGTTTTCTATGGTAGTTAGACGTAATGAAGTTTTCTGGAGGCTGTTTATACCTCCTTTGATACCAATAGTCTCAGACCAAGATTCACTTTCTAGCTTACGTTTCACGGTTTGATAACGTGCTGAATCTAATAATGCCACGTTTGCCTAAGTGATGGTGGACACTTCGCCGAAGTTTTATGTGTTTCAGGGTTCAGGAAGCCGCAACCATGATGTGGGAGGTGGGAAAAAAGAGTCCCTGTCTTTGTTTGTCAGTGGAGAAAAGTGAAATCGGATCCGGACGGGTAGGATGCCTCTGGGTCAAGCTAATAGGACAGTGTTTAGCTAAAGCGTTTAAGAGGAAACTATTATGTTATGTCTAACAAAGAAAGGGATGCATTTTACGACTGTATTTCATCCCATGTTATCACTCTTTCTGTAAAAAATAACTAAATAACGAACTTCGTGCCTTTTGAGGGTTTAAGTGGCTGTTTTGGAAAAATGAGAGGAAGGCGAAAAGTGTAAACTGATTCTTAAAACCGATGGATTGGTTCTTTAAAGCGAAAATTTTAACATTGAAATAATACATTTGTTTTTGTTTTTGCGATATTGATTCTTATAAACGGTTGATTCTTATAACCACTGATCACTATAAGCGGTGGTTACTGTAATTCTTTTTATTCTTTTTTATCGCCGAATATTCAGTCGTCAATTTTCCCAAACGACTTACCTACCAGTTAAAATTATATAAATATCGACGAGGTGAAAGAAAGAGACCGTAACATCTATATTTTATTATTATTTTAATATTTTTAGGCAAATGCATCTGGAACAATATAATTTCCACTTACAGCCATTCACATTTATTTAGCTTTTAGTTCCGTAATCTGGGCTTGTGGCGGCCCAGTGGTACAGCGCGCTGGTTTTCGGTGCTGAGGGTGTTCGGATCGAATCCTGGCGTCGCACCACGAAAAATGCCTCCGTTCGTGTCGTCCCTTCATAGGGGGTAATGCTGTCCGCCCATATAGTGCCCCCATAATAAAATGGGGCAGTAAAATTGTGACGTAGTATAGGCGAATGTTTGACGACAAGTGCATCCGCATTGGAAAAAAAAAGTTTCAAAATCTTCAAAAACATAATTAGTGGAAATGGAAATATTAATTGTTGTGTTTAGGAAATCTTGCCACTAGATCTGCCAGATAAATTTTCTGACTTCTAAGCACTGTTCCTTCTCATTTTTCTTTCAGCTCAGAAGTCCAGTAAAGAAAATTATTAAAAAATTTTCAAACTAGATCAAGTATGAGCGATATGTTTACAATTTCTTTCTATTAAGAAGAGATATGAATGGTGATTAAAAAAATTAACTAGGATTTTACACTTTAAGGCTATTTACTTTTTAGAAAAATCTTTCTCTTCTATTCTTTGCAGAAGTCCATACTTTGTTGTCATTAACTGCATACATTGTTGCACTATTAGTGATTTGATTTGCATAAGGTCACTTGAATTATCCTTCAGCGATCTGTTTTAAATTTTCCTTTAAATTTGAAATTCATAGGACTAAATTCTCGCTTGTAGTCTGCCTTTGATATATGAAATGGTTTCCTAGTATCGCAGAGAGAGAATTCATAGTAAAATTCTAATTTGGTAAATCCGAAATTTAAAGTATCACTTAATATTTATATGAGTGCAGTTATACTTTTTTTAAAAATAGAATGTTTATTGTGAATAATCTTCACATATTTTTGTGTTTGAAATGTAATATGTGCTCTGTACAACACGTACAGTTGTAACGTATTGTTTGTAAAATTAAGTTGTCAATGCAGTATTTTGACGTTTTTATTCCTTAAACATCTCATGATAAAAACTATTGTTTATGATATATTCTGCTGCGTTCATCAAAATCAACAGAAATCATTTGTATCATAGGATGTTTAGTATGTAAATGTCCATCAGTCGGATTATACGCGTATAAACACCTAGCAACTGCATAGGATTTCTTACGCGGTCACACACAATTTTGGTGCGAACACAGCCTATAAACGATGGCGATCGTGCTGCAAATCTGACGCCCGACCAAGGTATTCGCTGATATTTAACAACAGTGAAGAGGACTGTTTAATAGTTTACAGCCTACTTTACATTTTTGTTTTTCTTGACTCATTTTTAATAACTTACATTCATACATAATTTACAGGAAACTGGTGGAATATGCATAATAGAAACACACTGCTTATTAAAAACCACCATGAAAAATTAAAATGGCAATTTTTACGATCAAATCAATACGGTTCATCATCAAACCGAGGAGCATTAGATGTGGTTGACTCATTAGATTATTCACAAGTGCTATTTGTCACTGATTTTTTTTTTGGAACGAAGTTCTTTTACGTGGCTTACAGTAGAGTGAACTGGCAGGAATCGTCACGTAACGAAAAAGCGCTATGCCCCCTTCATAAGAGCTTTTTCTCAAGGACTCTGTGGCTGAATGGTTATCGCTACGGAATATCGGACTATCGCACTACGGAGCGAGAGGTCCCTGGTTCAAATCCCCGCACAAGCGCTGGCCGTTTCTATTCCCACTCATTCTGGGAATAGCGCAGTGTATATATATATATTATAATATATATATATATATATATATATATCTATATATATATATATATATATATATATATAATATATATATATATATATATATATAATAGATATATATATATACAGTGGAATCTCGATCTATCGTTTTTCAAGAGACCGACTGAACTGAACGATAAATGCGGGAAAACGACAGATCGAGGAACATAACAAAGCAATATGATCGTCGGGACTGCTTGAAATAAACGACAGATACGGGAAAACGATGTTTCGGAAAATGATAGATCGAGATTCCACTGTATATATATATATATATGTGTGTGTGTGCATATATATATATGTGTGTGTATATTTATATATATAATATATATACATATATATTACATTATACAAATCGTTCAAATTTCTGAATATAGATGGCAGTGTAGAAGTGGAACGGTATAATTCCCCACGGTGTGTGGCCAATAACGGATATATATATATATATATATATCCGTTATTGGCCGTATTTATCCGTTATATATATACACATATATATATATATATGTGTGTGTGTGTGTGTGTGTATGTGTATATCCGTTGTATGTAAACGTATATATGTGTGTATATACGTTTAGAGTTGAAAAAAATAACGTAAGGAACTTCGTTCCTGACGGGGGTTCCCCGACCGCACTTTTTTTTTTTTTTTTTTTTTTTTTTTTTTTTTTTTTTTTTCTGTGGATATTTTAAGAACCTATGTGTTCCTATCACATTCATTTAGTTAAACAGTTCAAACGAACATCAAATCACTGTATGTTTAAAAATCAGTTTTTGTGTGAAGCACATGATGCGAGATGTATGCATATTTGTGCATAACAATAGCCTAAAGGTATGGCACTTCAAATTCTACTGTCCCGCAGTGACTTATTGTCAGGATTTTGTCATATCACGATGTTTATGGGTTTCTAAACCTCTATCATCCAGAAATATGCTTTGAAATTATTAATATCATTTGACAATTTCTCCCTTAGGCCGAACCTGATACTCTGGTAGGAGTATGGAAAGACACTTACCTTGACCACAAAATGGACAAATGGGAAAACTATATCGTTCCTATCGCCAAGAAGGGTTATCAGATCATTTTGTCTGCTTGTTGGTACTTGAACTACATCTCTTATGGCCAGGACTGGAAGAAATACTATGAATGTGATCCTCGAAACTTTAACGGTATGTATACTATCAAAGTCTGAAAAATAACTGCAATAATTCCTGAATCTAAATTCTCCGTTTAAAAGGCTCCTGCTTATTGCACTTCGAAAGCCCTTCTCAAAAGTATGGCGAATTTACTTCAAGGATGTCATACTAAATAATTAAGAAATATGGATTCAAAGTGTTACACAAGGATTGATTATAGCTACAAGAATACTTACGTCGGAAACAATCGATCTGACAACAACAAAAAAATTAGTAAATCATAAAGAAGTTGACAATGTAATGCAAGGTATGCGATGTCATAAAAGGGTTTAGATTCAACGAGTTTTCATCAAATATAGTTAACTGAAAGAATCCATTAAAAAATTTTATAGACGATTAATTGCGATATTGTTTTTCTGAATATGTGGATTAGGACTTAGCTTTTTTTATCTCAATCCACGATAGGACGTCAGAATGAGACGAAACTAAGGAGAGGATCGCGAACCCTTCTTTCTTTTTCCGATTCTTTCCACAGCGTTTACTCCTGACTTTGAGTCCATTCTTCCAGGAACTGCATTTTGGCATATCAAGTTATTTTCTGCCAAAGCGCACACGGCTTCATCTCCAGTACAATTACAGATGGTCTTCAGTTTCAAAATTGACTCCATCCGATAAAATGACTGATTAGTCCAACCTAAGTAAATTAATTTTGTATGCATCTCGTTGAATGGTACACCCAAGTGGTGAGATACCTGTCACCACATTTAAGAACATTGTCTATGTCGTTTATAGTAGTAAGCATATATATATACACATATATGTGTGTGTGTGTGTGTGTGTGTGTGTATTTCGGCAGCTATAAGATGTTGTTCCATCGCACACTATGCAGTGTCAGGTTCAAGTCAATTTCTGTCTGATATCTTTATTCTTGAGTTCTGTTTCACATTCATTTTATTTTACTGTTCGAATTTATATATATACAGCAACACAGACAAAACCTGTTCAATAAGTTGTATAAAACAAATGTTAACTACAGGCCATTATATAGTGGTTCTAGATTAGTATTTCTAATAACCAAATATCGGAGATCCTATGTAGTTGGAAAGCATTTTTTTAAGGAGCATCATATGATCACTCTGTATTTTATTTTTCTAAAATAACAATGTTTGTTAATTTGTGAATATATTTTTCTGTAACTTTATCCTGTAGGGCTGGAATAGACCTAGTAAATTGTACTTTTGGATAAAGTTACCAAACCCCATTAAGGCTGCTGTGTTTTTCAATGCTTCAAGATGTTAAATTTCTTTCTTATTAGGGAGTACAAGCTTAAAAAAATCTTTCCATCCAAGTCGGAAATCCTTGGACACATTTTCTCCAAAAGTTAATGCCAGACGATGGCCGATTGGCTAGGGCGTTGGCTTTTGGTACCAGAGGCTGAGGGGGTTCAAGTCCCACTGTTGGCATGGATGTTTGTAGCCGTTCGGAATCGGCTTTAAGCAGTGGGTCCCTGTCTAATTAACCCTCGTGTAGCAAAAAATTGACCGTAACGTTCCGAACCAAACCAAACCAAAAGTTAATATTGAGGTGAGCGAATCCAATAGAACTAGTACACAGCAGCCTTGAGGATAACGTTTAAAGTTATGTCTGTAACTCAACTTTTAAAAGATTCTGGTTGACGAAAGATTTCATAATTCATGAACCTCCGGCTAGTATCTTCATTAAGGAAGTCCACTTTCTTCCAGTGTTTCAGCAGTTTCGATACCACTGCTATAAAATATGTTTATAAACCTCATAAGCTCTGAGCTTAGCATTCGCTTATATACGTTATTAATTTTATTCTGTATTATCCTACATAAAAAAAGTGTACCTTTTTTCATGCATGTCCATCACAGTAGTCTGACCAGACGTATAAGCCAGTATAGTGACTTTTCTATCGCAAACGACTTACTGCAGCGAACGATTACGATATTGTAAGGGAATTCAGTGTTCGTGCTCTTTAGGCAACAAATTGATTTTCGATTCGGGTAAGATGATGTATTTCCCTCCAGATGCAACTTATGGCAATAAATCTTGATATCGATACGCCGTAAAAGTGTGGGGACAAGGAGCTAGATATATTTCCGCTACGACCCTCTCGTTTCGCCGATTCGATGATCCCGTCTTAATGACTTATTCGTTATTAAGGAGGGTAGCCACAGTTTTATTCTTTTTAAGTCTTATTTGTCAGACTCTAATTCCCACGTGTGATGAGGCAGAGTTCCGATATTTAAAATGGCTCCTTAATTAGACGAGTAATAATGGAGCGCTGACAGGGATTGCGAGAAAAGTATTTTGTATGAGTTTAATATTAGTCGGTAAATTTTCAAATTATGTAAGAAAAATTAGCATAAAAAAATGCCTACTAAAGTGTAAATTTTGATGTTATTAATATTCACGTAAGCGTTAAGGGCAAAAAATAAATGAAAGAGAATGTATACTTACATAGAGTCATTACACTTTAGATCTATTTTAAAGAGTAAACCCCCCCCCCCCCCCCCCCCCAAAAAAAAAAAAAAATGTACTCGCATAATATTATCTATATATATAAAACAGTTCCCTGACTGACTGACAGATTACGCACAGACCAAACCGCTGGACCAAAAGGGCTGAAATTTTGCATGGCGATTCTTCTCATAGTGTAAGGGTGAACTAAGAAAGATTTTTGAAAAATTCTTCTTAGATTTTTTTAAAATTGAATTTTTAAGCTGTTTTTGTAACTTTTTTAAGTTTGTATTTAAAATAATAATCTGAGGGTTACAAAATTTATATCATGAGAAAGATCCTAAAAATTCCTTTAAAATGAAGTCTTTTTCGAATCTTTACCTACATTTTCTGATTTTTAGTGAGTTTTTAAAGATTAATCTTTAGAATTTAATTTATTAAATGCTGATCACGTGGTTTCTTTTATTTTTGTGATACATTAAATTAATTTGCGTCACGTGCATAACAACGAAATAAATTGACAAAAAATATTAAAATGAGCTAAAAGATAAAATTTAATGACCCATATATATATTATAGTGTGTATATATATATAATATATATATTATATATATGGTGTGTGGTACATTGGTATAATTGCCTACCTTGACCGTTGTATTTAATTTAAATGTATTCCTTGGTGAAGTATGGGTATTCAGCTAGTTATTTATAAAATGTCTAAATTTATATAAATTCTCGTTAAAATTTGCATTTACTCTATTCACCATGTAATCTATTTTTTTAAGTTGTTAAGCCGACTTTTGGGGCAGTCCGTGAGAGAAAACTACTGCATCAATTTACTTTTTTGGTCTTAAATGAAAGATTGTAATCTGTAGATTTGTCAAATTTGGTTTTTGTAACCGCAATTTCTATATATTAGCGATAATTTACAATTAAAAATTAATTTCTGAGCAAGCTCAGTAGCATGTTTAAATCTGGCTTTAGAAACTCACTGTTTCTGCGCATACTCAGTGACATGTTTTAATGATAAACACGTTTATTCTGAGGAGTCTCTCTCTCTCTCTCTCTGCCATTTTTATTTTTATGATAATTATGTTTGTGAAATATAAGATTAAACCTGATGGAAATTGTTTATTTCTCGCTGTTTAATTAGCGATAATTTAGTTTAAAAAAATGCTTTCTGCGCATGTTCAGTGACATTTTTAAATCTGGCTTTAGATACTCACTAAGCACGAGACTGCTTAAACACGTTAATTTGTTGCTGCGCATTATTATAATTTTCAACATTTGGCAATGATGTGTTGAGTATAATTTGTGTATTAGTGCATTTATTCACTATCTAGCCGTCATGTTTTGACGGGTACCAACTAGTGTAATATAAATATCTCTAACAATGTGTACAAACAGCCACAAATACAAGATTCAAATTAAGGCCACAGTATCATACGCTATTCAAAGGATAATTTAAGTGTAAAAATCAGACCCATACGATGAGTAAGATGAAAAAAAAAGCGCTTCTACTCCAGCAGTAAAGCAAAATATTTTTTTTTGTAAACAAACTAATATGAAAAATAGTAATACAACCTCCATAAGATCTGATAGAATCACTGCAAATAATGACATATATTATTTTCAGGATCGGAATTATCACTCGTAACTGAGTAATAATAAAAAAATGTCTGGGTAATAAAACTGAAATCGAGAAAAATTAGTGCATAAAATTGAAATCGTAGAAAAATCAGTAGCATAAACACAAAAAAGGACGAAATAAGAGCGCACGATATAAACTCAGGACTCATTAAAAATCATTACTATGTCAAAGCTGAGAAATATTCATGCATAGGCAAGCTATCCTTTTTTTCACTGATTCCCGCATCCACTTAATCAATAGTTCTAAAGCAGAAATGATGCATAGATTTAAAGCGTTTTGGTAACGTAGAGAATATTTTATAAATTTGCTTGATGCCATTTGTCTTAAAGTCAGCTAGTGGACAATCTTATAGCTAAACCATGCCCATCTTTTCGACATTTATTAAGAAGTATCAGAAACAAAAACAAAATCCTCGGGGTTTTGAACGAAAAACATTATGCGTTAAAACTGACGTCTCTCTGAAAAGGGGAGCTGTGCAAAACACTTTAGAACGACTCAAATTCTAGCTTACATTCACTCATGTTGATTTTACATAAGTTGTCTCGGGAATCGAACCCGTTATTCCTGATTAATGGCCAGGTGTCATAATCAACTCATCAGTACTCGACGTAATTTTTTTTCGTAAGCCTCATAATTTGACCTATTTTAGACAAAAAATACTTTTGGACAATTTATTCTAAAATTATAACATAATTATCAGTTTTTTTAAATTACACTCCGCTAAACACAAATCCATAATTTTAATGCAAATTTTAATATTTTGCTGGTTGAAGATACCATATATCGTCTTTGAGCATACTTAGAGAGGTTTCGAGTAACTCCGTATTTAGAAATTTTGTAATCGTAAAAATATTTCCTCGGTGTGAATAGTGTACTAACAGTTTTACTTATAAAAATGCTAATTGATAAGTATTTAAGGATTTCAAAAGCTTATTTAAAGAAATTTGTTCAACAATACAGAATCTTTTTAATACGATCCAGGTGAAAACACTGCAAGAAAAAGAAATAAAATCCCCACTAGAAAATTAGATTAAATGGACTAAATTGGCATTTTACGAGATTCCTCTAGTCAGTTTTGAATTTCAATTTAATATTTTCCTTTGTTATAAAACTAAAAATACTGATCACCGTATATGATGTATCGAACAGATTTCTCCCAAGAATTTCATAATAACCTCATTTGCAAGTCTCTTCTCGACTATTGTTTAACTATCCAGATGTTGTATTATTGCATATGACCTCGATTTCTAGCAAACTATGTTGTCTGGTCGGCCAGAGGAAGCCTAGTGGAAGCGCGTTGGGTTTGGAACTCGGGGTTCTCGGTTCAAATCCCAACGAACGCCATTAAATACCTTCTTGTCGGGGCCAGATATGGGCACGTTAAATTCGTAGACTGGAAAGGTCCTTGTATGATGATAGAGAGGGTGGGAGAAGGTACGAGCTCCCTGATGTCGCCCATGAAGGTGATCGGGGAAAATTGAGGTGGCACCAGAGGGTGATGTTGGTTCACCTATACGGTGACCCTATTGAAAGCAACCAACTCTACTCTCAGATTATGTGCGAATGTCTTCATTGACAAGTACCCCCCACTGGCAAACAACAAACAACAAGATGTTGTCTGGTCTCGGGAATTACTTAGTATCATATATAACAGCAAACGAATAAGCTATGAAATTTATAATAAAATAATTGCTATATTTCTAACGCAAAATATCGAGTTTTCTTCTCCCTTAACCTTTTCCCTACGGGGTGGGATAGCATATATCCCAAGAATACGGGCCCAATGAATATATATATATATATATATATATATATATATATATATATATATATATATATATATATATATATATATATATATATATATATATATATATGTATGTATATATATATATATATGTATGTATATATATAATATATATATATATATATATATATATATGTATATATATATATATATATATATATATATATATATATATATATATATAACACATATATATATATATGTATATGTATATATATGTATATATACATATATATATGTATATATATATATATATATATATATATATATATATATATATATATATAACACATATATATATATATGTATATGTATATATATGTATATATACATATATATATGTATATATATATATGTATATGTATATATATGTATATATACATATATATATATATATATATATATATATATATATATATATATATATATATATATATATATATATATATATATATATTCATTGATGGGGGTTCTTGGAATACATGCTATCCCACCCCGTAAGGAACAGGTTAATACGAATTATAAATTTATGGTTTTATTTCCAGGAACTGAAGCCGATAAGGATAAGGTGGTTGGAGGAGAAGTATGCATGTGGGGCGAGTACGTGGACGGGACCAACTTGCTTCCTAGGCTATGGCCCAGGGCTTCTGCCGTAGCAGAGAGACTGTGGAGTCCTGTCGAACTTACATCAGATACGGACAGCGCAGCCTTTAGGCTCGATGAACATAGGTGCAGAATGTTGAAGTAAGTCACGGGCTCTCTGTAATTCTTACAATTTATGCTCATTTAAAGTGTAACTTTGTTGTGTGATCTTTAGACACAAATATTGAATTACATAAAATCTGATGTAATGCAACATTTATGTTTAAAGATATTACTCTAGTTTTAATTTAATACACAGTCTTTGAAAAGAAAATGTATCGACATATACATCAATACATTCTCAAATCAATTTCCATAGCTTAAAGAGCTATCTTTGATGTCAATATTGGTGTCGTTCAACTTTACGCCATTGAACTTCTTAAATAATGTTATAAATGTATTTCTTTAAGTCATTGATATTTTATGCTGCTATAAGTCCCTTCAACTGTCATGTGTAATTATTCAAATAGTTAAAATAAATGAGAAAATGAAACCCCCAGTGTGCTTGAAAGATGAGAATTGAAATAGGGTGTGGGGGAAAGTCTGCCAGTGAACCCGCACTGAATGCAAATGCATACATGCATATGCAATAGCATATTCGACTCCTTTTTGGCGTAAGACATAAAAATATGTAAAAGTAGGAAATTTTCAGAATAGATGCATACATTGAGAACTTTCGGTAGTTTTTAGCATTTTATAATATTTTATTGGAAAAAACCTATTGAACATAGGAGTCTAAATTCCCTTTTTACTCTCACCTGAAGTCAGCGATTTCTTTACAAGTATTATGCCCGCGTGTAATATATGTACCATGTTTAGCTCATGGCTTGGCACTGGATTGAACTAAAACTTTCGGATATTTATGCAGAAGTTAATAAAATTTCTTGCGAGGAAAAAGAAGACTTCCTTGCAACACGGCTACTTGGTAAAACGCAGCTTTATTTTATGCCAAAATTTTTTACAACGTGAAAAAAAAATTATCAGTCCCATCAATAGCATCACTTTCTTACTGCTGAAGAGATTCTATCAAACATGCTTGAGAATGTTTCATGCATTCATTCGAAATTCCCCCGATGGTTGGTTACTAAATGGTATATCAAAGTTAGAAACTTGATCTTTCACCAAAAGGAAGCTAAGGAGTAAATAAAAAGAGGTGAAAAACAAATTTTGGGAATTCCCGAAAGTGCGAGAGAAAAGCTAAAAAAGTTAAAGTTTGTATTAGGTAAAAACACAGATTTATACAGGTTAATAGCTTTATAAATGCCAAAGGTGTTCACTCCCCTTCAAAATTTCTAACTGCATAGGCAAAACTTTTCAAATATTACTCTATAAGATGTTGATAAAACATTTTCAGTTATAAAAAAGCTATTAAAAGACAGATGACTCAGCTTTTTTTTTCAATGCGGAGGCACTTGTCGCGAAGACATTCGCCTATAATTCACCGCAGTTTTGCTAGCCATTTTATTATGGGGGCCATATAGGCGGGCCAGCATTGCCCCCTATGAAGGGACGACACAAAAAGAGGCATTTTAGTGGCGCTTCGCCAGGATTCGATCCGAGCGCCCTCAGCACCGAAAACCAGCGCGCTGTACCACAAGGCCGCCGCGGCCCATAGACGATTGAGCTAAACTGCCAAAAATATGGCAAAACTTTCTGATTTATTTCACTAAAAATTAATGGCAACTTTTTTTTGTAATTATCAAGTATTTCTACTCCCTTTCTACTTTAATCACTCTTTTATCACTTAAAAATGTAAATTATGAACTAAATAATTAATTTTACGCTATGAGAAGCAGAATAATTTGTTTTTCAGAGGCGTAAAAAAATCACATTTTACGACATATTTTATTCTTTAAATTCATGCTTGCATGTATATTTTAGTAAAGTTTCAGTGCATATAATTTGGACTCTGCTGCCAGAAATGATGGCATATTTCAGTATTTTTGAAAATGAATGGAGAAAAATTATTGAACAAATCAACCGATCATACTCATTTACAGCAATGAATAATAATGAAAATATACTATAAAATTTAAGCTAAAGTATCTTATTAACCGTTTATGTGTTACTTTACTCAGTACATGCTCTCGCCTTGTAGCGTCTGTGCTTCCGTCTATTCAAGTATCAAGAATCAAGAATTCAAGTAATCAAGAAAATTGTAGGTCAATGAATGCTAAGCACTCTTGGGAGTGCTAGCATCAATTTAGAGGCTTTTGGCGTTAAAATAATTTTTCATGTCATATCTGTTTCTAAATGATTTTCTGAAGAAAAAAATTCTACATTTACTAATGCTTCAAAATTGGTCAAAGACCTGTTTGTAACATCTTTATCACTTGCCTGGAAAAGCCTTTGGATCTGAATTAGTTTTCTCATGTTCTACCTACTTCTCGAATTCTGCTTGTCTTAACAATTTAATTTATGCTGTTTTTCCATTATTTTTCCTCTGAATTTCACCTTCCATAGTTAATGTATGGTTCTTTATAGTCTTTATTTATCTCTGTGAAAAACCAAAGAAAAAATCTGCTTAATTTGGTATCATGAGTATAATTAGAGTGTTTCTGTAAAACTATGAAAAACATGTTATACACATACTTAAATGAATATCGTGAGATAACTTCTAAAATCAGTTTTTTTTTCCCTTGCTTGAACACTGCGTGTCGGGTTGGTCTAAGGCTTTTACAAATCTACATAACAGAAGTATTAGAAATATCTCGGCTTCATTTAAAAGAAACATCTTTAAATTTTCGCCGTGTACAGACGTCTACACCTGATAAGGATATAAGAACGTCGAATTTCTAACATCTACTGTGCCGGTCTCATTAACGTAAGGGAAGTTTGTTTTTGTACGTATCATCGTGTTGTAAACATAGCAAAAGTTTTTATGCTTCATTGTGCATGTACTGTTATCACATATATGCAAATAGTTTCTCAGCTTTCAGAAGTTAAAAGTAAGTAACATTTGTATTTGATTTTATTAATAACGAGTAATATCAAATTATTACGCGTGAAATTTACTACAACGAGTTGTTTGTCTAATTTAAATAACTTAAAGAATCGGCTCAGTATCAACATTTTGTTTATCGTTGTTAATTACCGGCATAGTGTACGACTGAGATAACTGCCCAATGAAGTAGAGGTAAATTGTATTCCCCCTTCCTTCTACTGTTTGGAATTTTCATCCATAAGTTTAACTCTATAGCCATTTTTCGTTCTTACATCATAAACGCGATTTTCTAACGTTCAAAATTATTTATGCACAGTTGTATCTTTGTAAACTTGTCAACTGTGATTTACATCAGCTCCATAGTTCAACATTCCCGCATAGTGCTAAATGTTTTTATAAACAACTTTATTTGTTCAATGTTATTATATACAATGAAGTGCCAGAAAAAACTGGTATACCTGTCTGATATCTGATAATTCTTCTGGATTGCGGGACTGCAGAAACGCGACTGGGCATGGAGCTATCTCCATGAGCTTTCTGAGGAAGTCTGTAAGAAACGAACACCGTGCAACCTGATGAGCGATCCCCAATTCTATAATACTCCTAGATAGTGGATCTCTGCTTTGAACGGAACATTGTAAGGCACGCCAGATATATTGAATAACGTCGAGATCTGGCGGACAAAGGAGCCCTTTTATGTTCCAAAGCTCGAATTAGTGTTCCTCAAACCATAATTTGGTAGCTGTAGATGTGTGGTGCAAACTCTTGTCGAAAGACGCTTAAACCCATGAGCGTGAATGCATAATATGGATGGCTGAAACACATCTGAAAGGATGTTAACATAGTTTTCACCGGTCCGAGAAGTTGTAGACGTATGAGAGGTCCCAATTCGTCGCAACCAAGTACCTTGTTGACATGCTCGATTCATTGATTTATGGCGTATTCTTCACAAACAGACTTTTTCATCTGCCCGAATCACTTGGAAACAGACTCGTCAGACCAGGCTACTCGTTTCCAGTCTTCCGGTGTTTAGTGGCGGTGTTCCTGAGCACATACCGAGGAGCAGAGCTCTGTGTCGTCAGGAAAGCAGTGGCACTCAGCTATTAAAGCTCATATCGTGCAGTGGACGTTGTAAAGTATTCACCCTAATGTTAGAAGAGGTCCCAGCGTTGAATTGCGACTTTATTTGCAGATATGTTGTCCTCATTTCTCTTGAAATGATTCTCGACAGATAGCGCAGGTCACGATCATCCAGAGTCTTTCGACGGCCACAATGTTATGGGTAAGTTTGATGTTTTATCGGAATTCTTCCATTCAAAGTACAGCCTTGAAATGGTTGACTATAAAAATCTAAACTTTGCTTGTATCTCCGAAATGCCATGGCTCATCTCACAGGCGCGATCTATCGTACCTCGCTGGAATTCACTTAAATCATGATCACCTACCTGACTTGCTTACTGCGCAGTCAGCCCTTCAGGCTCCCACAGATGTCTGTCACCTGATGCAGGCTGCCTGCGGACGCTGCTTGCGGACGAGGAAGTATTTCGAATGGGATCGTCTATCCCAGTTATTCGAACACTTCACTGTATAAAAGATAGCTTTTAAAAATTTTCTCTTTTATGATGTTTTTGTTAAAATGCATTTCTCTATCTCTTTTAGACGTGGAATACCAGCACAACCCATCCTGAATGGTTTTTGTGGAGATTATGAATGGGATATAGATGACGACACTCCGGTAAGACATATTCATTTTTTACCATGTTTTTATTAACTTGCTTTCTTGTTTGTGTGTGTGTTTGTCTGGTACAAATCTTGCAATCGATTTTTAACTAACTTCCCGACTAGCTAGACATTTGAAACTCTTAGAATAGCTCAGAACACGATGACAATGCATTATTTTAATACTTTTAGCCATCTTTATTACATATTTTAAAATCCATTACGTAAAAATACGAGAAGCATCTGGAGCCAAAAGTAACTGCGCTACAGGCGCCATCTATTAAAGTAATAGTGAACCAAGCATATTACATTTTCATTACAATGGAATAATTTTTATTTATGCCCACATGCTAGATTCAACAGAAAATTTTAAAACATGGTATATAAAAAGTCTTTTTATCTTGTAATTATTATGAGCTATCTTAGATCATTGCCCTTTTAAAATTACGGCGAAGAACTTTTAAAACATTAGAAGAGATTCTGCTACGCTCCACAATGAGTATACTGCGATATTACATTAATTGCAAAAGCGAACAAATTTTCTTTCAATAATAGGAACTATTTAATATTTTATTAAAATAATTTAAGTGCAGAACAAATTTAAACTGATGAAACTGTTATCAGTTGTAAATTAATGTTATTCAATTGAAAAAACCGCAGCTTCTGGGGGGAAAAACAGACAGAAAAAAACAAGCTCAGGGCATTAAGAATTTCATTACATTTACAAAGTTATTAGTGAGAATTTCTTATAAATTGACTTGTGCTCTTCTCAAACACCTTCTTTCCTTTTCAGTTTTTTACTTCGGGTACCGGTATCCTGATAACCCCACCCTTGTACCAGATGATTCTTACATTTTGCATATTGACCTATATTAAAATAAAGAGAAGTTAATTAGTACAAAATCCTTCACAATGGCAATACATATCACTATCCAGGATTTGCGTTCCAAGTAAGCAGCTATTGGGCAAATGGTTGTGGGTAAACAGAAAAAAATTAATTAAAAAATAACATGTATACTGTCTTCAACTTAAAAAAAAAATTATAAACACAATTTCTCACATACCAAGTACTACAAGTATTTTCTGCATCACAAAGTAGAGAAATTGCCCTGTATGATATATAGTGGAGTCAACGTTGAGAATATTTCTTTAATATTTGAACAATGTAAATACCTTAATAATCTTTATTTTTTCACTCATTTCTATAGTGTATGTGTATTTTTGTGCTATTCTTTTCTTCACATGTGAATCATATTTCTATTTCATTAATCCAAGACATTGACGCTATACTCGTAATGCGAAATTGATCATTTCAGAACTTTTCTTGCGGAAATTCTAAACTCTAAGTGTGTTTTGAAACTACAAGTATACTTTTAAATCTAACAGGAAATTCTGTCCCTGGAGTTCAGAATTTCCTGTTAGATTATTTCATTAACTTTTTTTTAATTTATTTATAGGCTCAAAGTGAGACGAACACCGAATAAGAACTGCAACTCCACTAGAAGAGCATACGTCTTTACGTAGAAAGATAAAAATTGCATTTTTTCGAAGCAACTACCTTACAGCAAATCTCATTTGCTTGTGATCAACGAAAGTCAACTTATTTTTTAAATGATGTGCAATTTTTCATGTTTAAAGACCTATCCCATTGTAAATCTGAGAAAGATTATTTTTGTTTCCGAAAAAATAAACGTTTATCTTACGAGGGTCTTTTAATCATGTTTCATCATTTTTTACCCATTACATTGAACATACATCACTTGTTTCAATCATACTAAAAATTCACGGTAAATATTTGTGAGATATGTAAGTATTTCATGGTATTCTAAAAAGTGCTAAAGATTTATGTTACTCATTCGCATCATGCAAAAAAAAGAAATTATAATGCAAATTTTTGAGCCGGTTTTAATCTAAATTTAAATCATAGATTAAGAAAGTTATGCCTGGCGTGCAACAAGAGCGGCATTTCCGGATATTAAGTGTATAAAATTAGTACGTTGTAGTTTCATCGCCAGAAATCTCTTTAAAAAAATATTTTTCAATATAAAGAATATACTGACTATAATATGTAGCCTTGCAAAAGTCTAGTAAATGTTACCTATTTCATAATTTAAAGCGTAATTTTTAATATATTGCACTGAATTCTATGTATTTTTTTCATTCATACATATTTCATCTAAAATGGACTTTTTCTCTGGGATTCATGCCATGAATTATTTACATTACATAAATATCTTTTTCATTAAAAAAAAGACCTTAGATGACAGGACCTCAACAGAAATCGTACTCCTGATACTTACTATCTACCTTAAATATATAAAACGCGTAGGTATGCGCAGTGGCGGACCAAGGGTGGGGCGGGGGGGGGGCGGTCCGCCCCGGGCCCCACTTACTAAGGGGG
This sequence comes from Dolomedes plantarius, assembly GCA_907164885.2. Lineage (NCBI taxonomy): Eukaryota > Metazoa > Arthropoda > Arachnida > Araneae > Dolomedidae > Dolomedes > Dolomedes plantarius. The sequence continues at coordinate 154,469,548 of OU015495.1, forward strand.
CCCCACGACAGGGGCCTTTTTTAAAATTGAATGATAACTTTACTACAAAAAATTACATTTTTAATTTTTTAAAAAAATCAGATAAGAACGTTATTGTTTTTATAAAATATTACACTTGCATATTTTAGCGACTTCCAACATTTCACGTGCCCCCCCCCCCCAACTTAACTTGAAATAAATTAAAACGTTAATAGAAATTCAGTTAAAACCATAAAATTGTAGAAAACTTTTAAGAAAGTTGTGTTTTTTGCCGCCTTTTCAAACTGTGAAACTGAAGATTCCAATTATGTCTTTAGCCTTAACTTAGATTTTAACAATGATATGATCCATAGCATAAATTCGATGCTATATTTTTTTTCTGATTTTATTAGTATTTTATTTATTTTTCTTATTGTATAACTAACTACTCAAACTTCAATTCTATTTTTATTCAATTTCAAAAAATCCCAATATTTCATATTTTAAGTGCTTTCATATTTAAAGCGCTGAGGAGGGCCCTAACTGAATTCAATTCGTGCCCCCCCCCCCAAATAAAAGTTAGAAGCACGTAACGCCTATGGTGCTGAGAGATGCCATAGAGCTGACGCTGAATTGCTGAGAATCGCCCGACATTCTTCGTCGTATTCCAGAACCCACGAACTTTTCTCGATGAATTTTAAAATTTTGTACGTAACCGTATTTATCCTAGAAGTGCAATAAACGCATGAAAATCATTAAATAGGCTGATAGTCTTTATTTTAGGCAAAGTCCTTATAGACCAGGGCCTGATTTTTCATTAGGCCCAGCAGGCCCGGGCCTAGGGGCTCCCGAATGAAGGGGACCCCAAAAAACTTTTATTTTAAAAGAAAAAAAAGAAAATTTCCAATTCAGTTTTTTTTAATTTTACCTTTTTCAATATCAATTTTTTTATATATCCTTTCAAATTTGATTGATTGGTTCATCATATGTATAGTTATATGTATAGTTCATATGTATGTTATAGTGCATATAAGGGATTAATAAGTTTTTCTGGTTGCATTGTATTGGTGTTTTAATTTAATGAAGAAGTTAATATGTTGTATTGCTTTTTGTTATTTGATAATGCTCTAGGCTTCTACGCTTCAAATAGCCAATTCTCGGTAAAATGATACTTTCACAATGATTCATGATTATTTTGTGTGTGTGTCAATTTTGGAAATTTTACGCCCACATCACTGTTAGGGGGCCCCCATCGCCCCATCCCGAGTTGTGCCTAAAGTCAAGAATTTTCTAAATCGTGCCCTGTCATAGACTGGTTAGTTTTCTGGTGTCAGAAGTCCTGATTTAAGCATTAGGTTGAGGAAAGACTGACGGATGACGACGATGAGCCTGGAAATTACAGGTAAGCCGATTCTTTGTGTCAGATTCTGGCTTTGGCGTAAAAATTTTAATAATGTTTTGTGTTTTGGAAAATTGATCGATACAATGGAGAAGCTGTTCGACGAGTCTGAAAACCTAGATACAAGAGGATCAGCTCAGATTATAATGGCAAATGTTTGTGATTTTAAGTTTATAGCGTTTCTACGCCTGTGGTCAGACATTTTGGAGGAAATCAACCACACTCAACACTACCTGCAAATTCAGGGGATTTCCTCGGACAAGGCTTTAAATAAACTAAGAGCATTGGAACTTTTTATTAAGGAAAGAAGAGAATCTTTAGTTAGTGATGCTTTGGACTTCGCTTCCCAGAAATGTGAAGAAATGGGAATTGCTATTGAAAAGAGAGGCAGAAAAAGATCGAAAAAGATGATGCCGGGTGAAAAAGCTAAAGGAGGGTTTATCTTTACAAGAAGAACTAAGGAGATCCATGTTCCAATGTGTAGATAGGTTGTATTTGGAACTCCAAACAAGAACAAAATCCATGGAGAACATTCATAACAAATTTGAAGTCTTTCAGTCGGTTAATTTGAATAAAGCTCCAGATGAGAAATTGCCAGAACTTATTTCTCGTCTAACTGAAAGTCACGACGAATTTTCTAAGGACGAGGTTTTGCCAGAAATAAAAAGACTATGACGTAACTGGTCGAATATCCCTTACGTCTAAGGACCTCCATCAATCGTTTCTGCATAGATTGAACCAGTTTGAATGTTTCATTAGGAGATATATTATTCCAATCCATAGTGATAACCTTCAAATATTAATACAGAGGAAGTCAAAAAGTGGTCAGCTCTTCAAGTTTTGCAGTTCATTGTTGGTATGGAATTTCAAGAGTCAGTACCAAACTTGTGTTTAGCACTAAAGTTGTTTTTGACGATTTGCATTTCAGTCGCAACTTGAGAAAGAAATTTTTTGAAATTGAAAGTCATCAAAAACTATTTGCGCTCAACAATCAGCCAAATCAGACTAAATGGTCTAGCAATGTTATCCATCGAGAACAAGTTGGCTATGAAAATAAACTTTCATGAGACAATTAGACAATTTTTTGATGCAAAAGTTGGAAAAAGACAATTTTAAAAGGAGGCTTTTACCTATTTGAAATTAATACAGAATTCTTAATTTAACTTGCTTATATGGAATTTTTAAAAAATGTTTGTTTTTAATAAGTTTTCAGAACGCACCCCCCCCCCTTTTTTAGGAAATGTCCCTGGGTCTCACATAACATGGTTTCACACAACACGGCATTTTCTAGGTGATGTATTCCCATTCTATTTTTTTGATACTCATACTGTGAATGTGTATTGCCTTGTGAAAAGTAAAAAATTTTTAAGTTGAATTACCAATAAAGTTAACGTAGATCAAAGTGAGGTATTTCTCTGGTTTTCCTTGAAGCTACCTGAATATTATAAGTAAGTATTGGTGCAAAAATGGCTCCTTTTCTTTTTAATATGAATTTTGTCTTTAACTATTATCGCTTTTATTAATAAAACGGCTAAGCCTTTTACCATTCACCTTGGCCTGACGAAAAATTCATACACCGAAAACCAGCACCGTACAATTGATTTTAACCTTGTACCGAACAGTAAGTTAGCGAGCTCATGGCTCAGGCGGTTAGAACGTTGGTCTTGGAGCTGTGCCCTGCGGTACCGCATTGGTTCGATTGCTCGAACCCAGGCCTTGACATAAGACTTTTTTTATTAATTTAACGCTTAAACAGTAATGATCATTGCTCACATCGTACTGCACGAGTTCGTTCCCTTATTCTGTCAATTTTTTCTCTGCACACAGGGGCTACAGGACCCCCCCCCCCCCTCCACAGAGCTAAAATAAATTTTTTTAATTTACAAAATAATGCAAAAATATTTCGTATAGGCCTAATAGCAATTGTGTTATTTATTCTTTACCATTACGATCTTTATTGCACTTACATTTTTAGCGATCTTTACTGTTACAATTTTAGCGCTATACAGTGCCAGAAACAGTATTTCTAAAGCCAAGTACCGAGCGCTGTTTATACACTTCTACAGTACTATCCGCGAACCGCGAGAGTGAACCGAACCCTTCATCCCGTATGCAGCACACTCTCTAAATTTTGTTGGATCATCTGCTGCAGAATCTTGTGAAGAAGCGTGCACATTTTTCATGTTGCTCCAAGAAATATATGTATTTTTTACGTGCTCTACAAAGCGATGGGAATGCATAACAAGCGTTATGGAAGAATCTTGTCAGAATAAGAAGACAATTAAAAAAGTGTGTCTTACTCGATGGTCAGCAAGAGATGACGAGTGCCAAAGTTTACGAGAGCCTTGGGAAGAAGTGTACATTGCTCTGACAAGAATTTCAAATCACACAGCAGAAAAAGCAACGACTAGATGTGAATCCCGGGGAAATCTTGTTGGATCATCTGCTGCAGAATCTTTCAGAATACTTCGAAGCAGCTGCAGAATACTTCGAAGATTAGAACGTTTTGAGACAGCGTTAGTGGTGTGTTTCTGGAGCACCGAACTTCACAGAATCCATAAAGTTAGCAAATCCATGCAAAGTGGAACTGTGGATGTTTTGTTGGTGAGAGATTTGTATGGCTCTCTTGAAGAATAATTTACGGAACAGAGAAACAACTTTGATTTCTTTGAGGAATTGGCCATGGATATAACCAAAACTACATCTTATGAAAAAGACAATAAAGGACAGCCAAAAAGAAAAGTTTGGCCTGACGAAGACCGAAGTGGAGAAGTTAACTTTACTGGCAGGTATGATCTTAAAATAAACACGTTTTTACCAATTATAGACTCTTTTGTTTGTGAATTCAAGAAAAGAAAAATGACCTATGACGAGTTTCAAGACCGATTCTACTTCTTAACTCAGTTGTGTGATAACAATACAGATATGGAAGAGGAACTGCGGAAAAAGGTCACCAACCTTTTCCACGTCTACACAAATGATTTGGATTCGGATTTCACTGAAGAGTGCATCCAATTTCAAAAGCACTGTGCTGTGGGTATTGATCACCCATCTGATAAATCGTTGGAAGGAATTTCAAAATTTCTGAGGTGTAATTCCTTACAAGATGTTTACCCCAATTTGGACATTGCTGTAAGGATAAGTTTGTGCATACCTGCTACAAATTGCGCTGAAAAACGCAGTTTTTCCTGCCTCAGAAGAGTTAAGAACTATCTGCGAACTAGTATTTCCGAAATACGGTTAAACTCACTTTCATTATTTTGTATTGAGGCAAATACAACAAAAACACTTTCATATGAGGACATTATTAACGAGTTTGCCATTAAGAAATTTCGTAAGAAAGCTATGTAAATTTGAACAGGAAGATTACGTAAGGTGAGTTGTTTTAGTGAAGTTTGTATACTTTTCAACAAATAAACCAGTAATTAACTACATTTTATGTAATTTCATTTAACCGTGTAGGACAACTTAATTCAAATTGAACACAGTTCTTCAATTGCGCAAAAGATTGTCATTAGCATTAAAACATAAAAATATGTTTAAAATAGTGATCACTGATCTCCAAGAACAAATTAATTAATTAAGTTCGAAACCCATTTCATTTTTTAACGAATCTTAAAAGAAGTAAGTAAAAAAACAAGTAGATAACTAATTTGATTATATAATTTATTATGTAAGCCATTAAAATTGTAGTTTTATCTAAACTAAATGAACTTTATGTTTAAAAAAGATGAAAACACCAATGAACTCTATCCTTTTGTTGTATAAAACAAATGTATTAAGCAAATATGAACTATAGAGGGGGAGGCAAATGGACTTCAGCCTATAGGCGGCATACTCTTAAATCCGGTCCTGGTTGCAGCCGTTGCCATTCGGAGTATAGAAATATCGTCGATTTTTGTTCCGCATACCTACGCGTTTTATATATAGTATAGACTTGCTGAATTTTTACTCCATTTTTTATGTGAAAAAAATTTTCCCCAGCAATTTCGCATCAAATTCTAGTTAGTATTAATTTCATGAAACTTGGAGAGTGTGCATAACAGAAACACACAGCTTCTTAAAATATATATTAAAATATAAGGATGGCACCTTGCTTCACAACCAGTTTTTATAATCCTTCATCAGGCTAATTGTTTCTATTGACATTTCACAAATGCAAAGATTATTAAACTATTATAAATCATTAAAACTGTTACAACGTAATTGTAGTTATATAGGGTTATTTTAAAACCTTAATATTATAATTAACTAATTAATGTTAAGATAACTCTTAACAATCATTTTCTTCAATTTACAGTTAATAATACGTTTCAATTAAATTTAAGTTTCTATCATAGCAGTATTAGCTATAGTGGTTAGTACATTATAAGACTTGCGTTGTGTGTAGCAATAACCCAATATAATAATTACAATTACTGGTTCGACTACTGTCGCATCACTGTGGTGATTAATGAGCCAAAAAGAAAAGGAGAAATCAACTCTAATAAATTTACTTATCTAACCTTGGAGAACACCTAGAAATAAAATTACTTCACCTAAAAGAAAAAGCTTCATATCTGCTGAAATAAAAAAAACTTAAAGCTGAAATTAGAAAATTAACTCAAAGGCATAGACCGACCTGACAAAAATATACTTTAACATAACAAATTTATTCATTCTGACTTCCTTCACAATATTACACAATACCTTATCAATAATGGTTTAAACACTTGAGGATTCAATATCTCCTGTGTTGACAATGAGAAGAATCAATTAATATTTGATCACCACAAGTTTAACCCTCACATATATTTAGCAGAGGCTTAATAAATTGATTAAAACAAAGCACAACCGTTACTAATATTTACTTACTTACTTACTTACTTTATTATCTCAATTCCCGATATTAATATAAACGTTAATTATCTCTAAAACTATCAATTATCATCACAACAAATAAACAAAAACTACAGGAAGTACTCTTGTCATATTTCCGTTTCAGCCGCCTATTCCCGCGACGTCCTTCTGTAAATATCTCTTGTTTCCCTTGTTAATATTTAAAATATTGATACTCGCATTTGTTATTTATCAATAGTGAAAATCACATCTTATAAACAGGCCTGGTGAAGATTGTATCGATTAGTTCGAAAGCAGTTACCATTCTTATTTTTTTATCATGTATTTTAAGAAGCTAAGTGCTCCTATAATAATCCTATCAATAATGAAAAATTCGATTTGGTAATATCAATAATGAAAAATTTTTTCCACTGATTTACAACAATGAATGCAAACTTTTTGTACAAATTCAAAAGTTCAAGTACCCATGGCGTATATAATCAATAACAAGTGTGTTGGCACTCTGATTGTTATCAATTTGATTTCTGATGTCTGGACACTTTTTGCCTCATAAAAAATCGTATGAAACTTAGTACCCACTCAGAATCGAGTTCAATCCTTGGTAGCTGAGTGCTGGGACTCGTGTATCAGAATTTCTTCTCCTCTCCCCCCCCCCCCCCCACCCATCAAAAGCGCGAAAAAAAAGACATCTAGCCTAAATGAGATGTATTTTTCTGAAACCCTACACAAAATGTATTCATGTCAGGTGGAAAATTACTTTTTCTACAGCCCGTTGTCATGATTCTAACCACTATTATTTCCAGTAAAAACAAGCTGAACCAGTGAAAGCGCTCAGGGTCTTTTCCTGGAACTCAATCACTAGTAAGACGCTAAAAGCGGTAAAAGGGAAAATCCTCTAGTGGGACAGATAGTTTCGAGTTAGCGCGATCTCTCCGAACATGATGGACAAAATCCAGCACATCTGTTTTTACCCAATGACGTGTAAGTAAAAATGACTCTCGCCTTGTGAAAAGATGCAACTCCGTGAAGCACGAAGTTTCGTGAAATGTAGAGTAACCCTACAAGCGGCCGGTATCCAGAGTAAGTAGAACAATCCTGTGTCCAGTAAAACAGTCTGTGAGTATATTACCGCCATACAGCAACCAAGGAGCAGGAACTTAGGGGGCTGAAATCTTTACCTCCCCGAAAATTAAAATGAGCGAGGGTAGACGAATAATTCATGTGTTACAATATTAAAAGCTAGGTATTAAGGAATGTACTTTTCATGGTATTAATGATCCTGCGAAATTGGTTTTCCTGTACTGAATTTCTGACTCCCAGCGTCTATCCAACCTTGATTCTGATTTCTCAACTTTCCCAACCTCTCGATTTCCCAAAAAACAATGGAACTTTTCTTTCTTCACTCGTTTCTTTCGTATCATGATTACTCAAACACCATATTATTTAAGCCTAAGCGATGCAAGTACCGTTATTTTTATAGGTATTCATAAAACACAACCTTCTCTCTGCTGTAAAGAGAAGTAGCGAAATTTTATGATCCCCCACTTCTAGGACAATATTTAATATGTGCATTTGTATAGTTCCTGAAACTCCGGAAATTTAATTAGGTCAACACTCAGGGTAAATCTTAACTATCACTTAAAAATGTCTCCCGACGCTGACGTCTTGTTATCAGTTGCATTGAAAGGGTTTGTAAAACCAGCATTAATTGCAAGATCTCATATATGTGTACACTCAAGCTGGATTAATATATTGCGATCCCTTGTTGCTTCTTATGGCCTCTTTTGCCTGAAGTACGGCAGCTACCTTACGTGACATGGTTTACTGGAGGAATTACTAACCGATTGACATCAAATTAGATACGGTGAAGATAAATATATCTAGTTGCTTAATAAGTTGTTCCAAAAGAATCTTCAAGTGCTTTATATGGTAAGAAAGTAAGAAAAATAGGGTGTAATGGCTTGACTGTCCCCACGGGGAAATTCCAAGGGACACCTCTTTGTAAGCTAAGTTGTTTCATCAGTGCCGAGAGGTGGCCTTCCGTTTAGTGCCACAAAATCCGCGACGTAGAGACTCTTCGATATACTTCTGGGAAAAGAACATCTTTTGAAACGATTCCCTAGTTGGCAATGGAGTCCAGATGAAAGGCTAGTGTCGGCTGGTCAGAGGCTTCGGGACACGGAGCGGCAAGCGGTAACGAAAGGGACATAACCTACAGACCCCCCAGAAGGAAATAATAAGCCGATGGACTCTGCAACCGGGCGGTAGGAGGCAGTTGTCGAATTTCTTTGGAGCTGTTAGACGATCTGCTGCGAACGCCTAGACGGTCGCGTGCCAGAGAACGAGAATCAGCCGACCCATAATGACATCCTGAACCCACGAGATTTTTTTTTGGAGATAATGTTTAATTTTAATCTTTGTAAATTTGCCTACATTTATTCTAGAATGCCAATAAAGCATTATGTAAATATTAAAGGCTGTCAGTCTTGTTTTTAGGCTAAGTCCTTATAAGGGATAAGAAGAACCTGAATACCACTCAATGCGATCTCTGCGTGTCTAAAGTAGATTCATCAAACTATTTCTGCGCAAAAGTAGTCAGCCGTTTGACAAGGAGAATTGTCGTCTTGGATAATCGTCTTGGACGAAATCCACTGGGGAAAAAAATCACAATGTCAGCAAGAATCCGGAATAACAGTGGAAGCTCTTGTGAACTGTTTATCCTCAGTACAGTCGTTCCACTTGCAGCGATACTTGGGTTCCTGTTAGTCAATCATGGCTTAGGGCCTGTTCACATAGGAGTCCGTTGCGTTGCGTTAAGGAAAAGATGACGTTGAGACGAAAATAAACCAATCATATGCCTCCAAACGATTAGCAATGAAATTTTTAACGCCTATGATTGGTTTATTTTCGTCTCAACGTCATCTTTTCCTTAACGTAACGCAACGGACTCCTATGTGAACAGGCCTTTACTCCGAACAGTTTCCTTCAATAGCCTGCTATGATAATACCAAGCAAGTTGTATCTATAGCCTCGTTGCTTTCCCCAAATTCATACGCTACCAACAGCAGAGGGTTGTAAATGAAATGTCAATCCCCCCAATAAACCTTTTTTTCCAGTTAGTCCAATTTGAAAGCATTGACCCTGAAAAGCCTTTTGGCAAATAAACTATGGTTAAAAGATAATATTTGAGGGCGCTTCTACTTTTTAGTGCATTCGTGGGACGCATATAGATATGCCGGTAATTGCTTCAGATCCTGGCTAGGAATTAGTACCTAGTTTTCCATCAAGAGTGAAATGTTGAACAGTGGTAAGATTCGAGTCTTCGGACCAAATGCTCATTCGGGACTTCTAAATTTCCATCATTGTTTTCCACCCTTCCCTTTCCCTCGACTTCTAATTTTCAACGTTGTTTCCATTGTATGACTATCATCAGTCTCGGTACAAAGTCACTTAACTGTCCGGAGATGCAACTACGGGTTTTGCTGGCTTTATGTTGCAGAAAGTGCGTCGAGTCAGACCAGGGCCGATCTACTTAAGACTTATTTAAGGTATCTGCACCCTGAGTTCTGAATATTTCATTTTATTTTTAAATATTTGACAGGAAAAGTGATAAGATTAAAATTCCTCTGTTAATAGTTTTTGAGCAAAGAAAATGAAGGTTCAGCTATTTCTAAAATCGAAGTAGCGGATTTTCTTATCTTCATAATTTGTTCTTTTAATATTCCTCTAATAAATCCTTAATATTACCTGTCGTATTATGAATTTTATGTCTGTAAAATGGTAGACAAGTTTTCAATACAACTGAAATGGACCTGTTCCGCGTACTAATTGTTCAAAATTTTATCACACGATATTTATACTTTGCTTAGCTTAGATATAATCATAATTAATTGGACACTAGAGCTGAAGTCACAAATTCATCGCTAGAATCCATAATAACCAAGAAAATGTCTTGTATAGCCTCTTTAATAGCAAAGATATTGGAAGATTTCTAACTTAGTATGTATAAAGCATAAGCAGAAATGTAAACAGACACCATGTCGTGATTTTTACACATACTTGATGGCTGCAAAAGAGATGAATGGTTAGAACCTGCCTTTGCGTAAAACGACTTTTAGGGCCTGTTCACATAGGAGTCCGGTAGCGGAGCGTTAAAGTATTGAAATATATTTAACCAATGACAAACCTCCAAACGATTAGCAATGAAATTTTTAACGCCTATGATTGGTTTATTTTCGTCTCAACGTCATCTTTCCTTTAACGCTCCGCTACCGGACTCCTATGGGAACAGGCCCTTAGGGCCTGTTCACATAGGTGTTAAAAATTTCATTGCTAATCGTTTGGAGTCCTATGATTGGTTCATCTTTTCCTTAACGCAACGCAACGGACTCCTATGTGAACAGGCCCTTACTCTTTATTTGATTGTTCAAGATAGCAACAAAGCAGGTAAAGAAAATATTTATTTTCTTTTGTTGATGTTTTAGCATAAAACATAAATCTAAATTACTAATCTTCAAGCAACTATAAATTTAATGCTTTTCCCATGATAAATATTCGGCATGAGATACCCAGAAAAGGAAAATAAAACTCTAGTATCCTCTTAAATCACTCATTCAATTGGGCAGTAAGATTAGAACTTAGGGCCTGTTTACATAGGAGTCCGTGCGTTACGTTAAGGAAAAGATGACGTTAAGACGAAAATAAACCAATCATAGGCGTTAAAAACTTCATTGCTAATCGTTTGGAGGCCTATGATTGGTTTATTTTCGTCTTAACGTCATCTTTTCCTTAACGCAACGTAACGCAACGGAATCCTATGTGAACAGGCTCTAATTATTGGCAAACGGCAGAATCGAGCCGCTCGTGTATTTTGCCACTCCCTGACATCATTTGCATATGCTACACAGCCCGTCGGTCTCTCTAAAATTACTGCAATAAATATCCGTTTTTAGCTGCAAAAGAATGATTTTATTAAAAATACAGAAGAGAAAGCTGCTTAAGATTAGATCAGTGATAATCTAATGTTATTCAGCTATACACAAAGAAACAAAACTCCCGTGAGTGAGTCCATTGTGAGTGAGTTCAGTCTTTTTTGGCAGAGCGCCAAATAGCTTTCCGAACTGGTCTGTGAACTATATTTCGTTCTTAGCTAAGATTTTTATGGACTTAATATCTTAACCAATAGAGTCTTGAGAACATCTACTCTTGAAACATTTTAAACGGATGATATTCTACATTTGCCCTTGAGCCAGTTTCATATTATGTGCATTTTCGCTACAGAAAAGTAGTAAACACACACTTAGATTTTCTAATTTTTGTTTATATCATGGTACTGAGTCATGGTATTGAGATCCAAGTATATGCAAGTATCATAGAACTTAAAAGTGTTTCCTAAGTTGTAAATCCATCAATGGCTTTAAAACAACTAGCCAAATTTGCGTAACATAAATTTCAAACTGAAATTAATTTTAAAATAAAGCTCCCTTCGGATTTGAAGTTTTATAGCAAGTATTTTGGGAACTTACAAATCGTAGTTTCACTTGATTTTTGGATATGTTATTAAATTCAATTATCATAGCTGCCGGCAACGGGTTTCTCTCCTTTTTCCCATCAAATATTTTTAGAGGGACCTCTTGTGTGGAAAATTGTCATGAAAATGAAATTTCTACATTGCCTGTCTTTCATATCTAGGATCTCGAAAGTCGGTTTTCTACTCCTCTGTCGGCCGGTCGTTTTGGTTACCTTACTCTGAGGGGTGATGGGCAGGTGAAATAGCGAAGGGGAAGGCCGATGAATGAGAATCTCTGAGGGTTTTGAAGTTGGAGAGAGTATTTGGAGTTTTAAAACTCTCAGAAGAAAGCTATGAAATAATGACATCTGCAGTAAGTACTCTTGCAAAAATGTGTAAAGTGCAAAAGCATTCGTAGTTTATATTTAAGTTTCACTTAGTAGGCCTAATACTAATATTATTTCTTATTCCATCTTGTGAATAAATGAATATAGTGATTTATTTCTTAAAATTGTACCGAATACAAATTTCACCCATTGAAATTATCAGATTTCTAATTTTCTTCATTGCAGAAAAGTGCACATACTGATGATTTACGATTGCAGTAGAAATAAAAACAATCAATATGTCAAATGTGTACTCCATTCCAAATTATTTATTATATTTTAAATTTGTTCCTTCCTAAGAATTTTAAATTTTATTAGACCTAAATTGCTCCCATCTTGTTGAGATTTATTTGGAAATAATAATGTAATTAAGAATTTTATGGATTTTTCATTATTCAGATGTTTTAATTTAATTCAGTTTTTTTCATAATACATAAACATTTATATATTTAACTTTTATTTATTTATTTTTATTTAAGCTTATAAAAAGGATATTCTGTGCATCTATAAAAATATTTTATTGGTGGTTGTAATATCCAATCTCCTATATTAAGTATTTAAAAATATTATTTTATATATTCATGAATCCATGCCTCTCTGTATATTCTGTCTATCTTAAAGAAAATTCTCATCTTAAAGACAAATCTGTACATTATTTGTATGTTTTTTAGTTTAGTTAGAAAAGTGGAATGGTTGGAATGGTTTAGAAAAGATTTCTTCATTATTAAATGTATGTTAATTTAAAATATTTTTTATAGTTTTCGTACAAAAATATTTAATTTCTTTTTAAATTTTCTGTACATAATATTGCTTTCTCTGAATTTCTAAAATATTTTTTTCAAAAGCAGCAAAGTTGTTGGAATGATGCAGGTGATTGTAGACAAGTAGACCATATCTGCTGTTAAATAGCAACTTAGGTATAATTTCATTCAAACTGAAAACTTCCCTAACATTTTGCTTCTGAAGGAATTACATTTCATGCTTCAGGATTGTATTACTTTCGTCTTGCAGCACATTTAAATTCTTTTAACTTTCAGAGATCTTCATGAGATAAAAAGGAAATATATGCTTATATATATATATATATATATATATATATATATATATATAATATAGGGAAACTTCCCTAAATGGCCACTTTTGCCATTATTATTGTGGAAACCCTGTTTTAGCAGCCACTTTTTTTCGGAACCATGACTAGCCGCCATAGAGAAGTTTCACTATATATATATCCAATATAAAATTGGAAAATTTCATTCATATCATCTGTATAATGTAGTAATAAGTATATGTAATAAAGCTGTGTTAGAAGTAATGGTGACTTGTTACAAAAAGCTTCTAATGTTATAAGTATATATTTCATATTAAAGAGTAATAGAGTTCGTTGATTACTGGTAAAGACTAACCATATTCACTTACTCACTAGTTAACATGTGTTTAGTGTGTATTTTATTCATATTACTTATTTATGAGATTATTACAGCTTTGGTGGTAGTCACCAGATATATGTGGTACATGTTAAAACCAGTCACAATGAAAAGGTGTATAGTTATTTTATATGAGATAGCATGGTAGTACTCTACTGGGAGGAATATATAATAGGTTTAGCAAACTTAAATTTGTGGCCATTTAAATGCCAGCAGTTTTTTTTTTTCTTTCTCTCTCTCTCTCTCTCTTGTGTGCATACCTGATGTCCAGTTAAAAGATAAACCAAGAGCAATATTTCTAAGCAAGATTCCCATTCACTCAGTGAATAAGATTTAAAATCTTTTTGGTATCAGTTTAACTATATAAGTAATAACCGATATAATGAAATTCCTTGCTATATATTTTTTATTCTGTCCTAGACTGAATGATGGTGCTCCTAAAGTGAGCAATATATGATAGGTTTGACAAAATTATTTATCATTCAAATGTTAGCAAGAAAATTTTAAAGTGTAGCTTTGTTTCTGTGTGTATATATATGTGTAGATATCAGGGTGCACTAAAATCGATAAACAAGAGCAGCATTTTAAATATCTATTAACTATGCCAGTTAGGTCAGTAATCAGTTGAGTATCAGTTTAGATTATATCAGTACTTGTTTTAGTGAATTTTTCTTGCATTCATCTGTATTTGCTCATATAGGTTTTTAAACATACTGTTAAAAAACATTAAACTACTTATTTTATTCTTATAGCTGTATTTTTTCTCTTTTTAAGTCTGAGTATGAATTAATCCCAGTTCTTAGTTGAAAATTTATCGTCCTTAAGCAGATTATTCTAATAGATACCAAATATGATATGCATTGTATGCTTTAACTAATTAATTATAAAAAAAGGTTTGTATGCTATTTCATAAACGATAAAGTATTTATTTAATGCACTTATGAAAACTTTAATACAGCTGTTTTTTAGCAAGGTAATATTTTCTTATGTAAATTATCAAGTAGTAAATATAAAAGAGAACTTTGTAAACATAATAATTCTCTGTAATTTTTATTTTTTCCAGGAATCCAGGCAGCGTCCATATAAAGTATGGAGCTGTGACAGACAAACCAGAAAAGCTGTCATGGCATCAAATTTACGGGAACTGAGGGAGAGGGGTATGTTGCATCTGTATAATATAGCTATTTTGCCTTTAATCATAATATATATGTTAATATGTATTTATCATAATCACTGATAAGTAGATAAATATATTTGCAATTTCTTTCTCTCTCTCTCTCTCTCTCTCTCTCTCTCTCTCTTTTTTTTTTTTGTTTGTTTGTTTGTTTGTTGGAAGTTTTATTTCTTGTTGTTAATTCTGTATATAATATCTATATCTTTCTTTTTTTTATTCTAGCATTTTGATTATAACTTCATGAAATTTTTTATACGAATTATTATGCTCTTTTATGTTACTTTATGCTTAAAATTTTCATTAATATTTTTTTCCCATTAAAAAGAAAAAGCCTTTTCAGATGTATTGCATAGTTTTGTGTCATAGAATGATACGATACAGCACTAAAGCAATGTTTTGCATCCAAGCATTTTATCTGTCATGTTAAAGGAAGTTAACTGATTTTACTTTAGAAAATATTTGTCTAATATTTATAAAATAAGTGTTATTTGTATAGTAGCCTATTTGTAAGTTATTATGTATAGGTCTGTATAAACTCTCCAGGCCTCAATAGCGCTCTGGATACATGTGGATTTAAATCAGTTTTCTCCTTCAGTGTGTATTGTGTCTGTCTCTTAACTCTTAAAAATAACACAATAGTCACTATGCGTGGGATTTCCTGGTTAGTATTTGTATATGCTATCAAATGACTGTTATTTCTTAATTTTTATCATAAGCACTAGCAAGTTGGTCAATGTCTTGTTGAAACATAAATAAAAGTAAATATAGCTTAATTGTTGATAATTTTTTAACATTGTAATTTTTATATATATTTATTTGCATGATGAATATTGTTATTTCAGAGACTGCATGGATGTATTTATTATAATGTTTACTTTGACTAATTTGCCAAGTTTGACCTAGTAAATATACTGTAGTCTATCAGTACTCCTAGATTAGCTGTCCTTATTTGTTTTGTATTTTGTAGGTTTAGTAAAGTTTATCATAAATTGTTTTAACAGCTTCATGTAAAAAGAATTTGCTTACATCCATTGATTTTTTCTTATTAAATCTAACTTTAAACATGTGTTGTAAACTGAATGTCATATTTAACAACTGTGAATATCTGTTAAATGAAAATCGTTTTGTAAACTGTTAGCAATAGGGTTAAATTTTGAATTTTATATTATATTGAATAATAAGTATTTTGTGCTGCTAAGCTCTGTAATATTTCTCATCAAAGAATCAGTTTCTAATTATAGCATTTCTTAGGATATTATCTGTTCTTTAATTGATAAGTGCAACTAAGTTTATTCCTCAGGTGGAATATTTTCTTTTCACTGCTTTGAATATTTTTTCTTTCTTATGTGGTTTTTATTGCTTGTATAGGCGTAAGTAGGAAGTGGAGTAATACAGTGGTGTGCAAATTTTTTCGATCACAACTAACTTTCTTTAAATAAAAAATCCTGCAACACCTAATGAACATTTTTTGGTAGTAGCAAATTTTTTTTTAAATAATTGGGAAAATGTTAGCAAAAAATAGAAATAAGAAATAAGCAAATTTTTACAAACTATTTTAAAATTCAATGAACTGTAGATTGTGCGTATATATTTGCTTTGTCTAATAACAGTTAAAAAAAGTCTCACTTAGTCTTCTACAATTGTTTTTGCCAAATCTCATGCAACCAAAACTGTATATTAAAATATTAATATGTATTTGTATTTCATTTAGGTAAAAGAGCATGTTTTCAAAATTATAAGCTTTTATTAAAACATTGAAAATTATAAACTGCATTTATTCATATAAAACTAAAATAGAAGAAAAAAATGAGAAGGATGAGCCTGTATTTCGAATAATATTTGTTCAATATTAGTTGAAATATTTTAGAGGGCTACTCTTGCATCATCTTCCAGGTTAAGTCTTGATCGTTGTATGGTTTTTACACCAGCTAATTTTAAAAAACCATTCTCAAAGAGATAGGTAGAAATGAATGCAAGCAGTATAAGTATAGCATTGCAAGACTGTTTGACACCTTATATAACAATATGGTATCATATAAAAAAAAATAATTAAACTGTTGTATATATGTTATAGAAAATTTAAAGCATGCATTTTAATTAAATCATTCAATGATATATATTTACTTCAAACTCTCCGTGACCCACAGTTTGCACACCTTTAGAGTAATAGATGCATATGTAAGAAAAGAGTTCCAAGACATTTTCTTAGTAAACAATGCATTATACATATAGAAGTTATGTTTTAGCAAAATGTTTTAAAAAATAAATCATTTTTGGGAGGAAATATTTTTAATGTTTTCAATGTATATTGAGTCGGCTTTTTTACATATTTTCTAATATATAGTTTATTTAATTGTATACATGTAAAACTCAATTTCATATCCTCTTTTCCCAGATTATATTATTAAGTCAGCCAAACACCCTGTTACATACAAATAATTCTGGAGGTTCTCTTTTTTTCTTTTTTTTATTAACTAACCCTCATTTTTAGCTATAACATGAATAAGCCATAACATGGAGACCTGATGAGAAGTAACCATTTTTATTTCATATAGCTGGCGCTTGTCCTCTTTTTCTGTATCTCTCTGTACCTGTATAAATGCATGTTTTCTAGACATATAATTTTTGCTTTAAAAAAAATTATTTTTGCTTGTGAAATATTGATTGCTTTTCACATAACCAGTTAAGATTTTTAAATTGATTTTTAATGAGGTTTTTGTCATAATCAATTTATATTAATGAATTCTAAAGAAATGTATCTTCAGTTAATTATTACATCTTTTTTAGTCTTGAAATTCCTATAGTTACAATTTTTCGACCAAATTACATCTTTAAATCTCTTTATTGTAAAAGTATACGAATTAATGCTTTTATTAAGAAATTCTGACTTCATGATTATGTTTATTTTTTCTTATTGTAGATGACCTTTAACAGAAAGTCATCTTATTTACGAAATTTTCTAGTAATTTATTAGACAACATTGCAGTAAATCCCTCTAGCAATTAGTTTTATTCTAATTTAAGTAATAAAAGAATGTACCTTTAAGAAATATTATTTTGTTTTCAACTATCATATTTATTCCTTATATGTGCTATTTTTAACTCCAACATACATTTGTATAAATGGAGTAATTTTTGTTCTGTTTCAAGGCTTTAATTTTGATGCAAGTTTAATATTGGATTCTGGAGGAAACCACAAAACAATTCATTTTTTTATTGTTTAAATTTAAAAATCTATTAAAAAATTAATTATTAAATAAAACCTTAAATGAATTAAGTTGTAAATTATATGCATGCTATTAATACCACTTTAATAAATTGTTCTCTTACAAAAAGCCTCATTATTACAATGAAGTTTTAGAATATAATAAAAAGAGACATTTCACATTGTATTCAATTATAAATATAATTTGAATTAGCATATCCAATTAAAAGTGCAACTTATACTCTTCATTTTCACATTTTCACTCTCCATACTTATTTAAACTATCTGCCCTATGTATCGAAAAGGAATTTTACCATTTATAATCATACTTTAAAAAGAAAAACTTAGCGTAACCTGAGTGTGTCACAGTAGTTCTGCTTATCATTCAATAACAAGTATCTTTTTGTATATAGATTTGACGTATGAAATCCTCATCTCTATGCAGGGTCTTCAAGGCTTGGGTTTCCTGCAACAGATGTAAAAATAGTGTTGGAAAGTGATGGAACTGAGGTGGAGGATGATATTTATTTTCAAACAATCGATAGGGATACCATATTTCTTATTCTCTGCCCGGGAGAAAGGTGGCTTCCTCCAGGGGTGGAAGCACTCAGAGCTGGTAAGAGCTGTGAAATATCTTTAACTTTAGGGAAAATCTGGCATTGCTAGAAATTACCCTATTTGTTTTAAACATGTCTTTTTGTAGTTTTCAGTGAAAAATTAGTATAGAGTTTTAGTGATTAATGAAGAAAAATTACTTATTCAATTCCTTTCTTTTTATAATATAGAAAATAAAATATTAATTTGCCAAAAAATATTGAGGGTTGTGTGATTTAAAATGCAGAAATTACCACTGGAGACTTTGAGCTTCTATACATAAAGCAACAGAGAGAGAAAGGAAGCAAAACTGTATTTTTAAATAGTTTAAGGGAGATTTTCTGAAAATAAACTAAGTTGCCATTGAATTTGACTGTTTATATAAGGCTGTCTCACTCTGTTTAGTATCTTGGTTACATTGTATATTTGTTTAATCAAGTATACCTGTAGGAAAGTATTTTTTCATCTGTGATCAGTACTTATATGAACACACGTACCAAAGTTATATAAATTTGTACACTTTCTCTAAGTGGTGCATATAAGTATACTGAAAAATAAATGTATATAAAAAATTTTTTATAGTAGTGTTCCATTTATTTTGAAATTTATTATATATCTAATAAATTCCTCCAGTTATAATTGCTACTACAGTGAATTTCATAATTTCTTTTAAAAAATGTGTTTAAAGGACTGAAATTATTTAAATTAGTAATTTTTCCCTATACAATAATTGAATTTGTTTTCTGCATTTGCATGCTTTTTAACTAATATTTTATCATTTTTAGAAAAGAATTTTTTGTTATGTATAAAGATATTTTCAATTTCCTACTTAATAAAGATAAAAAATATACATAATATAAAATAATAAATAATATAATATATAATAAATAATATAAAAAATATATTTATAGTATATATATAGTAAAATATTCATTTTACTCTAATGGTACCTAATCATGATTACTCATTTCTATGAATTTCACTGAAGAGAATTTTGCATGAGTGTAGGTTATATAAAAATACAGCTGAGTATGTATATTAAATTTTTTGGGGGTAAATTTCAGGAATTTGATCTTTTAAGTCTTTTTTAATTTATTTTTTAGACTTATTTTCAGCATACTATTTTTTAATAGTGAATTTTTGCTGCAGCTGAAGTTATAATGTAAACATTCTATTATTATTAAGTTATGGTAGCATTTTATTAATGAATTTTATTTAAATAACTTTCACCAAGAGTATTAAATTGAAAGAGTTAAAAGAAACATATCTCTGAAACAGTATTTGGCTACACTGAATTGTCTATAGGGTAGGATTAAAAGTTGCTGCAAATTTCTAAATATCAACTTTTTCCATAATAAGCAAAAAAAAATTTTTGAAAAATCACATGCATGCTGAAAATTATTTGAATTTATTACAATTTACTAATCGTTATTTACTTTTATATGCCATCAGTCAACTTTCTGGTTTGAAAATGATTTTATCTTTACCCATATTTGTTCTCCTTAATTGCTTTATGAACTTTTGAAATGCTAATATATATATTGCTTTTATACAGTACATTTTTAATATATAATAATCAGTTAAATTTAAGCTAGTATAATATTAAAAAATTATATTTTATATTGCATTAGTACTTGATCATGTAATTTTAGTGTCATTGTTAAGAATTTTTTTCTGTATTAAACGTTGATTTTGTGGATTGTCATATTTATTGAAAAAATATTTCAGACTTTTTTAATATTTCTGCACTACAAAGCATATGACTATGTGCATTATCTGTTTTATTTCTATTTTTATGCTCAACTTCAAATTATCTGTATCAAAAACTTGCATTCCTTGTAAGTTATGAACAGTCAATCGGTATAACCCAAATCATGGAGACTCATAACTTTATATTTCTCCGAGGAGAATTTTATATTAGTATTGACGTTACTAAAATAAAGCTGTATTAGCAAATTTATTTATTTTAATAAATCATCTGGTTATTTTTTGAAAAGTTAAATTATAATTTTTCAGATTTCACTTGAAATTTTTTTCTATATGGCCTAAAAAAGTTTAATATATAAAATTTGTTTTATTGCATAAGTATTATAGAGTGTGTACTTAATGTCTTATACAAGTTTTGCATTTTTGAAGAAAAACTTGTAGTTATGTTAGTTTAAAAGTAAAAATAATGAACTGTAGGATACTATATTTCTGTTGTTTAATTTTCATTTGTTATAGAAATATGTTTTCATTTTATTTTATTTCTTCATTATTTTTTTTCCAATAACCTTAGTTTTTGGCTTCATTCATATGGCCATTTTTTAAATTCTTAGTGATTATATTTATGTATTTCTTGAAGTCTGTTACTAATTTAAAATGTTTTTCTTTTGACTTCATTCATTGATGTGAGTCTTATTATCAGAAACTGAAAGACTTTAGATGCAGATAGACAAGTGATAATTTTTTTTAAAGAAATACCCTTTTTCTTAAATTAAAAAAAATGTAATTGATATTTTTGTTTAACTGTTTCCAGTAATTATCATTTCAGCCATAAGTTTTTCTTTTTTACTGCATGTATAGGAATATTTTTATGTGAATAGCAAACATCAGATTCTAATTAATAAATTCTAGGTGTGCTTATTACGTAGTAAATATTCAATATTTTTTTCTCCAATTACTGCATGAATTTTCTCTTGTGCTTCCATCTTTCTTATTAAATCATTTTGCATGAGCAATGTAAAGGTAATTTTGAATGTATTTTTTAATAAAAGAATAAATTTTTTGCTTGTTCAGCTGTCTTATTTTATGTTTTAAAATTGTTTTTATTATTATTTTCTTTCTTAAAAGGAGATAGATTATAAAACAACATGCCTTATTTATGTGTCATTTTTTATTATGTAATTTTGTGGTCTTTGTATTATGTAATTAAAAAAATTCATTTTTATTCTTTAAATCCTTTGTGTGTGTGTAATTATAACTATTTTCTATTGGCTTGAATGATCAGAATTTTCTCTACTTGTGAATTTTCTTTTTGCATTTGTCTTTAGAAATAAATGACTAGTTAAGTATGAAATCACTATCTAAATTTTAACTGTTTTGGGAATTTACTAATATCCAAAGCAATTGTATATGTGTGGGCTAATATCAGTTCATGACATTTGCCCATTAGATGTATAGATTGATAGAAAGATAGAAGTATTTTAATGTTTAAATTAAAAGCAAGGAATAACAGTTTTTACTTAGTCAATACTCCATTTTCTCCCTCATGGTTTTAATGGCTGTTATGTTAGTTTTCTAGGTTTAAACTTTGATTTGTCACAGCTAGAGAAATCATCATTCTTCAGCAACATTGTTCTTAATGAACTTGGGAGGGTTTAAAACTCCTTTGATAAAAACCCTTAATATTTATTACAGTTGATATTTTTAGTGCAACTCAAAATGTTTCTTATATGTATTGCTTGTGAATTCTGCTTTGTATTTTCCAGTCCCTCAAACCACATGTCAGCAAATTTTGTAGTAGGGTACACAGATGCCATCTTTTGTTAAAACTGATGTAGGTCTGTCAGATTGTCAGGGAAGCAGTTTTTTTATAGTTTAGATATTTTACAATGTCAAAATTGTGAGCCTGTTGCAATCAATAAATCCATTTTCCCTCAAAAGTTAAGTGATATCTGAGGGATCTAGGTCTTTAGCTTTGCCCTTTTCGGGAAGTCTGAAACTAGTTCTGGGATTCAAGTTTTAATTCCTATCTGTGTGGAGCCATTCTAAAATCACTTTCTGTCTATAGTGTATGTCCATAAAATTCTACTGGTGAAAATCTGAAAAGGAATTTTTGTATGAAAAGAGGAAATGAATTTACTAAGAGAGAGCTACTCTTAATTCTTAATACTTTCATAGTAATATTGCTGTTGTGTTACAGTTATTAAAAGAAAGGGGGAAAAAACTAAACTTATGTTGGCCTGGATTATCAATCAATCTTAACTACTGAGCAAAATGTTTGGATTGGAAGCTTTTTTTAAAAAAAATGTAATATGCGATTATATATATCTTTCATTCAGTCATTTGGTCATAGATACACTGGTGCTCAAAATTAAGAGAATTTGCACATTTTATCAAATTTCTGGAAAACTAATAGACATATTTTAAGGAAATTTGGTATGTATACAGAGTTATATAAGAGAAAACTTATACCCTACAACAGTCATGGTACACACTCATGATCATCAGTTAGGTTCATCAGCACATGAATGTCCAAAACCCTCGTTGCAGGATCAAACATAAAATGACTGTAATGTGAGGTCTGCCCCTCCCCCCCCCCTCTCACATCACAATGCTATCATGGAAACAAGGTAGTTTGATAAGTCCCTGTGGCAGTTGGTATCATTCCTGCAGCAATACAGTTTTTAGCTCCTGGATGGTTCTCAGAGGGGAATGGCGAGCTGCAGTTTCTCTTCCAAGAGAGTCCCAGACATGTTCAATAGGGTTTAGGTCTGGATATCTGGCTGGCCAATCCATCCGGCAAATATCCTCACTTTCAAGATAAACACCGACTAGATGAGCCTTATGTGAACGAGCATTGTCTTCCATAAAAATTACCCGAGGGCAACTGCACCCCTGAAAAGTCAAATATAGGGCTGTAAGATCTCGGCCCTATACCTCTCACCAGTCAGGTACCCTCTGTCAAACACATTGAGAGGTGTGGGCCATTTAGCATGGTACATACGTCAGCCTTGCACCAGATTTCAGTGGGGTCTTCATGGACAAGTAACAATTCAGCCAGGATACTAATTCTCAGCATACCTTCATCTAGAGAAAACCTAGGACCTAATGTCTTTCAACATCTAGGAAAGGATCCCCTATGGCAGTGCAAGTGTCATGGTCTGGGCAGGCATCGTGTTAGACAGCTGTACAAATCTCCATATGTTTGACACAGAGTCCCTAACTGATGAGAAGTGTAGGGATGAGATCTTACAGCCCTATGTTTGACTTTTCAGGAGTGCAATTGGCCCTCAGTTTATTTTTGAGGGCAACAACTCTCGTTCGAATAAGGCTCACTTACTCAGCGATTATCTTGAAAGTGAGAATATTAGCCGAATAGATCAGTCAGCCAGATATCCAGACATAAATTCTATTGAACATGTCTTGGACTCTCTTGGGAGGGCAATTGCAGCTCACCATCCTTCTCCAAGAACCATCCAGTAGCTATAAACTGTGGTGTTGCAGGAGTGGAACAGACTGCCACAAGGGATTTATCCAACTGCCTCGTTTCCAGTATGGCATCGTGCTGTGAAAGGGGGCCTTACCCCATATTAGAGTCATTTTATGTTTGATCTTGCAACATGGATTTTAGACATTCCTGTGCTGATGAGCATAACTGACGATCATGAGTGCATACCATGACTGTTGCATGGTATAATTTTTTCTCTTATATAACTCCATACCAAATATCATTAAAATCTGTCTATTAGTTTTTCAGCATTTCGGCAAAATGTGCTAATTCTCTTAATTTTGAACACCAGTGTAGATAAGGTACTACTTCAAATACATGTTACTTGCAGATTAGTCTTTGGTGTAATTTGGCTGTAATAAATTCCTGCCATTGTTCATAGGTTGTTTTGGTACTAACAATTGTTCTAATACTTCATTCCTTGACAAATTAAAAAGTATTTAAACCTAATGCTTCATTATAAAGACAGTTTGTTACTCAGTTTTCTGCACAGAGCCATCAATATGAAATCTATATATTATGTTACTTTAAACAAAAGAAAAACCTTTTCATACATGTACATATCTTGTCATAAGTATCAAAATTCAAAATTATGAACTCTGATTCAGTAATCCAGATATTTGGTAATAAAATCTTGCCCACTAATATTATTATAACTAAAATTTAAAATATATATAATAGTAATAAAATAAATGTTCACATCAGATAGACACTGACTAGCAGTTAAGTGAAGTTGTTTAACCATTGCCAATCATAGTTTTTATATTACTTTTTAATGGGAAGTTGTTACCATTATAATTCATTGACCAACAATATCAGTACGTATATATATGGCATTCTGTTACCATCATGCCTAGCTTACTGTTTTGGTTTTCTATTGATACAAAGCAAATTTACTAGAGTACTCTTAAAACAGAAGAGATAAAATATTTTGCTGTGTTCCTATCATGTAACTGAAAAGTGCATGCTTGTTGGATTTTTTTTAGACTTCAAGTGTGATCTACTTTTTAACTTTATTTTTTCATAATTTCATCACAAAAAGTAAACTGGCATCACTATATCAAATGCATAGGGAAGAGTTAAAGTTTTTTGCATTCATTTCCTAGAACTGAGTCAATAGCCTGCTTGTCAATAGTTTAATTACTTGCTTCATGTATCTTATTTAAAAGAAAGAACTGTGCTAGAATAGTTTTTTAAAAAGTAAAATATAAACTTTAAGCTATTCTTTTAAAAATATTTTATTTAGATTGACTGAAAAAATATTTCAGTCATCTATGTTACATCTCTCTGTTAATTTTAAACTGTTGTGTTCCACTTCTTTATGGTTAACTGTTGAGTTTTCTTCCTTTTTCAATAAAGTATGATTTAAATTTCTTTTTTTTTTAATTTCAGATGTTTTTATGTATAAATATGATTTTGAAATGTATTCTTCACCTTCTTCTCTTTTTTAATCCATTGCTGCCTTAAAAGTATTTCAAAATTATAAGCTTAAATGCTTTCATATCATTTCTGTCTGTAACTTCTCTCATTTTATTTAATAAAAAGGAGGATGGGGAAAAAACACATCTTGTATTTTCATTTGTAATTGCTAGCTTATAAATATGTTTTATAATAAAATCAGCCAATGAAAATTAGGTTAATGTTTAAGGACTTCAGTGTATATGTCTATAATCAATGTTGTTTTTCATACAACAAAATTAGCACTTAGAATATTTCGCAATTTAAGCTATACATTCTTGGTTTAGACAAATTCACATGTCTAGAACTAGGCAGTATTTCTCAATTTTAATTCATTTGAAGTAAGTTTTTTTTTTTTTTTACTTTATGCAACAGTATTAAAGTTTTTATTTTTTACTGCGAATGTTTGTGTTTACTTTTTTTTTCCTTTTTTGCATGATCTTATTTAGCATTATTTTATATTACAATATGTTAGATGGTAGATTGTATTTTAAAGCTAAGTGTATTAAAATATAGATCAAATAAAGCATGTGATTGTGAATGTTTTATTCTTTTAAAGTGCATAATAATTTCTTTCAAAATGGTGAAAGTTATTTGAATCTTTATTTTTAGACAACTTCTTACATTCTCACTTGAAATTGCTACCGAGCATATATTTTGCATTTTGAATGGTTTTATGATGCTCAGTGTAGTCTCTGCTGCATGGAATATTTTTGTGCAATTCAGGCATGTGTGATGTTTTATTTTCCTTTTGTTTTGAGGTCTTGCTTATTTTGCTCTGGTTCCTGAGTTTTGGAGTTCTTTGTGATAAGCAGAATTTAGAAAAGTCCCAGTATGAGCTTATCCTTTCATCTGTACAGCCATTACTGCCATTCCTCGCATTGTTTGTGAGGCCATCAACAGCATGGAGTTGATTGACAAGCAGCCTTCATGGAAAATTATGGACAACAAGGGCAGAGTGACGGTTGTTCTCCACTGGGATCAGAGGGATATCCGACGATCGGCCGATGGTAGAAGTCATCCAGCTGACAGAGAGGCTGTCTGGAGAGTGGAAGTTCTTTCCCAAGAAGTTCAAACTGCTGACACTGCCACTTCAACTGATGAGTCAGTCAGTAGCACACCCCGTGCTAAGCTCACACTTGAAGGACTAGGTCCTAGGCCTTCTTCACGAATGCTTCCACAGGCAGAGGGAAAGGACAATGAAACTAGTCCAGAACATGATCACTCTTTATGTGACTTTCACTGTTCGGCTCTCCATGAAAAAGGTGCTCAAATTCAAGTTAATAAGTCCGTCGCTACCTCGCCCATTCAGGAAGTGCCAGAGGGAACTGCCATTGCTACAGCCACTGCCACCTCATCTGCTGGAGGAACTCTTAAAAAAGGGACAGGCAAAAGCCAGCATGTTCGCTTTAGCGATCAACCACCAGAAACAAAAGCTCAAGATGAATCAGAATCTGATACTGAAAATACTGCTAATGAAGAAGAACAGTTATCTGAAAGGTACCTTTTATTGATTGACAACCTTTCTCTGGAGCAGAATCGGCATTTAACTGTAAAGGACATTGGCATCATTCTTGAACGACTGAGCTCAAAAATTGTGGATGTGGACAGGCTAGAAAGAGAAAGAGAGAGTACTGATGTGCATAACTGGACAATCAAGGCAACTATTCGAGGTGAAGTTCTTAGAGAAATAGGTGTCATTTACAATGGACAATATTATGGCATAATGGAACATCCAGGGTATTTTTGATGCATAACCTTTACTGATAAGGCAGAAAGTTTCAATCTTTATTATGTCTTTGACCTATAGAAGCAATGCCATGCCATTGCTAGGTCTTACAAATCCTTGATTGAGCGATAAGGATAACTAGTCTATCGCCAATAAGTAGTGTCTCAAGATAGTCTACTGTATCGCAGGTGATGGCGACTTGAATGCGATATGTTATAGCAGTCACTGCCAATTGAGTTTGTATTGGAATAAACTCCATGTGCTGTCCCTGATCTTCAGTATATGGACTGTTAAAAGAAACTTTAAAACTATACTTAAAATATAAATGCTGCCACTTAGTTATGAAAGTTGCTTTAAGCAGCTTGTTTGAGATTAAGCTATTTAGTACTTGTTATCTAAAACTACCTTTCGATGTATGTATGTTCCTCTCAGTGTAAATTTATAATTTACTTATTAGTCAAGAATTTTCATATTGTGACTTTAGCATGTTTCAAAGTAAATAAATTTGTTGTTGGCCAAAGTGTTCCTATGAAGCTTTTATGACACTTTGGATTTGAATTAAGGAAAAAACTGTTGTAAACAGGTCAGGGACAGCTTTGTTATAATGGCCTAAGATTTATCAATTTTAACACTGCCATAGGGTTGAGATCAATATGGAGTGCTGTCCTGTTAAATTGAATGAAGCATAAGAGTTTGGGGTCTTGCTTTAGTATTTCCCTTGTTGGCTGCTCTGCAAACCTGCATATGCAGGAGCCTCTTGGATTTTGGAATGTAGTTTTCTTCCATGTCCATCCTGTAAATAATTGTACATAGTCTATTATCATCATGCATTGTAGATAGAATTTAGTTGTGATTTGGTTTTCTTTTCGTCTGTTTTTATTTGCAAACAAGGCAGTGACATCCCCAATGGGGCCTTGTCAGAAGCAGTGTCCTCAACAGCCTTGCTAAGTCCTTTTAGGAGTCTTCCCATGCCTAAATGGATATAATTATTACAAATTACTCAGGGTGGGAAGATTCCATCTGAGTTGCAGTGTTATGTATGTATTGTGACAATTCTAATTTGTTAAAATATGTTATGTAGGTATTTATTTTGTTTAACTGTTCATATATACCTTTTTATTCTTTCCTTCATGTTATATTCTTTAGGGGGCTGTGTTGAAATCATATCAAATTACTTGGCGATTTATATCAAAATTTTATCTCTGCCTTCAGATCAGATAAACAGTTTAAAAATAGGTTCAAAAATATGTAATTAGTAAAAAGGGTATTAGTTTATCTTTGAAAAATATTTTAAATCATGCATTTAATCTTGAAACTATGACTAAAGCATTGAAATTTCCAAATGTCTTTAAAAATATGTTATTTAATATTTAAATTACTCAGAATTGAATATTTATAATTAGCATATTTAGTGATACATCATATATTAAGAAAATCTTTAGAGTTATCATAAGGAAGTTTAAAAATGTTTCTCTCTAAAATCATCAATTTTAAAACATATTTCATTTCTTCAAACCTTCTTAAGTAATTTTTAGAGGAAATCTGAATTTTTGTTTTATTTTTTTTAATAACTTTGTGTATGTATATTTAGATAAATTTTAACCCTTTACATTTACTGAGTATGGGGTCTTGGTTCTGAAATGCTTTATCCTCTTTTTAAGGCTCATAGATTTTCTTTAAATTAATGCAGGACAATATATTTACCTGATATTGCTCACTGAATTTATAAATGTAGTCCATATTAGAGATAAAAGGGACTTAATTGCACTGTTATTGCACTCAGTGCTAATTACTTAATACATTCTCTGCCAAGTAATGCTGTACTAGAAGTAGGCCTCAAACAGCAGTGGCTGAGTTGGCCTGTCAGCAATCTATATAAAAAAGAATGTTTTTCATTCCACATAGTCAGCAAAACATTGAAAAAGTATCTCCAGCTCTCATAAACCTATATTTTCCCCTCTGCATGGCTTGTACCATGCTGAAAGTAAAACCATGGTATATGACTGCTGTGTGTGTACTAGTGATGTCAATCTAAGAGTGCAGTGTGTATGTGTGTGTGTGCTTGCATGCATGTGGGTGTGCAATTAATATCCACAATTTTTTTCATATTTTGAAACATTGTGTAACCTAGTGTCTCAAGATATGCACTGAGTTATATTACAAATGAAAATGAAACACAAGACTATTCTTTATATACAGGATGTCTAAAACACCTAATCGCCTTTATAACTGATATGCATGAATGAAACAATAGCATGATTTTTGATGAATATTCACCATAATAACTGAGAATAAGAAAAATACTTCATTCAGTATGTTAAAATAATGATAAAAACAGATACCTGCTGCAGTAGAAATCTTTTAAATTAAAATTTAGATTGGAGCATTTGAGAGGAAGTAGTTTTTAGTCCATTTAGTTTTTATATCATCTGAAACTTCATTGACTTTGTTGTACTAGATTTCTTCCTTTAAAAATATGTAAAATCTGTGTAATTGAACTGATTTATTAAAAGCTGGAGACATAGATAGTTTTTAAAAAAAAGAGAGATTTATAAAAATAATAGATACATATCTAGAAAGGTTAATTATTTTTTAGGTATTTGTTTATGTCTCCGAGTCTTGTAACTTATTTTGATAGTTTGCTTTTTAACTTTGGCAGTCCCTTGCTATGCCTAACAGATTTAATAGCTTGTATTATATTTTCCATGACTGTATTCTAGTAACTTGAATTCCATTTAAAGCCATTCTTAAATTTTGTTTTGTATATTAAATCTCATCACACCCATGTTATCTGTTATAGATGAAAAAGGCAAAGATTAGAGACAAATATAGGTATTATTTCAACATCACCAGAATTAGGTTTTTTTTTTTTTTTTTTTTTTTTTTTTTTTAAAGTTTTAAATTGAGAAGAATGAAATTGTTCTTCATTTATTTCTTAAAAATTGTGAAATAATGGAACATGTAGGTACTTTAATGAGAAGTATAAATGCATACCTTTCTTATATTATAAAATTATGTAAATACTTACTAGGAAAATATTTATTAAAGTTCCTCATTTTGCCCCCAACTACTACTTGAGAAGGTTTGACTGATTCAAGAATTCAGATGAACTTATTGTAGGAAATATAAAGGTATTTTGAGGTTTTGTAAGTTTATGTGATCAAAAGAAAAGTTTCTTTAATCATGGAAATTTTAAAAATATGTGAATTTCTACATACATACATATGCTATACAAATATATTTAACAATGATAGCTTGATAACATTGTTTCAAACTAGCTGTACTTCTTAAAGTATAAGTTTTAGCTATAATCTAATCTTTAGAGAATGTAGAACGGAGTTGTGTAGTTGCTTCTAATGAAAAGTACTTTTCCAGTTCATTGTTTTATATATTTCTGTGCATATGTAAATGTATGTATGTATGTATGCATAAACGAATATACATTACTGTTATACATGTTGTTCTTTTCCTGTTTCATAAAAATTTTTGAATGTGTTACATATATTTTTTAAACCTAACTTTTAAGAAAATGAATGAGATTTAGATGTGTAGAAAATATAAATTTTACAAAACATTAAAAGTTAACTTGTCATTTCCTGAAAATTTATAAATATCTGTTGGCATAAACATTAATTTGCTTTTTTGCATAAGCTGTTTATTGGCAGTGAAATGAAAAGACATTATTTCTTTCTTTTCTTTTTTTCCCATTGCAGCTCTGACAAATTTTGTTGCTCCTCTAGTAATACAGTTGTTAAAAAATAAGTATACTTAACAGGGTTCCCGCAGGTTCTGAAAATCTTGGAAAAGTTCTGGAATTTTATTTTTATGTTTCAAGGCCCTGCATTTTTTTTTTCTTCTTACAATCTTGAACTTTCATATTGTTTTGGGTGTTTTATAATATATCTTGGTAGAGTAAAAATACTCTTAAGCTGTGCCACTTTTAATTTTGTTCTTTCTGCCTTCAAAAATTTTTATGCATACTTATTATTGCATTGATTGGTTATTTTAAATCAAATTTGTAATAACAGTTTTAGTTAGGTCGTATATCACTGTTCATTATGAGAAGGGAAGCACATTTGTGTTACATGATTGTTTTTTAATGCCATGCTGACATCTTCCATTTTATTGTGGAGTTTGGAGACTGACACATTCACTTAAATGTTCAAAGGGGAAAGATCACTTTCTGGATGACAATTGTGATTAGAATTTCAAAGGTTGTACATTTTTTAAAGTCCACATAATCTTGTCAGTACCATGTTATGTAGGTTTGAGTCTCCAGTTGGCATAGGTGTTTGTAGCTGTTCAGAATCAACATTAAAATATGGGCCCTTGTCTGGTCAGCAATTATGTAGCATATGATGACAACAGGGCTTCAAGAAGAAAGAAAAAAAACACCAATCCCTTAATCTGGTCTGATTTCAAATATAAAAAAAATGTTCCCAACACTTTTAATAGTGGATAGTGTATTTTAACTTCAGCTCATCTAATGATCAAAGAATTGAAGAACTAGTGTTTCTTAAAAAGTTCTTGAACTTGTTTTCAGGAAAATGAGTGGGAACCCTGCCTCTAGTGTGTTTATGCTCTTTAAAGTATGTTCTGAAATCTAATGCATGCACTGTTTTTACAGATATAATGTTTGATTTCTGTGTTTGTCACTGACTGTTTTCAAACTGCTTAACACAGCCCTATGTCCCACTTTGTGTAATGGAGAAAGTATTTGTGTACTGTGAGTCTTTTCAACAGCATGCTTTATTTAAACTATTCAACAGCTGTTTGGATGTATTTTTGGCAGCTATCTAACAATAATTTCTTGAATCACACAAGACAATGTTAAATGTGGCCTATGCACAAATTTGAGATATATCATTTCTGTTGCATAATATTGATGATGCAAATTTTCTCACTCATTTCAACATATGTTGGATGTTGTGAATCCTCTATATATCAAATGTGAAATAGCTGGTTGAATTTCTTGTTTGTACAAACTTATAAAGTATATGTATTGTATACTATTTATACCTTTATCTGTTTTTAATTGAAAAATTGTGATTCTTTGAACAAAAAGTTAAAAGTGCTTATTTTAAGAAAAAAAGATTTTCCAAGTGTGAGTGCCAAATTTAGCATTATTTAATGTAGTAAAACAATGCTAAGATATAATGAAGGAGCTAAAGTTTATTAGTAGGCCTTGAGTGCACATATGGCTTTTTTGGAATTATAATTATTTCCAGTAAGTTGGCACTGTAGTATAACTTCAGACTTTTCAGAGACAGTCAGTGACCATCTGTGGAACTATATCTGTCTTTGAGGTAGATTTATAAAGTCTGGTTCTTAACTTAATATTTTAGAAAGTGCACTTATGGGACAACTTATGTAAGTCTTGGTTCCTTTTTTATTTTGTGTGTTGTTTCACTACATTTGACTCTTTACAACATAAATTTGACTTGAGAGCTCATACATCAAAAAAATGTATTATTGTCTTATGTGTTTGAAACATTTGTTCTGTGTACTGTTGTATGTAGCAGATGCTTGAACTTAGATAAAGGTTCTTAAATTTATACAATTTCTTTGTAAATCTAGCTTATTTTATACTCTGTGTTATAAGATGTCTTGTATGTCTTTTATGATTGTTTCAAGTTTATTCCTTACTGTATAACTGATTTTTTTTTTCTTTTTAGTAATTATTTTGCTTATATGTGTAGTGTATTTATGTGTTACATACACAGTTGTTTAATTATGTTTTAAGATATTTTTATTTTCATTTTTTATACTTTAAAAATTTATTTTCATGTTATATATATATATATATATATATATATATATATATATAGTTATATATTTTGTTGAAATCAGTGGGTTATTTTTTTATTATTATTTATTTTGCGTTATTGAATATGTGATCATCATGTGCTGTTTTCATTTAGAAGATGGAAATCTGTTTTAGTGTGCAGTAATTTTTTATTCAACTTCACATCCTATGCAAATTTTAATTTCATATGTCTTGAAAGTTAGTAAAACATGAACGATATGAAAAAATTAAACCATAGATATACACAGTATTATCAATTTATTGTATTTGTAGATGAGCTTCGAGCATGGATTACATGACTTTGTACTTACATTTTTGAAGTCTGTAGTGAAAAAGAGAGATATATAAATATAAATGAGCCTTGTATGAAATTTGTTTCTAGTTCTGTAGAAATATAAATCTGAAATACTTTTACCTTCCTCAGAACCTAATGGAAACACTTTATTCTGTTCTGATTTACAAGTGTGTCAGTATCTTTTGTGCTATATTTTAAATGTAAGACTATGCACAAAAAGTATTGCTTTGTGAATTAGCATAAAAATCACAATTATCTTTTCATGTTACATTTTCTATTAAGAATTTTATATGGATCCTGCAAAGCTCTTATATATCAAAGTGAAATCAACTAATTATGAAAAGTAATTCAATATTTTTGAATATATATATAAATTATTTCTTGAATGGAGTTTGGATCTTCTGAATTTCAAAATATATCAATTATAAAATGTTGTTTCAATAAATAAGTATTGGTGCCATATTTTTAGGTATTATAAAACTTTATTTTAATTCTTTTTATTTTGCTTTCATAAAGTGTTTATTTTTTTTTATTATTATTATTTTTTTTTTAAGTTAATACATTAAGTATAGTTTCTTAAGTAATGAAATGGGTCTTGGTTCTCTCTCTGTCTCTTAAAACTTATAAATTATAAGAATCATTAATTTTTTCAAGGACTATACTAGTTTATTAAAAAATATTGTATAAAATGTCATTTTTATTGTTATTCAGAGAAACAATAGCTCAATAATTAAATGCTTTTTCATTATTTGATTTTCACTTGCTCTTTGATAAAAATTATTTATAATTAAAATATTTATTTTAACAATTAGTTATATATATATATATATATATATATATATAGGGCATTATAATTTATGCAGAACTTTAGTTTATATGTATTGATCTTATGATTCTTGCATTTTATGTATTATGGACATTGAATAAATGTTTTTATTCTTTTAGCAAATAAGTTTTTCATTTGAACTTCAATTCAGATTTTCCTTATTATACTTATTAATTTCAATAAACTTTTTCCCCTGAGCTCTTGATTAGGCAGTTTCAGCTTTTAATTTTAATGTATTTAGAAATTGACACTGAAAATATTTGAAGCATACTTTTCATCTGAGTTTTGATTTTATGTTCAAAATAGTAATATTATTAAAATGAGACTTTCCATCAGTTATTTTTTTAAATTCTTTTGTTTTGTTAACTTTTAACATCATCATTTCATGGGAATACATGTATACATATATATATATGTTAGTATAAAGTGAAAGTATTTTGTGTGATATAGATTTCTCTTCAAATGGAAACTGCACATTGCCAAATGTTCTTTCATTTACCCACCCGTTAGATATATATACTTATATTTTCATTTGTATCATCAATGTGATAAAAGTACTAGAAAGTTCATTGTTATTGAAATACTTTTGTTATAATTTTGTTATACAAAACAGATTGTTGCTTTTTATGTAAAAGTGTAAAATATATAAAGGTATTTATGAATCAATAATTAAGCAAAGAATATACTATTTAAAATATATATTTACAAGGAATGTAAAGGATAAAGATTGTAAATATATACATAACAATATGATGACAAGTGAAAAGTACAAAGAGTAGGCATTTATTGTATGCATTTAAAAATACACTGTTGCTGGTAAGTATCCTTCCAAGGATGAGGTATTAATTCTATACTTATAGTGTATGGAATGGGAGTGGTGCTAACTTTTCTCTTGATTCCATTTTATAAAAAAAAAGTATAAAAAAAGTTTTATGTACTTGACACACATATTGAGAAAGTTGCATAATAAATAGTAATCATTTCAAGTTAAAAGTATGTCTGAAGATTTTTGCTCACATGGTCACCATATCACACCTTGTGACAAACTCTAAAGGGCTGCCCAAATGAGATATTTTATGTCCCTAACATTCTGTTAGCTTGATTCATGGAGAATTTTTTTTTCCCACGTGTTACTATTTTGATATAATCGCAACCGTATAATAAACAATTTTCTTTATATTGTTTCAGAACAATAAAATTAAGCATACTGTTTTTTAAAAATTGTACTGAATTGAGAAAATATTTAGAGATTAAAAACTTTTTCATCTTGTACATGGAAAATATTATGAACTCTACATGTTTCAAAAACCGCAAAATTGTTTGTTTCTTTAAGCGTTTAGTCAGCTGTACTAGTCAGTTTAGAAAAAGAGTATACGCTAATCTCAGATAGTGTGTTTTGAAACATGTCGTGTTTGTTCCATCGTTTTATGTGAGATCAATTTTTTGTTACTTTATTCTGTTTATTTAGATATAAACTCTTTAATTTTAACTTGAGCTCTGAAGTGAGAAATATTTGTTTGAGTATTTCCTCAAGTAATTAAACATAGGAATAAGTTTTTTCCCCGTTAAATGATGTTCCCATTGATTGTGTACTATTTACATAACTTGTGCGTTTTAAGTATGAGATTTTAATGACATGGTATCAGTCATCTGTCATCAGCATTGAATTATTTTCACTTGCTCAAGAAATTTTGATAATACATGCAATATTTTTTAGTTTGGCATTATTCTTTAATGCATGTCTATGAGACATTTTAATGTTACTTTCTAAAAAAAATAAATTCTAGTCATATATATCTTTATTATCTTTATCTTCTGTGTGATTTTGATTCTTATTTCATTGCAAATTTGTTCTTTTGTAATATTTACAAATATTGCTTCAAAATAGTGAGTGATAAGAAGTGATATATTTGATAATTTTGTTTATTATTATAGCATATACATTGTTTAACATTTTAGTTTTTTCCATTGAGGGAAATATAAAGAAAAGCTACATTTTTTAATATTTTAATAAATTCTTTCAGGTTTATTGTTTGTTTCTTTGTTTCATTTGAATAACAAGTGATAAAATATCCGAGTAATTTGTTTCTCTTGTGCTTTTTAAAACAGTTAATACCTATTATACTATACGACCAGTTTCAAACCTTATTTTGTTTGAATTTATCGTCCAGAAAATATATTGTAAGTATAAAATTAATTAACTTTGCTGATGCAGAATTAAAACACAAAATGTACAGTACGCATATTGATTTTTTTTTTCTTTTTCCGGGTGGCTGGTTGTTTTAATTTGGTAAAGTGAAAATTTTTTTTCCT
This sequence comes from Dolomedes plantarius, assembly GCA_907164885.2. Classification (NCBI taxonomy): domain Eukaryota; kingdom Metazoa; phylum Arthropoda; class Arachnida; order Araneae; family Dolomedidae; genus Dolomedes; species Dolomedes plantarius. The sequence continues at coordinate 154,505,677 of OU015495.1, forward strand.
GGGCAGCTCTATTGGACTTCCTTAGTTCCTATTTAACCATTTTATTGTGTTCTGGGTGATCTAATATAAATGTTGTGATCTTATTGCGTGGTACCTGAAGTAAATATCAAATTCTGACATTCTAAATCTGAAAACACACAGTACGCGATCAGACGCAAAGCGGAATCATAGAAAAAAATGATTTGAAACTAAAATTGCAGAATCTTTGAATGGTGTTCGAAACGTTTTCATTACTCGCTGTCCTGTTTACACCACGATCAAGTGATCGTGTGTTACCGCTTGACGTTTGGGTTAGTTCAACTATACGGTGCCCTCATTGAAAGCAACCAACGATTCTCGCGGATAAAGAATTCTTCAAATGTCTTCATTGACAAGTGTCCCGCATTGGCAAACAACAAATCTGTAAGAAATTGAGAACATTAAGAAACATTTATCATTCTGTCAAAGGTGTGTAAAAACAGAACAGAACATAATCTCAAGAAAAATAACGCACCTACCGTAATGTTTCAGAATTATGCTACAATAAAATTTGAAAATCTCCTGCCTTAATGAAAGAAATTTTGTTTCTGTTGGAGAGACTACAACAGTAATGCCAAAAGTGACAGCACAGACTGATGACAGATAAACTGACGTTTAGAATTTGTGCATTATACATAGTTGGTGACCGCGATTTTTATTTACTACCAAATTAGGGCTGTAAATCTCTAACGAACTTAGTTTGCGCTTTGATTGAGACTTTCTCCTTTAAAAGACATCACTGCATTTTTTCGGGGAAATTCGTTAAAAAAGTTATTTTAATTGAATAAAACCGTGGTGAACCACGGAAAACCCTTCATCTTTCTTATTTTGGGGAACCCCTGGTTTAGAGATTTCGAAGTCGCAATGAACAGTTAGCTATACACATTTTACAAAACTTTATCATAAAGACTTATGATAAGCATTAGTTCTCATGTTACAACCTGTATGAAACGTGTTCTGGTTCTTTGTTTAGGTTCGTAGGTTTTGCTACACAAGGGGTGAACAAACCAGGACCCAGTGTTTCGAAAGAACACTAACTTATTAATTTCCGAAAGTGGCTACAAAAGCTGAAGCCTATCACGCCCAGCTACTCAACCCCATGTTTTGTCTCCAAAGAATTCGTCAGGTCGATTCTTTAACACGTGATATTACATTCAAACATCTTCATCTGGAAATAATTCCAACCTGAGTTTCGTCCTGCCGCAATTGATCATCGGGGTTTCTACGGCCCTTTAAAATACTTTTAAAACCTTTTTTAGTCCTAACAAGTCCTTAATTTTTTGCCAAAATACTAAAAAATTTTAATTAGTCCATAAATAATCAACTAATGGTACCACACCTGTTATGAAAAAAATAAAACTTTTCTCTGATCACAGATGAAATAAGAAATATTTCTGCATTTCGTTTCAGTGTAGCTTAAGTCCTGCCAAATGGATTGGGAGAGGGGTAATATGCAGCCAACATATATTCCTTGCTTTGCAGGCAAGGCTGGCATATGCGAGTACAAGCGCCCAGCTAAAGACTTATCTTGTAAGTCTTCAGTTTCAATTTTTTCCCACTGTACTGAGAACAAAGGTAAGCAGGAGTGAAAAAAAAATATGACAGATTGTTCTTAGTTGATGGGATAATTTTCTTTAGAAATTCGGTTTTAACAAAACTAATATAGTTGAAGCCTGATAATACTTTAAAGAGAATCTCCATCACAGAATCATTTTTCAGATTTTACAGATAAAGCATGTCTTTCTGAATGAATTTTGTGTTATTAGATTGCATTTGTTCAATCAAATAAGATTGCCTGTGACATATCTCTTAAGTTAGGTGAGTTCTGTATTTCCTTTATTACTATTTTAAAAAGACAATCTATAAATCGTGTATTATCAGATAAATGGAATTATTTGGAAACTGACTAAATGATATACATATAAATATATATATATAGTATATACACACACATACATACATACAGGTGGTTATCAAAATAATGGAAACATTAAGAAGCATGAAAACATTTATTAATTCGGGGCAGGATCACCTTTGTCTTTAATACCACCTGATTCACCTTGGAATTGGATTATACAAGTCATAAATAGTGATTAAGAATATATTATACCATTCTTCAGGGGTAAATCATGATAGTTCCTGTAGAGATGCTGTGGTGGATATCGATACCTTTATCTATCCGCTTATACAGATCACAGTGGTTGGATGATTTATAGTCGGGGGGGGGGGGGGGGTTGTACAGTGCAAGCTAAGATATTTTTCTTTTTCCTGCTCTTCAAACCAATACTTGATAGATTTAGCTGTACGTATACGAGGATTATCTTACCGGAGAACTCCATTTCCTGCAAGGAACAATGTTTGCACCATAGGATGGACTAGTGAGCTAAAATTTCGACATAGTCCTTCTCATTCAATCTCCTTTTTAGGGGTTATAATAGGGCCTGAAGAAAACCATGATATGCCATCCCAAACCCTGATAGATCTACCTCCATGATTGACAGTTGAGATGAGACAGCCAGAATCTTACGCTTGTGTAGGAGTTCTCCAGACATACACACGTGTTGCGAGGAACAACGTGAACAAAGATTCGTCGGACCAAATGTCGTTTTTCGACATATTACTCGACCGGGATTTGCGCTCGTGGCACCATTGTGGACGATATTTTGTATTGGCATCTACACTGCTGGCCACCCAAATTGCAACACCAAGAAAGACAAGAGATATCACAACAAAATTTATTTTGTAGATAACATGTTGACCAAGTTTCAAATGATTAAATTTATAGACTTCTGTGAAGTGTGGTTCCTGCCAAAATCAGTAGCCAGAGTAACCGCCATTGTTGGAGATAACCGCTGCCACACGCCTCGGCATTGATTCAAAGAGACTTTGGATGAGTTCTTGGGGTACAGCAAACCAAGCAGCTTCCACACGTTGCCAAAGTTGATCTGCTGTGGCAGCTGGGGATGGAATCTGGGTCAATCGTAGAGCAACCATGGACCACATGTTTTCTATCGGCTTAAGATCCGGAGAGCGAGGCGGCCAGGGATGCAATTCAATCTGGCGATTGACGAAGAACCGTTGGACAATGCGTGCCACGTGTGGTCGCGCATTATCCTGTTGAAATATGGTTGTGGGCAAGCCCTGAAAAGGACAACTGGCTCTAACACCTCGGAGATGTAGTGCTGGCTGTTTAAAGTACCGGCAATGCGTACTAGAGGTGTGCGAGAGTGATATCCAATACCGCCCCATACCATAATACCCGGTGCAGGACCAGTGTGGCGGTGCATAACGCAGCTGTTCAGCATCCTCTCTTCACGGTGTCTCCAGATTTGAATGCGACCATCGTGGTGTCGCAGAGAGAAGCGTGACTCGTCAGTAAAGACAATTTCATTCCATTCTGCCGTCCACATCCTTCTGTCATCGCACCATTGGCGGCGGAGACGTCTGTGGTTCTGCGTCAAGGGTAGACAAAGCAATGGACGTCTTGCGGACAGACCATTCTGCTGTAAACGGCGTCGAATGGTACGCGCAGACACTGGATGGTGCGTTACAGACTGCATGTGCTGTGCTATGGTTCGTGATGTGACTGAGCGATCCGTCACTGCCATGCGCACAATTTGCCTGTCATCATGTGAAGTGGTGCGCTGAGGTGGATGCGATCGAACACGCCGGTCCGTCGTACCCTCCTGCATCCAACGATCACATATACGCATTACAGTTGTTTGGTTTCGTCCAACACGACTACCGATTTCCCTGAAAGATAATCCACAATCTCGGCAGGCCACTATCCTTCCTCTGTCGAACTCGGATACTTGATCAAAAGATGATCGCTGTTTTCGACGAGGCATAATTGATCGTTTTTTTTGAAAAAACCACAAGAAAAACACAATTGCCGAACTTGAAATCGTCGAAATCTCTAAGCCTTAAATAGCGCTTTGAAGTAGCGCCACAGGCGCGCGTGATGTGCGTCTGCGCTGAAATTCTAATCATTTGCATATCTCACCTCCGCTAATGCATCTTGTAAATTTCATGTTATTTGCATGTTTCCTTCAGGGTGTTGCATTTACAGTGGCCAGCAGTGTATTACAAGTGGCTTGGGAATAACTACTTTTCCGTAAATACTTTGTTTGTGTAGTTTCCTTTTACCTCTAATTGTTGATACCGGAACATGCAAATGCAGATTGACTTCTTCGGTCATTTTAGTTGCAGTTGTTTTCTTTCTTCGTGTCACAATCCACTTCTACACCTCGTCCGTCTCTTTCACTCAGCTCTCCCTTCCGTCCACTGTTCTGGTTGGCAAAGAATGTTTTTCCGTGCACTCGGTATGCTATCATGACTTTCGATTATTTTAAGAACACCCATTAGCCTGGGAGTTACAGTAACATATACTCCAATTTAAACGCGCTCCGACAATTTGCCCTTTTCGCAAGGTCTGCAAGGTTTGATATTTTACTCTGTTCCCCCCAAAAGCACGATGCCCTTAGCTTCATTACTGCTACCTGACAGTAGAATAATACATGCACTATATTATATAAAAAATACCGGTGGCCAGACTTGTTTTTTAAGGAATACGAAGCACATTCATAAACACCACTAATATTCATAGGTGTTTCCATTATTTTGATAACCACCTATATATATATATATATATATATATATATATATATATATATAATCATCTCGTCTCGGAAGCATCGAGCCATCAAACATTTCCTCATTAAAAAAATGACATCGAAAATAGTTTTCGTATATAATTATTGAGTAAATAAAACAAACTGTTCGATGTTTTTGATGCGATTGTAACAATTTCAATTCGATTTACAAATAAAAAAACATAAGCTGTCTCAAATGTATAATGACATTATAAACGTTTTATCTACGTTTATATAAGTTAATCCTTTTTTAGAATAACTTTAAGAAAATTCTATTAGGGAGGCCGTTTACCACGTTCTGCAAATCTTCAGAATCAAAATAATTATTTAAAAACAATTAATAAAAATTTAATTTAATATTATCAAAAATATAATTCTTGAAAATTAATGAATGGGCACGCCTTTGCCAGAGTAGTGCGGGGTGATTTTCTTGGTGAAAATACCTTGTCAAACATGATATTAGACGAAGTCGAACTCTCGGAGGAAGAGCAGACATGCATCAGCACCCTTACGTCAGATTTCCACTTCAAGCCTCCCTCATTGAATTCTTTGACCCAAAACAAATTACTCGAATCAGTAGCTATCAAATTTGGAGAAGCGATGGACAGGATCAGCAACAATGGACCCACTGAAATGCTATGGATCCAGTACTTCAAAATGGTGAATTTTATAAAGGAGTAAATCCATGCAGAGAGGTCTAGAGATTTCCTTGCTCACCTGAACTGCTGTAAACGAATGATACCCTATTTTCACGCTGCTGGACACTTCCCGTATTGCCACTTATATGTACAGGATATGGAAACTACTCTATTGACACCAGAGGAGTACGAGCAGTTCGCGAATAAAGGCTACTTCACTATGAGGAGAAATGACCGGTTCTGGTGCGGCATGTGGTCAGACAAGACCATCGAGACAACCCTGATGTGGTCATTCTCAAGCCAAGGTGGCATGACCCGTGGTAGAGGTATGACAGATAGTGCTTTCAGTAAATGGGTAATTGGGATGACTGCAACTCAAGACATATGTGCTTCACTCGAAGTGGTGTTTTGTTTTCATCAAGAGAGCAGCACAAGGATTTTGGAGAAGCTCTCCTAAGTCGAGACGCAGTGGAGTGACATTGGCAAGCTTACACAATGATTTGATAATTACCCTCTTTTTTCTGAGGACCGAGAAAATCATGTCAATAACGACAGGAGTCGTGGGAGATGATACAAGCGTATGTCATTATGCAGTTACAATTGGCAAACGAGCAATGGCAAAAATGGAAAACTTGCCATTCACAAATATCAAACTGTCACGGAAAGATCGCGCACTTCCTCTTTCCTCAATGAATTCGACAATCAATATTGACAATGAAGAAGTTGTTGTGGATCCATTCTTGCTTTTTCAGCGAATCTTCATTACCAAGAAATCGGACGAGGATTTGAAGAATTATATGCAATATGAACTGACTCTCTACCCCCTGGCATTCTTCAACGAAAGTGGAATGAGGAAGTGCAGAAAGTCAGCACTATACACACTGTTTAAGCAAATTGATAAGGATGTTGATTTAACTACCTTTGAATTTGTTGTTGATGGGGGATTCCTAGTCCACAAAGTTGTTTGGCAAAAAGAGACAACTGTATCAACCATTTGTGATGGTTATGTTAGATTTCTGAAGACCCATTATCATGGGAGAGGTTGTACAGTGGTTTTTGATGGGTACACTGACACATCAGAGAGCACAAAAGCAGCTGAACAGAGTCGACGATATCGACTCGGGAGATGTGTGGACATCACTGTCAGTTTGGAAAGTGAAATTAAAGTCAAACAAGATTTCCTTTCCAACTTTTATAATATGATTCAGCTGATAAACCTGATGATAATGCAGCTGCAGAAAAATGGGATAAATACGCTCCAAGCTTCAGGTGCTGACGTTGATATTGTGAAGACAGCTATCAACAAATCGCAAAATTCCACGGTTGCTGTTAGTGGAGTGGACGTCGACTTGGATGTTCTCTTGATAGCCAAAACCCCAACTAATTGCAATATTCTGCTGGTAAAACCTGGAAGAGGAAAGGTCAAGACGAGTGCATATTCCTCACAACAGCTGCAGCAGGAGTTGAAAATGAAGGACATGCCCATTTGTTATTCCTACATGCATTCACAGGCTGTGACACAACATTCGCAGCGTATCGCAAGAGTAAAGTGGGTTTTGTCAAAATCTACCAGAAGTCCAAAATCATACAGCGTGCAGCTGAGGTATTTGCCAGCGGTTCTTCTTTCTCTGACTCCATTGAGACAGCTGGGATCATGAGTACTCTCTCATGGTATGGCGCTCTTGCCACAGAAAAATCCCTCAACGAGTTCCGCTACAAATCATTTATCAAAGCAGCTGCAAACATGAAGCCTGATCTCTCAATTCTCCCTCCAACTGAAGGAGCTGCTAAGCAGCATGCATTCCGGACGTACCACCAAGTACACCTGTTGTTAGGGGAGGAACCTAATGGTGGGGTGCCGAATTGGGGCTGGAAGAGGAGGAATGACCAACTAGTTCCGAAACTCTCAGAGTTGGATGCTGCCTCTGACGAAATCTTGAAGATGATATTTTGTCGATGCACGAAAGGATGTGACAGTGGCAGGTGTGGTTGTAGAAAAGCATCATTAAACTGCTGTGTCACACGCCTGAATTGCAACAACGAAGTCGCAATATTAATTCAGGAAGAAGGTGACTACGACATCGATACTCTACCAATCTCTTTGGGCGAGATCTCCACTGTTGACAAAGACGAATGAGCATCGACACTTCCGCCTCAAAAAACCAAGATTGTGCCTTGAATGCACATTTTTTTTTCATTTTAGAATTACTATCAGTCCATGTAAATACTTTCATATGATTCGTAATAATATAATAAAAGATATAATTATAAAAATGTGTTGTGTTTCAATTGCAATTACCTTTTTTCCATTGTTAAAGTGTTGTTATTCATCATGATAGCAAGTTACAGCAGTTAAAACGCAACAGGCTCTCAACATACTCATTTCCAGAGGAACATCGAAATGAACGTACATGTTACAAATACTATAACTTTTGATTGGTTGAAGATAAAGTGGCAAAAGCCTATATCAAATTAAAGGAAATTTAATGCTCTACAACTTCGTCTATGACAATTTTTGTGAGAAACGATCGTGGTAGGCACTAGAAGCAAATGTTTGAGAAAAAGAGAGGTAAAAATGATTTTTTCGAAAATTATCGATTTTCAATAACGTATATCTCGAAAATCGTTGGGAATATGACAAATATGTATATTGACAATTTTATAGGAAATTTAATTACCTTTCATTTTTATTTTAACATTTTTTTCTACAGTGCACAGTTTCCGAGATATAAGTGAAAAACCAAAAAATGGGACCTCTCACCCCCCAGGGGCGGGGACTTTTAGTATGTTTACCTATTAACTACTCCTAACAAAGTCCTGAAGTCAAAAATTCTCGCATATTCCATGCACTCTACAATGCATTCACTGACTGGACTATCAGTAGTACCATCTAAGATGATTTATATCAAGATGCCGCAGCCTACATTCTGGGAAACGACGCTAGGACAAATTTTGGGTTTTTTTAGAGTTTTTCTTGACTTCTCAGACAATTCTTTATTTACATAATTATCATTTTTCGATAAAATCAGATAAATCGCTGCGCTATTTGGTCCCATTTCTTCACTAGTTTTCCAAATCGACAGTCCATTTTCCTTAAGTCTCCAAATCTCGCTTACCTCCTCATCAGAAAGTTGCAAGTTGCGCGGCATATTTACAGCTAAATGAAGGACAGTAGTTTTGAGTCTCTTGTGAACTAATAAGCTACGACTCTTGTGCACGTCATGAAAAGGTGTTAGTATGCCAACTAATTAACATAAAGATTCGCATATGCCTTTTCGTTTAACCGCTTGAGAAGCTAAGATTTTAGTATTTTGCACTCCATGTTAGTTCCACACAATCAGTAACATGAAGCATTGTAGATGTTTCGTTGTAAGGTGAATTCTGTTTACCCACAAACTTAGCCTCCTGCCAAAATTTAGTATATTTATATAGATAACGTAGGAGACACTTAACTACAAAAGTGGTTTTTCGTCCGTAACATACCGCACAGCACAGAAGCGCGTAAACGGAAATCGTTAAATGTACGACGTAAGGAACCTTGCCTCCCAGTATCTGCCTCAAATTGACGACCACCGCAGAGCAACGCATGTTGGTGATCCGAGTTCATGATTGCGTTCGTATTGCAAAGCGGGCAAAAAGAGCTGCCCCTACTCCCAAATATATGCAAATGTACAACAAGGCATTCGTGTCCCGTGTACAATCGGAGAGCAGCAACTGCCTTCATTCTCGGCCTGTACGGTCAGTGCCGTAACTAGCCATTCCTGTGCCCTATGCAAGAATTTGCATTTAGACCTTAATTAATTAGGTTTGGGAAAATAATAAAATGCATTACAATAGATTTTTAATAAGATTTATTCTAATTGCACTTTTCTGGCTTTCATTTCAGCAAATTCATTCGTTACATCATCATAATTAATATTTTTAGCGATATTGTATTCTATTTAAATAACAAAGATTGGATAATCGTTCTTCTCCGATAGTTGATCTTAAACATTTTGTTATAAATTTCAACTTGTTAAAACTTATCTCGCTTGAAGCAATAGAAATGGGAATAGTTAGAAGTATTCGAAGAGCGACATTGATATTTGGGTAAGACTCAATTAAACCAAAATCAGGAAGAATCTGTAGAATATTAAGCGCGCAGTAGAAAGGTGGAAAATTTTTAAATTTAGAAATATAATTTCTTGTGAACAGCATTTCGGGCCCTCTGCGGTTGCACCTGCCTAGTTATGGCACCAGTGGTGCACCCAGGATTTTTTTCTTGGGGGGGGGGCCGAGATAAACGGATAAAAATATTTATAATGCATGGGAGGGGGCGATATAAACGGATAAAAATATTCATAATACAAAATCAATATTCATAATGCAATTTCTATTTCTTTGGGGGGGGGGGGGGGGAAGGGCCCCTTGCCCCCCCTGGGTGTGCCACTGTATGGCACTGTGTACGATAGTGATAGGATGGAATTCCTCTCCCGATTAAGTCTTGTTCTGTCGTGCAATAATTCGTAGAAATTTTAGAATTACTATCAGTCCATGTAAATACTTTCATATGATTCGTAATAATATAATAAAAGATATAATTATAAAAATGTGTTGTGTTTCAATTGCAATTACCTTTTTTCCATTGTTAAAGTGTTGTTATTCATCATGATAGCAAGTTACAGCAGTTAAAACGCAACAGGCTCTCAACATACTCATTTCCAGAGGAACATCGAAATGAACGTACATGTTACAAATACTATAACTTTTGATTGGTTGAAGATAAAGTGGCAAAAGCCTATATCAAATTAAAGGAAATTTAATGCTCTACAACTTCGTCTATGACAATTTTTGTGAGAAACGATCGTGGTAGGCACTAGAAGCAAATGTTTGAGAAAAAGAGAGGTAAAAATGATTTTTTCGAAAATTATCGATTTTCAATAACGTATATCTCGAAAATCGTTGGGAATATGACAAATATGTATATTGACAATTTTATAGGAAATTTAATTACCTTTCATTTTTATTTTAACATTTTTTTCTACAGTGCACAGTTTCCGAGATATAAGTGAAAAACCAAAAAATGGGACCTCTCACCCCCCAGGGGCGGGGACTTTTAGTATGTTTACCTATTAACTACTCCTAACAAAGTCCTGAAGTCAAAAATTCTCGCATATTCCATGCACTCTACAATGCATTCACTGACTGGACTATCAGTAGTACCATCTAAGATGATTTATATCAAGATGCCGCAGCCTACATTCTGGGAAACGACGCTAGGACAAATTTTGGGTTTTTTTAGAGTTTTTCTTGACTTCTCAGACAATTCTTTATTTACATAATTATCATTTTTCGATAAAATCAGATAAATCGCTGCGCTATTTGGTCCCATTTCTTCACTAGTTTTCCAAATCGACAGTCCATTTTCCTTAAGTCTCCAAATCTCGCTTACCTCCTCATCAGAAAGTTGCAAGTTGCGCGGCATATTTACAGCTAAATGAAGGACAGTAGTTTTGAGTCTCTTGTGAACTAATAAGCTACGACTCTTGTGCACGTCATGAAAAGGTGTTAGTATGCCAACTAATTAACATAAAGATTCGCATATGCCTTTTCGTTTAACCGCTTGAGAAGCTAAGATTTTAGTATTTTGCACTCCATGTTAGTTCCACACAATCAGTAACATGAAGCATTGTAGATGTTTCGTTGTAAGGTGAATTCTGTTTACCCACAAACTTAGCCTCCTGCCAAAATTTAGTATATTTATATAGATAACGTAGGAGACACTTAACTACAAAAGTGGTTTTTCGTCCGTAACATACCGCACAGCACAGAAGCGCGTAAACGGAAATCGTTAAATGTACGACGTAAGGAACCTTGCCTCCCAGTATCTGCCTCAAATTGACGACCACCGCAGAGCAACGCATGTTGGTGATCCGAGTTCATGATTGCGTTCGTATTGCAAAGCGGGCAAAAAGAGCTGCCCCTACTCCCAAATATATGCAAATGTACAACAAGGCATTCGTGTCCCGTGTACAATCGGAGAGCAGCAACTGCCTTCATTCTCGGCCTGTACGGTCAGTGCCGTAACTAGCCATTCCTGTGCCCTATGCAAGAATTTGCATTTAGACCTTAATTAATTAGGTTTGGGAAAATAATAAAATGCATTACAATAGATTTTTAATAAGATTTATTCTAATTGCACTTTTCTGGCTTTCATTTCAGCAAATTCATTCGTTACATCATCATAATTAATATTTTTAGCGATATTGTATTCTATTTAAATAACAAAGATTGGATAATCGTTCTTCTCCGATAGTTGATCTTAAACATTTTGTTATAAATTTCAACTTGTTAAAACTTATCTCGCTTGAAGCAATAGAAATGGGAATAGTTAGAAGTATTCGAAGAGCGACATTGATATTTGGGTAAGACTCAATTAAACCAAAATCAGGAAGAATCTGTAGAATATTAAGCGCGCAGTAGAAAGGTGGAAAATTTTTAAATTTAGAAATATAATTTCTTGTGAACAGCATTTCGGGCCCTCTGCGGTTGCACCTGCCTAGTTATGGCACCAGTGGTGCACCCAGGATTTTTTTCTTGGGGGGGGGGGCCGAGATAAACGGATAAAAATATTTATAATGCATGGGAGGGGGCGATATAAACGGATAAAAATATTCATAATACAAAATCAATATTCATAATGCAATTTCTATTTCTTTGGGGGGGGGGGGGGGAAGGGCCCCTTGCCCCCCCTGGGTGTGCCACTGTATGGCACTGTGTACGATAGTGATAGGATGGAATTCCTCTCCCGATTAAGTCTTGTTCTGTCGTGCAATAATTCGTAGAAATTTTCGATCATCTGCTGTACATTAGTGGCAGCCGAATTATTTGAAATGTGTTGTTGTTGTTGTGGCTTGGGCCCCTTGACCGACAGTATATCAGATCAAGGCTATTGGGCAGAATGGTGCGGCTCCGGGTTTTGAATAGCATCACAAGAGTCGGAGTCCGACTTCACTAAAGGACCGGTCCCGTAATTACGACCCGAGTCAAGTGACGTGACCGGTACACTATATATGAAATGTGATTGCAGAGAGTCTGCAAGCTGTAAGTTCCCCCCTTTTTTCTAGCTGGTCAGCTATTTCATTCTCTAGAATACTGTAGTGATATGGTATCCAATACAGTACAACTCTTTTGCATTGAGAACTGAGTGTTTTTATTAGTTGTCAACAATCAGCCATTCCCTCATTTAGAGGTGTCTTGATAGGTTTCCAATGGCTTGAATAGCCAATTTACAGTCGGAAAGAATAACCACTCTAGAAAACCCAATCGACCAACAAGATAATTGACTAAAGGCTACTCAAATTGCTATCACTTCGCCATCAAAGGATGAGTGATATTATCTGAAAGAGAAGTAAAACGAGAATAAGCTGCATCAGTACATTCCAGCTCCAACACATCTATCCCTCTCCAGTTTGGATTAATCGGTGTAAATGTACAACAATTCCTCCGATATGTATCAGGAGGCAATTGTTTCTAACGTAAGTATTTTTAGGCCCTGTTCACATAGGAGTCCGGTAGCGGAAGCGTAAAAGGAAAGATGACGCTGAGACGGAAATAAACCAATCGTAGGCGTTAAAAATTTCGTTGCTAATCGTTTGGAGGTTTGTCATTGGTTAAATATATTTCAATACTTTAACGCTTCCGCTACCGGATTCCTATATGAACAGGACCTTAATATTTCAGGGGATAATACGGACTAAGTTTGATGTTGCCAGAGCACATACCACAGAACCAAATTCGAGGAGATTAATCATAGACTAGTTGGTACCCTTCAAAACATGACGGCTAGATAGTAAATAAATGTACTAATACGCAAATTATACGCAACACACCATTGCCAAATGTTGAAAATCATAAAAATGAGCAGAAACAAATTAATATGTTTAAGCGGCTTTGTGTTTAGTGAGTATCTAAAGCCAGATTTAAAAATATCACTGAGCATGCGCAAAAAGCAATTTTTTTTAATTGTAAATTATCGCAAATTAAACAGCGTGAAATAAACAATTTTCTACAGGTTTAATCTTATATTTCACAAACATAATTATCATAAAAATAAAAATGGCTGAGAGAGATCTAGAGAGACTCCTCGGAATAAACGTGTTTATCATTAAAACGTCACTGAGCATGCGTAGAAACAGTGAGTTTCTACAGACAGATTTAAACATGGTACTGAGAATGCGCAGAAATCAATTATCAATTGTAAATTCCAAGTAATTGGTCCATTGTAAATCCAATTATCAATTGTAAATTATCAAGTTGGTACCCGACAAAACATGTCGGCTAGATAGTAAATAAATGTACTGATACACAAATTACACTCCACACATCATTGCCAAATGCTGAAAATTATAGTAATGCGCAGAAACAAATTAATGTGTTTAAGCGGGCAGCGGGCTCGTGCATAGTGAGTATCTAAACCCAGATTTAAAAATTTTACTGAGCATGCGCAGAAGGCAATTCTTTTTTTAATTGTAAATAATCGCTAATTAAACAGAGCGAAATAAAACATTTCCATGAGGTTTAATCTTTTGTTTCACAAACATAATTATGATAAAAATAAAAATGGCAGAGAGAGATCTAGAGACACTCCTCGGAATAAACGTGTTTATCATTAAAACATGTCACTGAGCATGCGCAGAAACAGTTAGTTTCTAAAGACAGATTTAAACATGCCACTGAGCATGCGCAGAAATAATTTTTTAATTGTAAATTATCGCTAATTAACAGAAATTGCGGTTACAAAAACCAAATTTGACAAATCTACAGATTACAATCTTTCGTTTAAGACCAAAATGAAGCACATCGATGCAGTAGTTTTCTCTCACGGACTGCCCAAAAAGTCGGCTTAGCAACTTAAATATATAGATAATTGTTGAGAGCACAAGAAGTCTAGATTGTACTTTGCTTTTTCTTCATGACAGTTTAGATCAAACCTTTATGTATTTTCAGTTTCTTAGGCTGGCGGGGACATTTTAGCCAAAGATTAGAAATTCCCGGCAGTTTAGTTAGTTTTTCCATGCAGTTTAATAGCTGTAATCACAATTTCGGCCTTTATTTCGACTTTAATTTCCAGTGCACACGAGCATTGCAACTCACAGAGTTGTTTTAAGACCATCAGCGATGAGCCATGGAACTTAATTTTGAATCTGTTCAAGTTTCTGTTGTGACTTCCGAGACGCTGTTATTAATGTTCCACAACAATACTGTACTATTGTTTTAATAAACTCTTATAAGTAGCATTAATCAAGGGCACGGAGCAACCCCAAAGGCTTGCCAAACGCTTATGCACAGAAAGCTTCTTATGTGATGTACCCACATCATCAGTCGGGTTTCCAGCTAAACTTTGGATCAAAAAATCACTTCAAGGTATTTAATAAACTTCGTTTGTCTTACTTTATAGTTATTGAACAAGGTGTTAAAGTCTAGGGCAGGGGTTCTTAAACTTTTGTAGTCCGAGGACCCCCTCTTGAACAACTTTTTTTTTTTTTTTGGGGGGGGGGGGAGGACCCCATCTCAACCCTAGGCATTTTACGTCGTTTTTGAGACTTAATGTCTGGCTCAATAATCTCATAGGCACTACGTCATCTATATAAATAAAGTAACAGTGGAGAATGTCGTGGAGCCCGTCGGTGTCACGTGACATCACGTTTCCGGAGATCACTCATCCTGAGAAAACATGGCCTACTGTGATTTTGGCGGCAATTTTGGTCGAAAATCGGTGTATTTTTTTTCTCATGAAAGTACATAAATGTTACATATTTGGAAAGAACTTTAAAAACTGATAATTTTTTCTGCGAACACTTAGTCTGTTACTTCAATAGTTTTAGAGTTATTTGGATTCTAATCTTGAGATCATCTGCTGTAAACACGAGCATCTGCTTTGCGTAACGGCTCTTTGAAATGTGCACAAATGCACATGCTCAGAGACTGGGATTCTTCCAAAGAGCTCTTACGAGAGCCCTTGCGCTGTAGCAACCCTCGTATTATTGGCAGAGTATTGGCGAACATAGTTGTTGTAGCAACTGTGTTGGCGTGGCTATTTTTTTTTTTTTTTTTTGCCAATGTATCACCATTATGTTTTGTGTGCATTCATATAGAGCGTTTTTTGGCGTCACTTTGAACTGCAGGCCTGGGATTGTTTTTAGTTTGATGAATTATTACGTTGAGCGTTTATTAAAATCGAATAATAGCCGTCTGTCTGGTGGACGGATGGCCTGAGTGTAGCTGGCCGAAGCCCGAGCATAGCCGGGCTTCGCCCGGCTAGTAATAAATATTGGTAGAAATGTATCCATATCGCCAGGTCATCAGCATATAACAATTAATAAGTACATGTCTCGGAGTGTCAATTTTGTTGGACGTTTAAGAATTTTATGTTCAAGCACTGTCTTTCCTACTATTAGTCCACACTCTCCCTTTATATATCTTGTTCAAATTTTCAATCGTTAATAAAATACTTTTTATTCATCCACTCAAGTTCAAATACATTTTTTAAACTTGTAGTGGATGACACTTGATGTTAATACAGTTTTTCAAATATTAATTCATTAATTAAATTTAATTAATTAATTTTAGTTTTATATGGGAGCCCTTTCAATAGGAAGAGACCTAGAGCGTCTCATGCTCTTGAATGGTAATTTCCCTCTTCTTACTGTGTGTGTGTGGCTAATGTCCCTGGGGGATGACAACATTACACCCCAGTCCGGTGTACATATGAATATAAGACATAGAAACAGACAAATGACACAATCACAGAAGAATTTTATTGACAGACGATGACACCGGCGATGGACGATGGGTTGCAGCTCCCCTTTCTAGACGGGGTTCCAATTGCAGGCGGAAGACTGACCGGTTCCCCAGAATACAACCAAGTCTTATGCGGGAATCGAACCCACACCCCCAGCGTGGCAGGCTGATGCCTTATCCACTTAGCCACTGGGCGACTTTTACTGTGTAAACGGTAGCACTGCGGTAGTGCGCGCTCCTCCCGTCCTGTAGGTTGCGGAATCGAATCCCCGACCTGACAAGCTTTTTTTCTCTCTTCCCCCCCCCCTCCTAATCTCGCACAGTAGTCAAGGGGATCTGGCAGGCAATCCTTTTTTTCAATTCCTACTATTAGTTCACACTCAAATTTTTCTTTGTTGACCTAAGTAGGAATTGACTTAATTTTTTTTATATATATATTACTTGTTTGTAGTTAATGCCCGATATGAAATTGTCGAAAGAGGCATGTTTAGCCTCCAAAATTTCTCTTTTGAAAACCGCCGTTGATCTTCAGACTCTTATAGACCCAGGTGTAGCCACAGTTTCTTCCTGTCTCCTCAATTCATCTCTTTGAGCTTTCAGTCTTCCTAGATCGTCATTCCAAAAATACTTAAATCGCGTTCCTCTTCCAAAGGGAAATAAGAGGAGGGATGTCTCTTAGCGATATTCACTATGATCGTAGATCGTGCTGATGATCGTAGCAGCTTTCTTTGGTTGTTGATCATAATCAAACTTGCTACCTTCAAGGACACATTCAAGCTCATCTGTAAAGTCGGACCAAATTGACTCTATTTTGAAAATTGGAAATATATTATGTCTATATATATTTGAGGAAATATATTATGTCTAAATATATTTATGTCTATATATATGGTCTATATATATTTGAGAAGCACCTCATATAAATGTTTTGTAGAACACCGTTTCTATTAGAAAAGAAAAAAAAAATGAAACTTTTGTTAGATCCTTAAAATTACCCAAACGGATTTTTAAAAATCTTTTAATTAGTACTTAATTTTTTGGATTAAAAAAATAAATAAAAGGGTGAACTCTCAACTCACAAATGTTAGAATTGACCTATAGAGACGTATCCACGCTAATTGGGCTATCCAGGCTAATGTCATGGCACGAACATTTCTTTTACGATACGTTATAAATGCACTATTTGTTTTTCTCGTTCTGTGCAGCTTATCACTGTCAACATGTCGACGAACAAAGGTTTTCAGTCGATTACACCCACTCTAGGATTTTTGTCCCTTGTCCCTTCGACCGATCACGCTATAACGTACCAGGTAGACGGCCATCAAATTCATTTCGTAATATCAAAATTTTTAAGTTTATAATACATTGTTTCCCTGGAATATAAGATGCTCGTTCAGGGCCCTGCATCTGAACGGAAAAGCAATTTCTGCCAAAAAGAATTTTTTTGGCTCTGATTTCTCCTAAGATCGTTTCATTTAGAAACGATTCCTAGTCACGATAATCAAATTTTATTTTATTTATATTTTATAAAAGGAAAGTAAAACTGATTTTCAAAATCTTAGTTTATATGATATAGAGGTTTATTATTATTGATATAGAGGTTCTTGGAGATAAATTATTTAAAATAGAATTAATTAAAATAGAAATTATCGTGGTAAATTACTTTATAAACAAAAAAGGACTGGGAGCTGTGCCTTCGTGAAAATACCTTGGGAAAACACTAAAATAGGAAAAAATGGTTACTGAATATTACGAAATGTAACAGAAGTTTTCATAATAATGCATTAATGAGATTTTATTCGACCATTTTATCCTAATTAAAGACTTAATCTCAGATCTACACTCCCGCTAATGTAGATTCTTCATAACTTTTCGTTTTGATTGATTTTTTTAAAAACTAATGTTGTCTGCTTTCAAGTAATTGGTAAGTGTATGTAAAGTGGTAGACATGATAAACTAATTCGAAGCAGCTAGCTAAACTTGTTGAATATAGAATATTAAAATATTCAATTTTTTAGCTATTTTTTTTTCGATTTCAACATGAGATCCAAAATAAATTGGTAATTAAAAAAATTTAGATTATATCGAAAAAAATTTATATTCGAGCGATATTATTGTATTGAAATAAAATGCTTAAAAACGGAATTTAAAAAAATGCTGAGAAAAATTCGCACCTATATGTATTGATTGATTTCCAAGTGAGTTTGTAAATTTTGTATTTAATCTGCATTTTTGAGAAGGAAATTGCAGGCAGTAATAAACAAATAACCTCTTCTGGGATCAAATATATAGGATCTTATATAAGGCATGTTAATGCTATAAATCTTTCGTTATTGTGTCGCTAGTGTTTCTCAAGCTGTGACTGATCGATCCTATTGCATCAATGAGCTGATTTTTTGTATGAAAGGAAAGATTTTCATTAGTGGTGGATGTACACTAATTTGCTGCTCCATGAGCGATATTATGAAGTTAACGCGTACAGTTTTTCTGAATGCTAAAAATATCGCGACTTTCATACAGGTATTTATGGATATGTGATATTTTCGTTAGCCATGAAAATTCATATACTACGTATGCAACGCTTCTTGGTTGGAGTTAACTATTTCTTTGCCACAAGAAATGTCACTCTGCCCTCTTCTGAAAAACTGGACAATGACAGAACTGCAATATAAAGTTTGGAAGATAAATAGGGATCCTAGTGATCCTTATCACAATGAGATCCCAGTGACCTACATTAAAATTCTTCGGAAAGCTAGGTTTTCTGATGGAAGTCTAATCTTTGCTCTAAAAAGTCTTGCAGCAGTTGGTTTTCAGGTGGTAGATGAGACTCTCGTGAAGGAACAGAATTCTTTGTTTTCGGAGGTCAGCAAACTTTTGATGACTATGTATAACGTTTGAAAGATTATAATAAAGGTTTTTTTTATAAATATATGAATTTAATTTTGGACATTTTTACAATTAAAGTTTAATAGGCTCTAACATCATTAACGATTTCTTAATCACTGTAGCATCTTATTAGCCAGTTATACGCTTTTACATTACTTAAACAATTTGAATAAGTTTTCGAAACATGAAAAGCATTTTGAAAAATTGCAGAGTGGGTGTAAAAACTTCGTGCAAATGAAATTTTTTATCACAAAAAAAGAGAATAATTTCAACTGAATGTGTGTTTTATAATGTTATATTTTCTTGTCGCTTTCCGATTAAATAAGCAATAAAGAACTTAATATTATTTATTTAATATTTGTCACTCCTTAAGGTATAGAAAAAACAAGTGTAAATTAATTGTATTCGTGTTGCCGGGAATTACTTTATTTATACTTATGTTGCATCCATATGTGTAGAAAAGCTTAAGAAAAAGTAATTGATATTATTTATTATCTATTTCAGTAAATCTGAAATTTGTTTACTGTCGCTATTTCTGGAAATCTTTCGTTTGAGGAGTTCAGTGGAAACAAACAATTGTTTTATGTTAGTATTTATTTTGAGGTGTATAAGGCGTTCCATTTGATTGTCCCTTAATCCAAAATATAAGTAAAATACATAGATTAGGTTTTTTGAATTGTGAGTTCAGTAATAGAGTTCCATAGATCATTTGTAGCACCTGCCAGTTTGAAAGAGATTGGTCATTCCTCGACCATTCCTCTCTGGTACTGAGACATAACTTTTCTTAGCATCTGGTTACAGAGCGCAGCGTAAGGATTCATCTGCACTACCTGCGATCGAGCAAAGCCGCTTCCCAACACCGCCGCCCTCTTGAAGTCGTCCAGTGCCAGTTGTTGCTTGTCTTGGAAGCGGTAGATGAGGGCTCGCTGGCAGAAAGCGAGGCAGGCTGATCGTCCTTTGCCTTCGCTCAAATTAATGGCGTTGTTCAAGTCTTGGAGAGCAGCTGCAGATAGAGAATGAGACAGGGCTTGTATTGTTATTGCTGAGGTAAAAATCAATCCAAAGACAACATAAAAGCATTTTATTCGTCGAAATGAAAACCGGTGATTAAGAAAAATTAAATTTTCAAAAGAGATGGAAAAATAGAGTTGGTCTATAGAGATATTTTGTCACAAGAATTTTTTTTTCTTTATTCGCGGGCAAGCATTGTATCCCATTTAGCATATAGTCTATTTAGAGTGGACGTAAATAATTCTTTCTACTTTTTTTAATTTAAATACCAAAAACTGTAAAAGATGACCATAGCTATTCCAAAACCAACCAACAAATTGACCGGAAATGGTAATTACTTACCCAAAATATCTCCCTTTAACCTGTACGCTTGAGCCCTATTGTTGTAGGCGGAGGGTCTTCTGGGTGCTATTTGAATACATTTGCTGAAGAGCTCTATTGAGTCATCAATGTATCCCTTCTCTGCTTTTTTCACCGCTTCGAGTTCTAACTTTTTAGCTTCTTCGGCGGCAGGTGTTGCCTCTTCTTCATCTAAAAATTTTAAATAATATCCTTATAAAACAGTGTTTCAAGTTGTATTCTCAGATATAAAGTCAAATCATTTACACCTCTCTTGCGGAAAATCTACTCATAGGGGAGAAGCTACAAGCCCATCGAGAAATATTAGTATAGCCTTTAAACTACAAGTGTCCGGCTCGTTACTTCGGAAATTTGTTCGGACGTTTGAATCTTTCTATGAACATCTATCTCTCAGTGGTTCGTAAGTAACGATTCAGAATTTAAGGTGAGTTCTGTTTATGTGATTACTTTTTTTTTTATGTAGAAGCCAATCAATATTCTAAATATTAAATGTCTCGTTCTTTGTGAAAATAGCTGCATACATGTATTGCGTAGTGAAAATGACGATTTTAATTGCTGTATGAATTATTCAATTTTTATGATGTGAGCTCATTGTAGGAAAATGTTAACAACTGACTTAAAAAGATTGGATTGCTAGGGAAGACAGATAAAGAGGTTATTGCAATAATATTTTCTCTATTCATTTCGACACGCTACTTGACATGAGCTGTAAGGATAAACGTTTTGTCCCGAGGGAACTGAGAAAATCAAATTGAAATGTAAACTAGACCATGATAAATAGCAAGGTCTGGGAGCATATACTATGTAGGATAGTACGCTGTTCGAAGAGTAATTACGAAATAACAATACGTAAAGTATGATACTAGCATTTAATTAACCTATATACAAAAAATATATACAATAAGCTTAATGCCTTGGAGTTACAACGGCCGAACATATCCCGGCTGGTTTAGTACATGCAGCACTTTGATGGTGCATATACATTGGTACAGAGTTCTCCGCCTG
Source organism: Dolomedes plantarius (assembly GCA_907164885.2). NCBI lineage: Eukaryota > Metazoa > Arthropoda > Arachnida > Araneae > Dolomedidae > Dolomedes > Dolomedes plantarius. The sequence goes on from OU015495.1 coordinate 154,527,029, forward strand.
CAGATCCCCGACTCCTGTCATTACATTAGTCACGGTAACATTAGACACGGTATTTAGAACCACCCCCATTCCAATGAACACGTGTCTTCCAGATATTCCCCCATTTAGAACCCCCCCCCCATTCAAGCCGCCAAGGTCCCTCGTGTTTCTTGATCTAGTGTCCCCCGCCCCCACTGTCACCATTTGACCCCCGGGACCTCGGGTTCTCCTTTGATGCTATGTATCGGACCGCTAGAGGAGGAGATCCAAGCATATACAGAGTACAGAGATGAACATAAATCACTGGCAGATGCAGAGAACTCTGTACCAATCTGTATGCGCTATGAAGATTATCTCGCAACTGAACCGAAAGCGGTACACTAGAGTTCGAATTTTAAATGTTCTGTGCGCTTCTTCGTCATTGCCCATAGATGAGTCGTAGCGTCACCTAACGCTGTTTTCTGGTATCCTTGCTGTTTCTGTCCATGATGTGTACCTCGATTACCACAGGCGGCCGGACTGACATATCGACGACCTCGGCGATGGCAGATAATTTTTACATAAAATGCTATAACTAAAAATATATATAAGTACATGATAATTAACAGTGAAAAAAAAATGTATATACAGATGACAACATTGCTAATTGACAGCAAACCACGGCTTCATGTGATTAGCGGCTGTGGAAGTATGGTTTCCGCCTTCGTGATCACCTAATTTTTGAACTTCGTATCGTTCGTTTTGTTTCACATTTACAGTGCGATGGGGTCCATGAAATTTAGGGCGAAGTTTAAGTCCAGAACTTCGGTTCTGGACTTAAAACTTCGATAAATTGAGTTCATTGGATGGTACCTAAGTCGGCTGGTATTGGGTTGTGGGGTTTTCTCTTGTTATTGTAAGTACGCTGGTTCTCGGCCAGGATTTGTAAGATGTTTTTCCTTGCGTCTGTGCGGTGTGCTTCACGTTTGTTTATGATTGCCTTTTCATGTTCTTCCTGGAGTAATTCTAAAATTCTCTTGTCCGTTTTATTTCGCATTGTCACTCCAATTAAAAGTTCAAACGGGTGTTCTATTTGTGGATCGTGGAGCAGTGGCGTTTAATAGTCGTTGAAGTGCAGGAACGTGGGAGTACCACTTCGCAGGATTTTCAATAGATAACTTGACAAAATTGGATGCGTGAGGCATGTACGAGCTCACCTTGTCCATTTCCACAAGGGATTCCAAGAGGAGTTCGGTGTGTGAACCAATGCAATGTTTTCTTCCGTACAATATTCCTCAAAATCTCTCGATGTAAATGCAGTACCTTTGTCTGTGATAATCCTGTGGGGATTTCTAAAGATTGTTGATTTTGGAGCTTCGAAATAGTTTCTTGTGATGTTGTGGACTTTACCGAGTAAAGCCATGTAAATTTGGAAAAAGCATCGACGACAGTAAAAATATGGTTGTAGTTCTTGTTTGTTGATTGAAGAGGACCAATGAAGTCGATGTGATAGGTTGATAGTGGCAGATCTTCTTTGGGTATGGGATGTAGAAAACCTTCAGGTTTTCCTCTTTTTTTGTTCACTGAAATACAGTCAATGCAATTTGCGAGAACGGTTCCGATGTACTTTCTTTGATGAGGGAAAAAGTAGTTTTGTCGCAAAATTTGGTCTGTTTTTGCGCTTGCAAAAAGTTCTGGTAAATGACAGATTTGTACAACTTCAGTTTGCATATTTTCGGATATAACAAGCAAGTCTCGGTCATCCTTTACTTTGAACAAGATGCCATTCTTCACAATAAACTCGGGTTTTTTCGCGTTGTTGCATAACGTTATGAGAGATTGAATGTATTCATCTGTAGCCTGAGCTTTTATGATATTTACAACGAGTATTTTGAGCCATCAATGAAGCCCAAAACATAAAGTAAACCACACAATCCAGATACTGCGGCCTCAGCCATTCGAACCACTTCGGTGACTAAAACGGAACATACAGAAGAAACCATAAGTTCGTATTCCAATATTCCTAGGTTCCATAAAAAAAAATTGAAAGACCGTTTCACAAATGTGATTTCTTTTAAAGATGGTGAAGATATGGACAGCAAAGTTACTCAAGCTATTTAAATGATTTGTAGAGATTCTCAGCCGATTTCAATCATTGAAGACGAGGGTTTTAAACACTTGTAAAAAGTAACTGTGCCTTTATATAATGTTCCATCGCGAAGAACAATAGATTCAATGATATATCAGAAGTACAAAACAGTGTCATTTATGTTAAAAGAGCAATTGAGCAGTGTCTCAAATGTGTGTCCTACAACATGTACGAGGGTAGGCTGAAAAGTAATGCACACATGCTTGTAGAGCGCGAACAAAAAGAAATAGCAAGATCGGGCAAAAAGAACATTAAAGTACAATTCTTAAGCTTCAAAATAATATATTTATTTTTCAATATAGTCACCGTTAAGGCTAACACATTTCTCCCAACGTGTAACAAGTTTTCTCATTCCGTCACTGAAAAATTCTTCCGACTTTTCTCGAATCCACGACTTGACAGCTGCCTTCACCACATCGTCCGAGGTGTAATGATTGCCCTTTAGGTCTCTCTTGAGTAGAGGAAAAAAAATAAAAATTGCAAGGCGCAAGATCGGGGGAATAAGGAGGGTGTGTAATCGGTTCAAACTTCAGGTTTCGCAGAGCCTCTCCAGTCCGACGCTGTTCTCGCCTGTGAGACGGCGTGGTACCCATCGAGCACAGATTTTACGGTATCCCAATCGTTCTATAATGAAGCAGACACATTCCTTGGATACTCCATTATGGTTTGCGATACGCTTTTGAGTGATTCGCCGGTCATTTTGAATCAAATCGTCGACGAGTTTGCGATGTTCATCGTCTGTGGCAGTGATCGGACGTCCGTTGCGTGTTTCATCAACAATTATGGCTTTTCCAGGCTCGAAGCCACGAAATTTTACTACCCATCGATTTACAGTACCCCTATCAACAGCATCGTCACCTTAAACAGCCATTAAACGACGATGAATCTCAGTAGGACTCACTTTTTCAGCTGTTAAAAATTCGATAACAGCGCGCTGTATAACTCGCCATTGACATAGCACTAGAACACGTCTCCATACTACCGCTTTTCAAAATACACAGGATGAACACAACGATTTCAAACCTGCGCATGCGTATTGAGGAGGGATGGAACTTCCAAATGTCACTTGGCGCTGTTTTGAAGGTCATTTCGTTAGCGCTCTACAAGCATGTGTGCATTACTTTTCAGCCTATCTACGTATTTGGGCGGAAACTTACCGGACGAGAAGCTTTCTTGTAGTAACAGCTCATTTTATCGAAAATTAGGTACTCCAGTCTGTAATTCACGTAGTTTATGAGCTACATTAAAATCGCAAAATCTGGCGTCATCTCACAGATGCGTGCTCAGAATGGGGATTCACACCAGAGAAAGTTACAGCTGTCTTTACAGATAGGGGAAGTAACATTGTAAGTACTGTGGAAAAAGCATTTGGAAAAAAAAGCACAGCTACTGTTTTGCCCACTTTCTAAACTTAATGGCATAAAAATCATATAAATCCCTAACAGATACTGTTTCAATTATAGATAGAGTAAAAACCATTGTGAAATGTTTCAAACATAGCGTGGTAGGAAGTGATTAACTTAGAAAAAAACAGAACTTATGCTGATTCAGAGCGTATCTACAAGATGGAAGTCCACTTATTATATGTTAGAAATATTCCTTCAGTTGAGGGAGGCTGTTGCAACTTCAATAAATCGACTCAGCCAATGCTCTCAGCCACGGACATGGAGTTATTACGAGAATTTTGTGCATTATTCAAAAGTATAGAACTCGTGACAACACAAGCATCTGGAAAAAGGTTTATGACAGAAAGCTGTGTTATACCGATAGTAAAAATGATGCGTAATAAAATAAATGCAGTGTCGTGCGGTTCAGAACTAGGGGAAAAGCTGAAGGAAAGTGTTCTAGCTCAATGCAATAAGGCATTTGGTGGCATTGAGAACTGTCAATTTTTTGCAATGGCATCTTTATTGGATCCACGGTTTAAAAATCTTTACTTCCAAGACAAGGCTGTTTTGGGTACCTGGATAAGAAAGCTTAACAATGAGATCAGGGAAGAGAGTGAATCATCGGATTCTGAGAGTGGACGATTGTCTCCAACACCAGCTTCTTCTCGAGGTACACTCTTAGACGACCCCTCCCCCCCCCCAAAAAAAAAAAAGAAAAACGATGCACCAAGGAGGGGTAATGCAAGTTGGACACAAATTGATATGCATACGGGTTTCGACGGAAGTCGAAAATTTCAAAGTATAGCGGCCAATGAATGAACATGTGACGCTGCAGCGCATCTTAACTGCGCAACTGGCAGGATATTAAAGAGAAGAAATTTCGATTCCAGGTCATAAATTTTTGCTAATTTCATCCCGTGTACTCAGGTAGACAGTAACTATGCCTCGCATACAGGTGTGCGAACAATATGCGCAGATGGCAGCATTTGAGAGAGGACGTGTAGTTGGGCTCAAAGAAGCCAGTTGATCTAATCGGCGAATCGCTCGACATTTGGATAGGAGCGATGCCACTATTAGACGATGTTGGCAGGAATGGGTGAATCATGGCCGAACACAGCGTCAAGAAGGAAGCGGTCGGCCTAAAGAAACGACAGAACGTGAGGACCGAGCAATCGTCAGAGCGGCACTCACAGCCCCAGATTCACCATTATCATCGATCGTACGTGCAACTGATGCTTCAGTGACCGCAAGGACCATTCATAGGCGGCTCAGAGAAAGGGGGCTGAGCTCACGGCGCCCCTTGCGCCGGCTGCCATTGACCTCTGTACACCGACAAGCTCGTTGGCAGTGGTGTCGAGCACATTCGACCGGGAATGTCACTGACTGGAGTAGAATTGTCTTCAGTGATGAGTCCCGTTTCGAATTGAGCCCCGGTGACCAGCGAATACGTATCTGGACACACCCTGGACTGCGGTGGGATACCAACCCGACTCTCTTCCGCCATACGGGCCGACAACCAGGAGTGATGGTCTGGGGTGCCATTTCATTTCATAGCAGGATCCCTTTGATTGTCATCTGCGGCACATTTACAGCACAACGGTACGTCGACGATATTCTACGCCCCGTTGTGTTGCCCTTCATATCGCGCCATCTTGGGCTTACATTTCAGCAAGATAATTCCCGCGCGCACACGGCGAGAGTTTCTACTGCTTGTCTTCGTGGTGCTTCCCAACGCTACCATGGCCAACAAGGTCGCCGGATCTCTCCCCCATTAAGCACGTTTGGAGCATTATGGGCAGGGCCGTCCAACCAGCTCGGGATTTTGACGATCTAACTCGCCCATGGGACAGAATTTGGCACGATATCCCGCAGGAGGACATCCGCCACCTCTATCAATCAATGCCAAGTCTAATAACTTCTTGCATAAGGACCAGAGGTGGACCAACGCGTTATTGACTTTTTTACTTTGTGAAGCTCTTTCTCTTGAATAAATCAGCCAATTTTTCTCAAATTGTAAGCATTTGTTTTTCTGTACATGTATATCACATCTACCGATTTTCGTCCCATTCAGATAACTCCTTCTTTGTCCGTCTTTTTTTTCTTTTTTGTCTAAGAGTGTGTATAGAGTCATGATACTTTAAATCTATTTTAAAGAGTAACAGAAATAACCCCCTCGAAAAAAGTACTCACAGAATATTATTTATAAAATGTTTAAATTTCCATAAATTCTCGTTAAAATTTGCATTTACTCTATTCACCATGTAATGCAATATAAATATCTCTAACAATGTGTACAAACAGCCACAAGATTCAAATTAAGACCACAATTTCATACCCTATTCAAAGGATCGATGTTTTAATATTGAATATCGATGTTTCAAAACACCGATATCTTGTTGTCGATGTCGCATCCGTACTTGAAGCGTGATGATATTCATCATTCGGTACCGGCTAAGAGTTACATGGGTGTACCACTAGATTAATTATCTCATAAACAAAATCTTCTAAAAATAGTGCCCATCTAGCTTTCTTAGAGATAAATTCCTTTTTAGACAGGGTTTGTTTGAACGTAGCACAGTCAGTGATAATTTTGAACCTGGAGCCTCACAGGTAAATCCGAAATTTGGTTAGCGTCTTAATTATGGCTAGAACTTCTAATTCATAAGAAGAATATTTTTCTTATTGGATACTGGTTATTTTACTCACAAACTATATAGGATGTAAAGCATTATCTTCACCAAGCTGAAGTAATATCGCACCGTACCCACTTTTTGAGGCATCAGTATGTAGTTCAAGGGTAGAACCCTGACGAAATAGATGGAGAACAGGTTCGTTCGCTAGCTTTAGTTGGCAAAATCCATGTTCTTGGGAAGGGTCGAAATGAAACTTAGTGTTCTTGCGAAGAAGATCACTATGGTGCTGTTTTCAATAATATGATCGAGGAATTCGATTTTGGTTTGGAGGAACCTGCACTTCTTCAAATTCAGGTCTAATCCGAATTTGGATGCTATATCAAGAATGCGTTCAAGTCTTTTGACTCCTTCGTGGACCGTGGTGGCGGGAATAATTATATCATCAAGATATACTATAACAATACTTTCGTGGATGAGATCTTGAAAATTAGAATGAATATATCGCTGAAAAATTGAAGGACTGTTAGATAATCCAAAGGGCACACGTGGAAATTCATAAAGACCTTGAGGAGTGGCAAATGCGGTGAACTTAGAACTAGATGCATGCATCCCAATATGGAAATAAGCATTTTTAAAGTCAAGAGAAGTGAAAACTGTACCAGTTGCTAATTGATCGAAAATATTCTGGATGATCGTAAAGGATAACGATTCTTTATTGTCTTGCCATTTAACTGTCTATAATCGATGCATAAGCATTTCGAACCATCTTTTTTGTTTACTAACACGATTGGTGAGCATTAATCACAGAAACTTTTCTGCATGACACCATCTTTCAACCTTTGTGCAATTTGTTCTTCAACATTTTTTTTTTCTCTGGTAATCCTAACCGACGAGGGATTGTGCAACTGGAATATGGTCTGTGAGGACGAGTGACATTTTAAATTTCGTGCTGAGAGATTTTTTTTGGACGGTATTCAGATATTAATTTCGAGACATGATGGCGCAATTCTTCATTGAGTAAATGGATTAAATCTACATTATTTCACCTTTCAATAATTCAGTCACAGAGAGACTGGTTACTCGCGTGTCACCCCATCACCATTCTTCTCTTTCATGAAGTCCGTTGATCTACCAGGATGTATTGCTCATTAATAACACGCAATACGCATTTTTATTTTTAACATTTCCTTTTTAAATATTTTCTATCGTAGATTAGCAAATAAATATTTTTTTACTCTACTTTTCTATACTTGAAATTAGATCTGTAAATGCGCAGCGTAGTGTTTTAAATATTTTGCTATGTTGATATTTTTCTTTTAGAGCAAACAAACAAAAAAAAATTCAAATTTTATAGAGATCAATAATTTAATGACCTGTAAAAAATTAACTAAAATAAAAAATTAGTTAAAATATAAATTCGTTTAAAAACTACGATCATTTCATATAAAAGTGCACACACACACACACACACACATATATACATATATATATATACGCTGGTGTAAGAAATTAAGAGAATTTGCAGACTTGGTCGATTATCTCTAGAACTACTGTACCGATTTCAATGAAATTTGATATGTTCATACATTGATACAATACAAAGCAAATAGCCATTCAATAATTGTAATATACACGCATGATCGTGCGTAACACTCGTTGGAGTCGGAAGGTATGAAAACGCATTTCGTTCGCTAGAACACCTCGGCGAATTTCTTGGTGTTATTTTGCAGCAATCTGTCAATTTCAAATTGTAACAGTAAAAATGAGTAACCACCAACGTTTAGATGATGGAATGAGGTGGCGAATTGTGGGGAGGCTAGAAGCAGGCCAATCTCAAGTCCAAATTTGTAGAGAGTTCAATTTAACGCCCAGCGTCGTGTGTAACTTATGGAAACAGTTCCAGGATACCGGATCCATCGAGAGAAAGCCTGGGCAAGGTCGTCCAAGAGCCACGACGGTCAGAGAAGATCGCCATTTGTCGATTATAGCGAGGCGTAACAGGAGTGCTACGGCTTCTCAGCTCTCTCGTGACTTGTATGCAGCCACAGGAACCCGTGTATCAAGGGTGACTTTTTTCAAAAGACTTCATGAGATAGGGTTGTTTGCAAGAAGACCTGCTGTTTGCGTCCCGCTCACTTCTACGAACAGGAGAATCCGTTTATCATGGTGCAGAGAGCATAGAGATTGGAGTATGGATCAATGGGCGACCGTTCTCTTCACTGATGAGTCCCGGTTCAGCCTCAACACCGATTCTCGCCGTACGTTCATATGGAGAGAACCAGGGACCCGCTACCTACCCTCCAATGTCCGCGAAATCGACCATTATAGCGGAGGAGGTTTAATGGTCTGGGCAGGCATCATGTTGGGTGGTCGCACACCTCTCCATGTCTTTGAAAGAGGCACTGTGACTGGTGTGAGGTATAGGGATGAGGTCTTGAAGCCCTATGTTCGCCTTTTCAGGGGTGCAGTTGGCCCTCAGTTCATTTTAATGGACGATAACACGAGGCCACATAGAGCTCTTCTGGTCGACGAATTTCTTGAGAGTGAGGATATTCGCTGGATGGATTGGCCAGCCAGATCTCCAAACCTTAACCCTATAGAGCATGTCTGGGACGCTCTGGGGAGGGCAATTGCAGCTCGCAACCCCCGAGAACCATCCAGGGAATGAAAACAGCGTTGCTGAACGAGTGGGACCAATTGCCACATGAAATGATAAACTGCCGTATTTCAAGTATGAAATCACGCTGCGAGACCTGTATATTTGTAAAAGGGGACCATACCCCCTATTAACCCATCTTTTAACCCATTTTTTTGTTTATTCTGCAACCACTGTTTCATACCTTCCGACTCCAACGAGTGTCACGCACGATCATGCGCGTGTATTGCAATTATTGAATGGTTATTTGTTTTGTATTGTATCAATCTATGTACATATCAAATTTCATTAAAATCGGTACAGTAGTTCTAGAGATAATCGACCAAGTCTGCAAATTCTCTTAATTTCTTACACCAGTGTCTGTATATATATATATATATATATATATATATATATATATATATATATATATATATATATATATATATATATATATATATATATATATATATATATATATATACGTGTATGTGTGTATACATAGAAAGATAACAGAATCCAAAAATGTGCATTTGTTAACCTGTTGTGATAAGAAAAATAACGCGAGTAAAATTTCATGTAGCTTAACATAGGGAATAAAAATTTGTGATATCAAATGATTTACGCCTAAAGGCAACAATAATGCAGGACCATCCATTAGATTTAATTTCACAATTAAAAATAAATTTCAGTATCGAAAGACAAGCTTGAATTCCACAAAATATCAATCGAGAAATTTTTAGAATGACAAAGCAATTTTTAATTTTTCAGTGAAATTTCATTTTGTGTGTGAAATATAGTTTCTTATCTCCGGTACAGTAAACATATTTATCACAGTTTAATACACGTTTGTCTCAGATTTAGTTATTCAGACATACATCAATAAGTAACCTTTTAAATATATCACCAAATTCCTTTTACCTTTCACTTACGGCCAAATCTTTTCTGTCTCCTCGGCGTCAGTAAATGAGGATTTTCACTGTGTGTTCAAGAATCGATTTTAATATCAAATAGCTCGGTACCCTTTAGTTCATTTTCTGAGACTTTTAAAAGACGAAAAGTGTGGTCACAGCAGACTTCCTGCTTCCGGGAATATCTAGCGGTACTGAAAAATGCGCTGACGAGGCATCTGAGATTCGGGGTCGTTTCATGCATAGCTGATTTTAAAACGTTTAAAGGATTCTCAAAGTTTGGCGCCGAGTCAAGAAAATTCCCTCAAAAACTCCGAATCGCGATGAAGAAATGCGGAGAAATCACGAAGGACTTGTCAGTTTCAATTAGTTTTTGAGGCTGATTAGTGATGATCGTAACCTGTCTTGGTGGTGTGATGGTCGGCACAACCCGTTTGAACAGTAGAGAGCTCTGGATTTGGTTCCTGAGGATCTGAAAAGTGGAATTTTAACAGTTTTTCATTTACGTAGTACTGGTTGATTAATTATCTTTATACATATTACGCTCTTTCACGTTCATGAATTATTAATCATGGAACTTATGCTGTTAATGTGAAAAAGAAAGTCTATAACAGTAATTTTAACGTAGGATTACGTTCCTCCATAACGGTCCTGCGGAAAGGAAAATTTCATACACTAAAACCGTCCGTCCATCCGTCCTCGCGAGTTATAATTTTGGCAGCGCTCCAAACCCAGTCTATCGCTTGGACAAGCAGTAAACAATTAAATAGAAAATTACCAAGATGCGCCAAAATTTTGACATACGTATATGTATATATATATACATACGTACATATATATAGATACATATATACATAACATATACATACATACAAAAGAGGTAAGCAACGATAAGTAATCTTACGTTACTAACCCGCGGTAGTTTCATTAGAAGAGACTACCTGAATTTTTTTTCATTAATTTATTTTTTTAATGCAGTAGGCACTTATACTAACGACAATCGGCCATATACTACGCGACATTTGTTGGCTTTCTCTCCATCAACTTTTCTCTCCAAGAAGGGACAGAAGAAAAACATCCATGCTTTGGCAGGGATTCAAATGCAGGCCGTCGTGCTGGCAGCCTGCGCCTCTGATTCAGCGTGGATAGCATAGTGTTCGGAATTCCACAGCAAGTACGAGTTCACTTACGGGGGGGAGGGGGAGGCTGATGCCAAAATTTCTGGGCACGATGGACTAAAGAATACCTCAGCACCCTTCAACAACGAAAAAAATGGCATCACCCTCACGTAGTGGAGGTAGGATCTCTGGTTCTTGTCAAGAGTGAGCAATTACCATCGCTCCAGTGGCCCTTAGGCCAGATCACTAAAACTTTTCCAGGCAAGGACAAGGTGATTAGAGTCGTCCAAGTCAAAACTTCATCGGGAGAGCTAATCCGTCCTATGCAAAAGATCGTACTCCTTCCATGTCGCCCCCCCCCCGGAATATGTTCAGAATTCCACGGCAAGTACGAGTTCACTTCCGGGGGGAATGCCAGAGGACTGATGATGACGTACGAAGAAGAATTCTCATTGGTTGTTTCACGGACATGCGTCGAACTATGTTATTACCCATTATTCAAGTCGTTTTTATTCTATATAGTCTACATTATTATAAGGCAAGAAAGTTGAGGGGGATTACGGAGAGCCAGTAGCCATATCGACTGAGCTTGGTTATATTTTATCTGGCCAAGTGAATGTGGCGTTTAACTAACATTCATCTCTTGTGTGCCATTCAGCCACCATATCACCAACAATTGAAGAAACTATAAAGAAATTCTGGGCACTTGAAGATATACCCAAAGCTAGAAGTCCAAGTGAGGACGATAAAAAGTGTGGAAAAACTTTTCATTGAATCGGTAAAGCGAGACACAACAGGGAAATATATTGTAAACCTCCCATTCAAAGACGACAGAGATTTAGGTGAAAGTAAATCAAGAGCTTTACATAGGTTTAAACTTTTAGAGCCAAAATTAAATTCTCAATATTCGGAATTCATGGGCGAGTATTTAAGCTTGGGACATATGACTCTATTGCCACCGGATAAAGAAAACTTCAGTCCTAACTTTTACTTACCGCATCATTGTGTTATAAATGAAAACAGCCTTACTACACGATTACGTGTAGTATTCGATGCTCCAGCGAAAAGTGTAATGGGCGTTCATTAAACGACATTTTACTCAAGGGGCCCAAAAAGCAAACTGATATCTTCACACACTTAATCAAATTTAGATCATACCCTGTAGCATTCTCGGCGGACATTGCCAAGATGTACCGACAAATTCTCATTGACGAAAAGGACTTGCTCTATCAAAGGATTTTCTGGAGAAAAAATCCATCTGACCCGATTCAAATTTATACACTTAATACTATAACTTACGGCACAGCTTGTGCCCCGTACCTTGCCCTGCGCACTCCGCAGCAATTATGTGAAGATGAAAAGATAAATTTCCCGTCGCTGCAGACATTGCCCGAGAACATTTTTATATAGATGATCTCTTAGCAGGCGTAAACTCCGTTGACTCAGCAAAAGCTATGAGAAAAGAAATGCAAAATCTTTTTGCCGCAGGCGGATTTTTACTAAGTGGTCTTGCAGTCACTCAGAAGTTCTCTCAGAACTGCCGGATTCCTTAAAGGCTCCCAGTTTAACCCATTTATTTCAAGACAAATCTTCGCAAAAGATACTAGGACTTTATTGGAATCAACTAACGGATTCTCTTCAAGTGAGAGCAATCGAAGACAATGAAATATCTACCAAGCGGCAACTTTTGTCCGTAATTGCAAAAATCTTTGACCCACTGGGTCTTATGGCACCTTCCACAATTATTCTTAAAATGCTGCTGCAGGAGTTGTGGAAAATAAATCTGTCATGGGATGATCCTGTTCCTTATAATATGTTAGAGAGATGGGGGAAATTTCAATCGGAGCTGAACCATTTCAGAACTATTTCTGTTCCACGTTATATCTATGTTGTGAACGCCATTAAAGTAGAAATGCGTGGTTTCTGTGATGCTTCGACGAGGGCGTACGCAGCAGTAGTATATTTTAGAATTCTGTCTCATGATACAACTCACATATCTTTAATAGCAGCTAAAACAAGAGTGGCTCCGGTAAAAGAGGTAACCTTACCTAGGTTTGAATTATGTAGTGCGGTGCTGTTAGCTGAACTCTGTTGTACTGTAAAAAAATCATTCAAATTCTCAAATCATCAGACATTCCTTTGGTCAGATTCATAGTCTTGAGCTGGATTGCCAACCCCCCGAAAAAGGGTAATCAATTTGTACAAAACCGTATCATGAAAATTCATAAGTGTATGTCAGTGCATTCATGGCACCATATTCCAGGCCGTGCCAACCCAGCAGACTGTGCATCTCGCGGTCTATATACGAAACAACTTAAGGAAAATTATGAGTGGTTTCAAGGACTCAATATCAGATTGACATCAACTGGCTACATCAGATTGATAATATACCTTCTTACACGATTGAGTGCTCATTAATAAGTGAACAAGATGGATCTGAAGACAATAAGAGTTGTGTAACCAAAACAGATAAGCATCTTCATATTCTGGGCAGGTTTTCATCATATTTAAAGTTAGTGCACGTTGTAGGATTTTACGCTTTGTTAAAAGAGCCAAGTCATTAGATAGATCAATTGGTCCGCTAACAGTTTCTGAACTGGATAGCTCACGTAAAACAGTAGTGAAATTAATGCAGGAGGAGGAGTTAGCATCTGAAATAAAATTACTTACTGAGAAAAAACCATTGCCAAAAAAGTCTAAGCTGATATCTTTAAATCCCTTTCTTGATAAGGAAGGTATTCTCAGAGTCGGAGGACGGCTCAGTAAACATCAAACATTAACCCATGACCAGAAATTTCCAAAGCTCATTCCAAAAAATAATCCGGTTACAACAGCAATCATTCGCCACTTTCATGAAACAAGTCTGCATGCTGGGCCAGAATTAGCTCTGTCTTTGATTCGACAGCATTTTTGGATTCCTGATGGTAGATCAACCGTAAAGAAGGACCTTAGACAGTGTGTTAAATGTTTTCGAGCATCTGCTAAACTCGCATCACAAATGATGGGTGATTTACCTTTAGCGAGAATTTCCCAATCCCGACCATTTGAAAAGGGTAGGGATTGATTTTGCGAGCCCAATTAACACAAAATGCCAACATCAGAGAAAATCAACTAATTTCAAATCTTATATATGTCCTTTTATCTGTATGTGCACCAAAGCTGTACATCTAAAGTCGGTATCCAATCTGTCGTCAGCCGCATTCTTGCCTGTCCTTCGACGGTTTGTGGCACGTCAAGGTTATCCCTCAGAAATATTCTCCGACAACGGGAAGAACTTCGTCGGTGCAGCATCTCATCTTAAGACACTTTTTCATTCCATGAAAGATTCACAAGTTCAAAACTTTTGTTCTCAAAGAAACATTAATTGGCACTTCCTATCCCCTTACTCTCCGAATTTCGGAGGATTATGGGAATCGGCTATTAAACTCGCAAAAAAGCACTTTCTTAACTCTCGCCCGTTAGTCCCTCTGTCCACCGGTCCGTGTGACTTTCGGGCCGTGACTCCCAGTCATTTTCTGATCGGAACTCCTCTCCTTCATCTTCCTGAATCTTGTGTTAATAATCTTTCTTTGAGTCTATTTTCCAGGTGGAAAATCATGTTGCAGCTTCGCCAAAATTTCTGGGCACGATGGACTAAAGAATACCTCAGAACCCTTCAACAGCGAAAACAATGGCACCACCCTTACGCTGTGGAGGTAGGATCTCTGGTTCTTGTCAAGAGTGAGCAATTACCATCGCTCCAGTGGCCCTTAGGCCGGATCACTAAAACTTTTCCAGGCAAGGACAAGGTGATTAGAGTCGTCCAAGTCAAAACTTCATCAGGAGAGCTAATCCGTCCTATGCAAAAGATCGTACTCCTTCCATGTCGCTCCCCGGAGTATGTTCGGAATTCCTCGGCAAGTACGAGTTCACTTCCGGGCGGGAAGCCAGATGACGTATTGCCAGAGGACTGATGATGGCGCATGAAGAAGAATTCTCATTGGTTGTTTCACGGACATGCATCGAACTATGTTATTATACATTATCCAAGTCGTTTATATTCTATTTAGTCGCACGATTCCTGTTATGATTTTTTATTCCTATGATATTCATTCGATTAAGTATATTAAATATTCTTGAAAATACTATCTCAGTTTTATTTAGCCATCATGTCACTGATTTTCTGGAAGCTGGGGTAAATATTCTAAAAAGCTGGGGTAAATACTCTAAAAACCTAAAAAACAATGAGATTGTCCATCTTCGTGATATGCGGGATACCGTGTAATAGCTGCACATTTGATCGACTTCATCAACTCCTGCTTTTGTCGTATTGTAATCCAGTATAATCGCTGGTTTACCACAGTTAAATCACGACTAACAATGAATGGGAAAGAATACAAGGGTCATAAAATCAGACCAGCATTAGAAAGGGTGTAGCTATAAATAGAAACTGCTTAGAACATTCAAACCTTGCATGTAAAAACAAACCATTCAAAATTACAAAAATGTTGCACTTTGTACACGGGCGCGCCCGCTGAAGAGTTAAATTGGGCATCAAATATTAATGTCTGAAAAATACGTAGAAATTTCATTCCCATGTTCAAATCCTAAAAGTATGCTCTGAGGTTTAACTTATAATTTGTTTTTTAAAAAGAAGGAAATAGTAAAATGAACACAGTCTTGTAAGTCATATTTGTTGCGATTTTCTAAATTAGGAGACAAATTAGTAAACTGACTCCGAATCCAGAAACTTTAGAAATCGTCTTAATTCCTTTATTCTTTGTTAGTGTAGCCTTGGCTTTATTAGCCAGACTAGAAGAGCTCTTATGTTTCCCCTCAGAGCATAAGAGTAGGGTTTTTAAGAAAGAAAATTCCGAGTCTTCAGCTGTTGCCCTCTATTCCTGAAATTCGGGGCACAGTTTTGATTATTCAGATATGCGTATCTGCTGTACTCTCAGTCCCATTTCTGAATATTTCGAAAATTTCGTTACAACTCGTTTCGCCTACTCTTTGCTTAACCTTCCTACCCTGAATGGGTCGAATCGACCCATTTTCATAATTTAATTCATGATAGCTCCCATGGATTTTAATTCTGACAGCTTATATTTTGAGTATTCCTCAAATAGATAAATTTGTTTAGTTTATAAGTTTTTCAGACTTGGAGAATTTTTTTTTTTTTTTAACAAACAAAAAAAAAGTGACATTTTACCTGAATGGGTCTAATCGACCCATTTCAGTAATATTCACAGAAATGCATAAAAAGAAATTAATTATTTTTGGATGGTCTGTATTTCAAATAATCATTAATAGATGGCGCTACGATACTGTTATACACATATAACATTCTACTTGTTTGACCTGTTTTGCCTTTTTATTTTACAATATGGAGCCTAGTAAGCGTGGTCTTACTGAAGAAGAGATCAGAAAGCTTTTGCAAGAGCTCAGTGATCAATCTGATGAAGGAAGTGATAATTATTTGAATGAAACTGATGAATCTGATCACTTATTCATCGAAGAGGATAATGAGAAAACGGATATTTCCGATACAGAAGACGAAACTGTGCGGTGACCATCTTCCTTCGTTACTCGTAACAAAACCGAATGGTGTAAATTCCCTCCATCTACATAAAAAAACGGAATGTACTAGCACATAATTCCAATTTATTATTATTTGATATTTATTTTATTTAATTTATTCTTATTTATTTTACATTATCTGAAAATTTCTGACTTCTGTTCTGACTTTACAGACAACATAACATTATGAAATTAACCCCTGGTCCTACACGTTTTGCAATTCAGAGGATAACTGCCCGTGTCAGCAATGAGGCTTTTCTTGACAAATGACATTATGAAATTAATTAGAAGAAACTAACCGAGAAATGAAGAGAGTGTGTTCAGAACAGAATAAAACCTACACATTGATTTCTGTTGAGGAACTTGAAGCTTATATAGGTAAAAAAATCAAACTTTTTTCACAAAAAATATTTATAAATACAAATAAAATGTAAATAATTTCATGTTTTGAAATTCATTTAATTTTTTTTTCCATTTTTGAGTTATTTTCATTCATTTTTTGACAGGTTTGCTAATTTTAGCTGGAGTCCATAAGTCAGCAGGAGAATCTCTGAAAGAGTTATGGAGTGAACAAGATGGGCGGGACATTTTTCGTGCAATTATGTCTCTGCAACGTTTTAAAATTATTAGACAGTTTCTTAGATTTGATGACAAAGAAAGCAGAGCAGCACATCGACGTCGTGTAGATAAGCTAGCTGCAATAAGATCAATATTTGACATGCTTATTGTACAATTGCCAAAGATGTTCGTTCCTTACGAAAATGTAACAATTGACGAACAGCTTGTGCCTTTCGGTGGCAAATGTCCATTTAGACAATATTTACCATCAAAGCCAAGAGGGAAATACGGAATTAAATTGTGGTTGATGTCTGATGTTAAAACAGCGTATGCTTGCACTGCTTAAACCTACACTGGAAAGCCTTCTGATGGTGAGAGAGACAAAAATCAAGGAAGAAATGTTGTATTGCGCCTAGTAAATTCGATTGAGGGTACTGCTCGAAATATTTCAGTTGATAATTTCTTCACAGATTATATCCTTGCTAAAGAATTATTGAAGAAAAAATTAACTATCGTTGGAACACTCAGAAAAAACAAGCCATTTATTCCGTCTGAATTTCAATCATCACGTGATAGAGAACCATTTTCCTCATTATTTGGTTTTCAACCGGATATGACTCTTGTTTCATATGTGCCGAAAAGAAATAAATCGGCAATCCTCCTTTCAATTATGCACCATGAGGCCAAAGTTTCACACGAGAAAGAAAAGAAACCAGAAATAATTTTATGTTATAATGAAATTAAAGGTGGAGTAGATACTACTGATAAATTAGCTGCCACGTATACATGCAAAAGGGGAACTAGAAGATGGCCTGTGTGTTTATTCTACAAAATAATTGACCTTGCTGCAATAAATGCATTTGTTGTTTGTATGCATGTAAATCCTTCTTACAATCAAAACAAGTTATACAAAAGGCGCTTTTTTCTTAAGGAACTTGGTAATCAGCTGACCGAACCTTACAGAAATGCTAGGATGAAAAAAAATATTCCAGTTACAATAAAGAAGAAATTGGCCATTTCAGCAGGTGAAAATCCAGAAAATAGCAGTACACTCAAACGAGGAAGATGCAAAGAATGCGGTCCAAAGAGAGATCGAAAAACGCAAACGAGGTGTGATTCATGCTTAAGTTTTCTTTGCCAAGACCATGTAAATGTGTACTGTAAATCTTGTTTGTCTTAAAAAATGTATCAAGAAAAATGTAAGTGAAACATAATATATTTGAAAAATTTCTATTATTTTCCAAGTTTTTAAACCCGTGACAACGCTCATACAAACAAGAGGTTGAAACGGACGGGGGAAGGGAGACGGCAAAAATGAAGGGGTGGATTATAAAAGATATAAAATGTGTTGTTTCTATTAATAAACACAAAATATATAAAATAAAGCTATATAAAAATATTTGTTATGACCTAGAATAAATATAAACCAAACTGGGTCGAATCGACCCATACAGGCAAATCGTAACTTTTTTTCAACAGGGTAGGAAGGTTAAGGAAGCCTTTCTATTCCATGTATTCCTTTAGTCTGGTACAGTGGTTCCCAACCCGTTGGGTTGAAGAACAAGGCAATAAGGTACAGCATCTATCCTAGACACTACAATCACCTGACCTTAACGTTATTGGACATTTGGATAGGAAGGTTCTATCACGTTCTCTCCCTCCGACATAATTAGAACAGTGTAGTGTAATGTTTGAGATGGAGCGCTTGTTAAAGTGAAAATGTTGTACCCCGTGATTCCCCACCCCTCTACCAATCAGAGGATTGGTTGTGGGGGCGTTGAACCCAAGAGGGTGCTTAGGATCGCGGGGAGTAAGTAAGAAAGTAACAGAAGGAAAGCGTCTATGCTAGGAATCAGAGGTCTGGCGAGGTAAGGGCAGACTCGTCTCACCTCTGGTTAGTAATTATTCGTTAATTAGAATTGAGACAGAGAGAGATAATCTCTGAGAGTAATGTTAGGAGGCCTGGCTAGATAGAGCAGGCTCGTCTCACCTCCGGTGAAATAATTAGCTCTGTAAGCAGAACAGAGTTAATCTGTAACTAGATTAGAGTGTAGTAGTAGGAGTCGAGGTCTGGGAAGAGGCAATAGGCTTTCCCACCTCGTGCTCAGAGTTTTGGTTGTAATTTTCTGTTAAATTGTTAATAAATGTTTGTTTGTGTCGTTTAGACGACTAGTTTTTATCTACCTCATTGTCCCTATGCCAGAGAAAGAACCTCGGTGTAGTGTGAGTACACGACAAACAGCTAGGACATATACTCGTTTGGAAGGTACCGAAATCCAGTATCTCACGTATAGGACTTGAATCACTCTATCCTACGTCGAATTAATGGTGTTTTACAAGCCGTAAGGTGGGCCTTCTGTTTATTAATAGAAAATTCGGCCGAAAGGTCACTGTTTCCATTAGTTTGATACCCCTGTACATGTTTTAAAATATTCGTTAATTAACTGAGTTAGTTCCACCTATTTTATGATTTTTTAAAATAAAAAAGAACTGCCCTTAAACCAGTGGTTCCCAAGTCTGCGGACCACTAAGCCAGATATTGAACCATGTGCGGACCCCCCCCCCCCACACACACACACACCGACTTAAGGGGGTGGGGTATGGGGGTATAGAATATCCATCGGGCAAAAGGGATACACGATTAACGTACTCACTTTTTGTTTCAACCTTGTTTTCAATCTTTAGAGTTAGATAGCCTAAATCTCAGCCTGAAATTGAAACATATTGATTCATGGGTGTTTAAGAAAAACAGTTTTTTAGAACACATTATTTATTATTGCTACTGTACAGTACGACTTAACTACAAATTCTTTCATTTTAATACATAAAAATTACATAAAAATACATAAAAATTAATTCAACACCTGATAGTCATCGGATATATTCGGCCCATCTTTTTCAATGAACATCGCTTTTAAAATTCCCATTTATTTGGCAACTTTTTTATATGTGGTGCCGGACCACCGGTTGGGAACCACTGCTCTAGTATGAACTATTTTTTATCATTATTACCTTACGAACTTATTTTATATTGGGAGTAATTTATTTCCCATCCTACTTTTCTTGCTTCGCGATTTTTCTTTTCTCTGTGTTTTTCACCTTCCTTTTTTCTAACCCTTTACAGCTTTTTGTTGTGGGAATGGCAACGTCCTCTCCTATTTGCGCGGTGCGTGGTAGATATTACTTCACGTTGTGCAATATTGCACACCTATCCCTCATAAGAAAGATGCTTTGTTGTCGACTTTTTGTGGTGAATTTCATGGTTTGTTTGTTTGTTTGTTTGTTTTTTAACTTTCCGTAACAATATTCACAAGTTTTGGGGCTTTCATATTTTAACTTAGAATTACGTTCCTCCATAACGGTCCTTCGAAAAGAAAAATTTCAGACGCTAAAACCATCCGTCCATCCATCTTCGCGAGTTATAATTTTGGCAGTGTGCCAAACCCAGTCTGTATCGCTTCGACAAGCAGTAAACAGCTAAACAGAAAAGTACCAAAATGCGTTAAAATTTTAACATACAATATATATATATGTATGGGAATTGTATTATCCCAGGGCTCCGGCTATGAGCTATATACCGCCGTGTACGCTATGCGACGACAGCGCTACCAGGATTTTGGTAGATGAACTGGAAGAAAGTGTTTGAAGGGAGAATGAGATTGGGTCCCGATCTGGCAAGAGGTGCCGAAAAGCAGCAGGCGGGAGAGACAGTCTCGACGGTGGCATGACGTTGGCTCCTGATAAGCGTCAGACGGCGGCTTAGTTAACCCTATCGCGGCTGACGGCCGGATACTGTAACTCATTCAGATTGTGGAGGCCTGGTGCGGCCTGATGGTACATCCACATTCAAGCAGAAATTCTGCAGGGAAGTACCCCCAACTCCTGTCATCACATTAGTCACGGTAACCCTACCCGTCGGGTAGGGTTCATTTCACTCTCATCCCCCATTCCCGCCCCCAAGGTCCCTTCTTTTTCTTTGATGCTCTGCGGCAAAGACCGACTAGACACAAGATCAATGCAGGACTGCTCTGCAGGTCGCTGCCCATAAATCACTGGTTTCCCCGCAGAATTCTGAGGAGAGCATGGATGTGAACTCGCTATGAGGTGTAACTTATATGTAACGTACTTCTACATATGTAAATAGTCCTAAATATCAATATATTGTGTTCGTGGAAAAGACGTGACTCTGTCCTTTATTGAGTACTGTCTGAGTATAAGAGAGTCTAGTTCCGCCGTGCAGTACGCGGAAAGGTTTCTATAGAAGTGGGCGTCCGCCCAAGAAGTAGTTTCTATAAGACTGGGAACTCACCCTAGACCGCAATATATATATATATATATATATATATATATATATATATATATATATATACGTACATATATATAGATACATATATACATAACACATACTTACATATACACAAGCAAAAGAGGTAAGCAACGATAAGTAATCCTACGTTAATAACCCAAGGTAGTTTCGTTAGAAGACACTACCTGATATTTTTTTTCATTTAAATCTGGCTATCGGCTACGCTGTGCATCCATATTTGTTTTGATTTTTGCGTCGGTTCATCTAAAGGAAAGAATTCTGTTACCTCTGATTGTTCGAACAAATCTGTTTAATCCATTACACTCGCTGTTAAGCATGCACTCTTTTTTATGCTTGTCTGTCTGATGAACTACACGAATTGAACACGACTTAATGACTAGAATTAATTACTTTTCACATAGGATGATCCTTTTAAACTTTTTTTCTTTCCCCTCTTTGAATTTAAAAGAATCCGAAATCCTTACTTTATATGGTCACGATCAGCTGCGAATCTCAAAAACGGATGAAAAAAAGTAAATAAACAATCGCTTGGCGCCACGGGTTTAGAATTACATACGGAGCAAGAACTTCTGTTGTTCTCATTTTACAGGTTTTCTTTACTATGTTTTTTCT
The DNA here is from genome assembly GCA_907164885.2 of Dolomedes plantarius. Lineage (NCBI taxonomy): Eukaryota > Metazoa > Arthropoda > Arachnida > Araneae > Dolomedidae > Dolomedes > Dolomedes plantarius. Next base: position 154,548,874 of record OU015495.1, read on the forward strand.
TAATTCCTTTCTCGCCTGTATGTTCTAACCATCCTCTACCCACGAAGTTCTAATCCGCGGTTTTTTTTTCCACCGCAAGGAAGCAGTAAATCGTTCTGAGGAATAATAAATGAGTACACTTATGCAAGAGTGGATTCGGAGTACGTCTTTAATTTCATCTGTTTGTGTCGATATCTGGCCGAGATAAGTCGGCGAGCAGAAGAGTAAGAAAATATATAAATCGCGATAAAACGCTTAAGCCGGTCATAAATTTCAGCACGAGTTACTAGCCATTTCTTACCAACTCTTCAAATCGTACTTTATTATTTACATCTGAGCCATTGAGGGCAAATTGCGCTTGAACGCCGCGTTTCGGAATATGCAGTTTTAATCAGAGTGGAAGGGATTTTTTTTCCTTCAATCGATATGTATATAAAACAGTGAAACGTCATTTGTGTGTTGTTGATGCCGCTCAAGAAAAGAAAAAAAATAACGAGAAAACATGTTATCTAACTTTTCATATTGGTATGCCTGTTGGTATGCTTCCATTCCATAATGAATAATTAAGGTATTTCTAAAAGCTTGTTTACTGGCGAGTTGAACCAAAGCCTGGGGCATGATCTTGCACAGTAAAATGAAAGCATCAGCTCCCCCCCCACACACACACACACACGCACACACTCTGCCCCACCCACCGCTTTTTAACCAACTAACTCAAGCTGCTTGGAAAACAAGTAGCGTGGTAGAGGTGCACTCAATTCTGCGCAATAAGTGAACGATATTCTTTTTTTTTTCCACCTTCTTCCGCTGATTATATTCAAAATTTAGGTCCGTGTCGACGCCATCAGACTCCTGTAATGAGCGAATAAACTTTGCATCTATTTTCATCAAACTTTCGAGCGCAGAGTCTGGGTGTAAATTCTCGCGCGTTAAGAGAGTATTGTGATCAAGTTTAGAGCCAGAGTTTTGGATATGTTCATAAACAAACAGCGTTAAAAATTGAGTCTGAACATTTATCTTTCAATAAAATTTATTCTGTCATCATTTCTCATTCATAATTTCAAAATTTTCTATCGAAGTAACATGGAGAAAAACGGTGATAGAGAGAATAACCGAGATGTTTGGCCATGTGTGTAAAGAAAGAAAGAAAAAATCCAGGATCGTGTTTGCCACTAGGCAAAATAGGTAAGTGCCTAGGGCCCGTTTTAAACACCGAATTGTAAAATAAATAAATAAATAAAATATTTTTTATAACAATGATTACAACGGACAGTTAGAAAGAGGTGAAGCTTTTAGGGTGAATATATTTTTAACCGTTTGTGACAGAAGAGATACTGATTTATGTAGAAGAGGAGGTGTATGTAAAGATATAAACAATCACTTTAAACTTATATATTACCATAGCGAAGATACATTCGTGCATTGTAAAACGTACATTGAGAGAATTCATAGTAAAGATATAGATGTTGATGAATTGAAAGTGAAAACGGAACGGTTTGATATATTAAAAGTAAGGCTGAGAATGAAGTCACTACATCTGAACAATTAAGTTTCATAATCGAAGACAAAATTATATCAACATTTCCTAGCATCGGAATGATTCTAAGATTGCTTTTAACCAGGGCCCGATTTAGAAAATTTTTTACTATAGGCACAACTCGGGATGGGGGCCCCCTAACACTGATGTGGGGGTAAAATTTCCAAAATTGACACACAAAAAAATAATCATGAATCATCATCGTGAAAGTACCATTTTACCAAGAATTGGCTATTTGAAGCGTAGAAGCCTAGAACATTATCAAATAACAAAAAGCAATACAACATATTAACTTAATCATTAAAACACCAATACAACGTAACCAGAAAAACTTATTAATCCCTTACATACGCTATAACATAAATATGAAGAACTTTACATATGATGAACCAATCAATCAAATTTGAAAGGATATATAAAAAAATTGAATTGGGAATTTTTTTCTTTAAAACTAATTTTTTTTTTTTTTTTGGGGGGGGGGCACAACATTCGGGGCTCCTAGGCCCTGGCCTACTGGGCCTAATGGAAAATCAGGGCCTGCTTTTAACATTACCAATGAGCTATGCCGATGGAGAGCCTTCATTTTCCGTACTTAAAGTGGTAAAAAGCTTAACGCACAGGCAATACTATACATAGAGAAGGTTATTCTAAAAAGTGTTATGAGGATATTATTAATGCGTTTACACATGTCAAAATTGGGAAACAAAAATTTTAAATTTCTTAAAATAATTTAATATGGATTTTTTATTTTCATTTTATATTTTATTTTGATCCCAAACTAATAGTATAAATTAATAGAACTTCAAAATTGTGTTTTAGCAAATATCACCCTCTTGTTTATATAGGAAGGGCCCTGATTCTCAGTGGTATTCCTAGGGCCCGAAGAACTCTAGACGCGGCTCTTAAAGATACACGTGTTAATTTTTACGTTTTATTGAATGAATATACTGGTTTCGTGTAAACCTTCCTATCCTGTAAAGTTAATATTTTTGTTTTGTTTAAACGAACGTTTTGTTCGATTTCAGGAAAAACTAATGGGACTTCTTCCTGTCATTCGATGATGCTGTTGAGCATTACTATTGGTGGTACCATACGCTCACCTCAATTGGAGGAGTAGGACATAGATGTAGGTAATTTTTATTACACTTCAGAGTATTTCATCATCGTTTTTGATGTATAATGGCGTTCTTTTCAAGTTTCCTTACAGCCATCTATCGTCTAGAACAGGGGTGGCCAACAAGTGGATCGCGATCGACCGGTCGATCTTCGACATAATTTGTCGAAGATCCAAATTATGGTTTGCCACTAGGCAAACCATATTTGATCGAGAGCCAAATTTTGGCTCTCGATCGAGAGCCAAAATTTTTGGTTCTCGAGACCAAAAATTTTCTCGAGAAAATTTTGGTTGATCGAGAGCCATAATTTTTTGAAAAATTATAGATTATAATAGTTATATAGAGATGCTCATTTTTATGAAAATAGCAACTAGTCGATCGCCGAATAAACAATTCATGAAGAAGTCGATCGTCGATCAGGCCACCCCTGGTCTAGAAGACGAACCACTTATTTTTGGCAAAATCATTAAAATTAAGTTGCCACCATTTTCGGTAATTTAGCTCTAAATAACTATGAGTCGATTTCAAATAAGAAAATATTGGATTTTTTTCACATAAAAAAAAATCAGCCAAATATATCATCATCAGATTCACTCCTTTATGAACACAGAGAAACTATTTCTCGTAATACCGAGGAATAATTAATCACTTCTTGAGCTTTGAATAACATAAATGGTTTGAAATCTTTCATATATTTTTTAATCTAATGCGGAGGCACTTGTCCCGACGCATTCGACTTTTGTTATTTATCGTGAAGTCTTGCTGGATACTAGTGGGAGCACCATTTCGATGAGCCAGCATTGCTCCTGTGACGTCGTAGTAATCCGACAGGTAGCGTGAACTCACAGACTAAATTTAAAGTTTCATAGATATTTATTTGCAAGAACAATTCACATACTGATCGGGAAGTACATGTTGATCGCACAGATGGTGATCGCACGGGCGTACATCTCTCAGAGACAACAGCGTTCTCTTTTGGCTGAAGATTCTCAAACGACTCTCGAGTAAGGTTCTCTAGAACTGGTGATTCCACACCACTCAAGGCGCATCTACACACAAGCGAATCAGCTCCTGCCGTCGCCTCTTGACACATTTTGGTGTCTACTAGTCCCCCCCCTAACGTGGGGGAAGTATTTCGTCGCTTTAATCATTCGTCTTAAAACCGCTCTCCGGGGCGATCTGAGTACGAATGATCAAAGGCACGAGGGACGCCATAAAACCTCCTCTCGGCGACGGGACCAGTAAATCACTACTTTCCCCTACACTTCGCTCTCTGTTTCGCGAATGTGTGCTCGCGAAAGTGTCATGCTGCGTTTGCATTCATGTGCTCTGCTCTGCTCTACTCGGAAGCCAGTGATTTATGTTCACTGCGTGGATCTCCTCCTCTGTCGGTCCTGCTACAGAGCATCAAAGATCCCGGGGTCCCGGGGGTCAAATGGTGTCAAGCGGGGGCGGGGGACACTAGATCAAGAAACACGAGGGACCTTGGGGGCGGGAATGTTAATTGGCGGCAATCTATCTGTGACTGATTTCTGGAAGTACAGTAAAACCTCGTTTATCCAGATCAGATTTGTAGACATTATTTTTATTTAATGTTCACATTAGATAATAATTTTTAACTATGATAGCAAGAGCGTAACTACAAGTACGCCAAATATTCGCGTTTTAGTTTGATTCAAGGTACAGTTCCTGCATAGAATGTACAATAAATTATGGCAATAAAATGCTTTTTGCTGAGTTTAAGAAAGCTTTACTTTCACATCATTTCTTTGTTAAGAAATGATGAAGAGTTATTTTATATTTTTTAATGTCTTGTAAACAATGCTATGTAATTTTGTTACAAAACATAGTGTTTTATCGTAATAAACGGTAAGTCTGCTCAGTGGAGGATTTTGTTTTTGCTTATTACCCGGATTTTCTACTGTCCGGACTGCCTATGGTCCCAGTTAGTCCGGATAAACGAGGTTTTACTGTAATACCATTTCTGTTATCAGGAGAGTGGATTTGTTACACTCCCTATGAGGAGACAACACGGTAAAGGCCAAGCCTTATTCGGGATTTCCAAGCTCGCGACGCTAAACACTATACTATGTGGGTGACTGAAACCTTTAATTATATTACCCCAAAAAGAACCTCCTTGTCGATGGATATTGAAATAAGCTTAAATTCGTCATAAACCATGAATAGCTGATGCGTCGAAGAGTGACGTACCGTCTAGTCTATATATATAAAACAATTCCGTAACTGACTCACTGGCTGACATACAACGCACAGACCAAACCGCTGGACCTAAAGGGCTGAAATTTTGCATGGCGATTCTTCTTATGGTGTAGGGGTTCACTAAGAGAGATTTTTGAAAAATTCTTCTTAGATTTTTTTAAATTAAATTTTTAAGCTGTTTTAGTAACTTTTTTTAAGTTTGCGTTTAAAATAATAATTTGAGGGTTATAAAATTTATATCACGAGAAAGATCCTAAATATTTCTTTAAAATGAAATCTTTTTTCGAATCTTTACCTCTATTTTCTGATTTTTGGTGAATTTTTAAAGATACATTTTTAGAATTTTATTTATTAAATGCCGATCACGTGATTTCTTTTTCTGGTACTTTAAATAAATTTATCGTCACGTGCATAACAGCTAAATAGACAAAGAAATATTTTTTTTCTTGTTAATGCGGCAGACGAATGGACATTATTTTGTCTATAAAAATATCCTTTACGATTTTTTTATAAATATATATATTTTTTTCTACATCAATTGTATATATTGATCGTCGTATTTATTATATATATATATATATATATATATATATATATATATATATTGGCATTAATTGCATACATTGACCGTTGTATTTAATTTGAATGTACCCCGAAGCGAAGCACGGGTTTTCAGCTAGTTTTTGAATAAAATACCTAAAATTGATTTGTTAGCTTTCAAATTCTTGAAACTGTGTCGAGAATTAGTATCACGGAAAGTTTTCAAATTTTTCGAATTACTTTCTTCTCTTCGGCCCTGTTTAGTTAAGTTTGTAGCAAAAGATGACAGCAGCCCTCCGGAAAACAACCACCAACCAACCAACCCAGTTCGTATGAATAATCAAGGTTCTACATTACTGTGTAGTAAGAATGTAATGAATAAAAAATTATATATACTTACGAGTCTAATTCGTTCCGTGACGGAGTACGTAACTCGAGTTACTCGTATGTCAAATCAATTTTCCCCATTGAAATGAATAGAAATGCCATTAATCCGTTCCGCCCCCCCCCCTCCGCAATTTTTTGTTACGAAACACCGCATTTTTTTGTTACATGTACTAATAAATAGCAAATATTGTATAAAGACACACTACAATAGAATGTACTGCAATAAACTGGTTTTATTAAGTACTAGCTGTATACCCGTACTTCGCTACGGAATACATTCAAATTAAATACAACGATCAATGTTTGCAATTGGTGTAAAAAAAAAAAAAAATTATAAAAAGATCGCAAAGGAAATTTTTATAGACAAAATAATGTAGAAGAAAATCTTCTAATTAAATCTAATAGAACGTACTAAAGAATATAGTACAGTTAATATAGTACAGTTTGAGGAACATATCTTTTAATGTATTTAAATATTTTTTTGGATAATGTCCAATCGTCTGCCGCATTAGTAAGAAAATTTTTTTTGTCTATTTCGTTGTTATGCACGTGACGATAAATTAATTTAAAGTACCAGAAAAAGAAATCACGTGATTAGCATTTAATAAATTAAATTCTAAAAATTAATCTTTAAAAATTCACCAAAAATCAGAAAATGGATGTGAAGATTCGAAAAAGATTTCATTTTAAATTAATTTTTATGATCTTTCTCGTGATATAAATTTTATAACTCTCAGATTATTATTTTAAATGCAAACTTGAAAAAAGTTACAAAAACAGCTTAAAAATTTAATTTTTAAAAAATCTAAGAAGAATTTTCCAAAAATCTTTCTTAGTGCACCCCTACACTATAAGAAGAATCGCCATGCAAAATTTCAGCATTTTAGGCCCAGCGGTTTGGTCTGTGCGTTGTATGTCAGTCAGTCAATCTGTCAGTCAGTTACGGAACTGTTATATATATATATATATATATATATATATATATATATATATATATATATATAGAGAGAGAGAGAGAGAGAGAGAGAGAGAGATAATGCACATTTACCTTGAGGATCGGACGAATTGAAGATGTTGACGTAGGTGGAAAAGAAAGGCTGAACTTAACAATTGAATCTTATTCGTTGATTTTTGTCCTTTTCACCACAGCTTTCCTAACTTTCATCTGTAGGGGTTTTCGATAAAAACTTTTTCAAAGAGGTTTTTTCACCCACCCACCCCTTTCAGAAGGTTTTTGAACTGAGAGTTTTGACGCTGTTCGATTGTGGAGGGCGACTCAAGTGTGGGCAGAGCATACTGCCCGTGATAATTGCTGAGAGTTAATCTCTCAGTTTAAGACTGGAAAACAGTCTTAGAATAATATGTGTATAATTGAATAATAATTGTACATAAAGGTTGTAAATATTATGTTTCTCGTGTGCTCATTTGACGAGAGCGTTACATGGCTTTCGCTGCGGAAACTATCGGTGGGGTATCTGAAGTTGGCTCGTAACCCGAATTTTAGCTCGCATCTGAAAGCCAAAAATCGGCCGAGAGAAAGCTTGTATCTCAAAAAACTCGAAATTCGGGGATACACGTAAGTCGTGGTACCACTATATATATATATATATATATATATATATATATATATATATATATATATATATATATATATATATATATATATACACTGGTGTAAGAAATAAAGAGAATTTGCAGACTTCGTCGATTATCTCTAGAACTACTGTACCGATTTTAATGAAATTTGATATGTACATATATTGATACAATACAAAACAAATAACCATTCAATAATTGTAATACACAAGCATGATCGTACGTAACACTTGTTGGAGTCGGAGGGTATGAAACAGCGGTTGCAGAATAAACAAAAAAAATGGGTTAATAGGGGGTATGGTCCCCTCTTACAGATATACAGATCTCGCAGCGTGATTTCATACTTGAAATAAGGCAGTTTATCATTTCCTGTGGCAATTGGTCCCAC
>OU015495.1:154559135-154834135 GCA_907164885.2 Dolomedes plantarius
CTAAGCATGTATCATGGCCATTATTTTTATGACTGTGATTTATTCACGGATATCAGATCTACAACCACTTTTATCTCATTCCTTCTTTGGAGATATCGCGACCGTCCGCTTATTTTCTCCCTTCCCCAGGGAAAATATTTTCAAATGTTGGAATTAAACGACTGAAATGATTAGAAGCAGCATTTAAACGTGTCATAATATCTGTCGTTAAAAGGGAAAAGCATGCCTTAACTGACAGCTTGTTTTATGCGATGATTTAAAAGAAAAAAATCGATGAGAATCGATCACTTTTTTTTATATCTATGAATGTGGTCAATACATTACCTCGTCTGTATCATTTTAAGCAAATATGTATGTTAACGAAATGATCGTATCGAAAAATAACGCATTTTCATAAATGTGTCTCGTAGTTAGAAAAACAAGTATAAGTGATAAGCTAGCTGTAAAAAGCATTTTCTAAACTTTATGAGTTCGTGTTTCCTTTTATTTGACGCACAGAGGCATGTCGGTTATGAAATGAGTGCCGTAAATGTAATATACGTTTATCGGTGACTATTTCCGTAATGTTTTATGCTTTCAACATAATGTTAGACCGTGATTTCAGTATATCTATATATGGAATTAAATTTCTCAATATATGTTTCTCGACTTCTGGAATTCTCCTTTTGGCTAATTTTCTAGCAGTCCTGTTTGGCCACGCTCTGTCCATAGATATAAAGTATTTTCTTTTAACTGTTTCAGAAAATATGATAAAATTCATTATAATAATCAACTCTTTACATTTATTGGAAACATTTTGAAAGAAGAAAATAAGCGTACTAATTTTACAGAACCTATCTAACCAAAAGTAAATAATTTGCCAAATTAAAATTGGTCTATTACCAAAAGTAAATAAATTTGAATATAAGTTATCTGGCAAAAATAATTACTAAATCATTCTTAGAGCCTTTATTTCAGAAAATTGCTTGATTGTATCTCTATAATTTATTATTTAAGATACCGTAGAAATTTCATAATTTTTCTGCCTCATTTTAGCGCCAATTTCAATTTAGCGCCTGCGGTAGTCGCTTCACCGCATCACCTATGGGGCTGGCCCTGTCAATAGCATCTCAAAGACAACAGATCTCTTTCAATTCCAGTTCCGAAACTTTTGCTCTTTTATCAGGTTTTCATCTATAGGTACGGATTATGAGAAATAAGAGTGACATTTGAGAAACTCGCGAACTTCAATAAAGAATAGAAAGTTTCCCACGTTTAGTAAAGATACTGTAACAGAATTAATATGAAAAGTTTTCGACGTAATGAGTACATGTGTGTGTGAGTCCGTTATTAAGAAACTGTCCTCTATTCAGGAGAGAACGGGAAAATAAATATTTCTTACTTAAACACAACTAACTAACTCGTACTGACCATGGAATATGAACACAAAATTGAGTGCAGGCAAAAAATCGCTCTGGTAACTAAGAACTAACGTCCTCGTCGGTTCCAAGTGGGACCTTAGATTTCTGGAATTCGACTAAGGAATCTATACCAGGCCTACACAACTTGAAATGTGATGAGCGCCATATTACTTTATGGAAAGCTGCTGCAGGCCGCAAAAAAATGCAAGGTGCGCCCATAAAGTAGCCGGCCATATTAAAAGATCAAACGATAAAATTTTTAAAAAAAAAGTGAAAGAATAATCGCCTGGCTAGAAAGAGTGACAACTCTTGTTAAAGCCAGTTTAAACTGGTTATTTAGTCGTTTGCATATCAAAACACCATACTAATTTTCATTTACAGAGAGGGCATTGTACAAAAAAAAAATTGCTTCGGAATGGAACAACGTTGTAACATTAAAATTTGTTACAAATTAAGTAAATCTGCTACCGTAACTTTAGAGATAAATAGAACAGTATATAGTGATGCATCGTTATCAAGAACACAAGTGTATGAGTGGTACAACCTTTTTAATGTGGGCGAGTAAGCACTGAAGATGAACCAAAGACCCTTGGCACCCTTCAACTTCAAAGAATGAGGAAAAAGTGGAGAAAATTCATTCTTTGGTAAAAGCTGATAGACGTGTAACAACTCAGCAACTTTCAGACATGCTTGGGATAAGCAAAGAAAGCTGTAGATTAATTTTAATTTAAATCTGAAAATGAAAAAATTTGTGCTTGATTTGTGCCTCGGATTTTGACAGATCAGCAAAAAGAAGACAGAAAGGCTTGCTGTGAAGATTTGCTGACTACTGCGCAACAGGACAATTATGTCTTAAACTGTGTTATAGCAGGAGAGGAGACCTGGTGCCTACAATACGATCCAGAAACAAAAAGACAAAGTGCACAGTGGAAAGGACCGTCTTCTCCCATACAAAAATAGCACGAATGTCAAAATAAAAGGCTAAGGTGATGCTCATTGAAATTTTGTGATTACAAAGGACACCACGAATTTGTTCCTGAAAATCAAACAATTAATCAGTATTTTGACAAGGAGGTGCTTTTGCGATTAAGAAACAGGATAAGGCGAGTTAGGAAGGAACTGTTTGATTCTGGGCAATGGTTTCTTTTACACGATAATGCTAGGCCCCATACAGCAATTTCTGTACCACAATATCTTGCTAAGCATTCAATTACAGTGATAAATCACCCACCATATTCTCCCGACTTATCGCCAGCTGATTTTTTCCTTTTTCCGAAGCTTAAGATGGCCATGAAAGGACAGAGATTTGAAAACGTTTTGGATATTAAATCAAATGTTACGCGTATTTTGCGAATGTATAGTTCCAACGCCTATAAACAGTGTTTCGATGACTTGGAGAAACGTTGCAAAAATTGTATAGATTCCTTTGGCGATTATTTTGAAGGAGATAAATTTATTTGAAAGTGAGTAATAATTTTCTTATTTATAAAAAATTGTCTTGTTACTTAAGTAACAAGACAAGTTTAGTGGGCGCACCTTGTAGGACAGATAGGAAAGCGAAAGATATTTTAATTTAATAAAAAATAAATATCTAATTAATTGAAAAATTAAATATTAATATTCATTGCTTATATATTCATTGCTTATACTATAATAAATCTAAAAATAATATTCCCTATTTTTTAGATTTATAATATGATGCTTCTTTACAAAAGGCTTCGCGGGCCACAAAGTAAGTGCTTGCAGGCCGCATATTGTGCAGGCCTGAGCTAGACTATAAACACTAAAATAAATTTATTGCCAAAACAAAGATGTCTCTAAACATAGCACACGTCCATGTCATTTCAGCGTCAAATAATGCGACCTTTATGTTTTCTGAGTTTTATTTCTGACCTCTTGAAAGATTTCGGGAAAAACAGTCTTTTAATTTGCTTTCTGGTCAAGTCTGATACTATGTTTCGTTCGTTCGCAGTCTATTTGCGTAATTTGACCTTCATCGTCTCTCCATTCCCATGATCCAGTTGCCGAACAATTGAGTTACCGAGTTACAAGTTATACTGCTTTTAACTAGCACGTGTCCGACAGCCATACAATGGTTGCGACTTCAGATTTCTTCTGAGCGAACAAGCGAGACAAAAGCGGCTTTGTTCAAATCAAAGCGTAACCTTAGTGCTGCCAATGCTTACGTGACTTTGAACGATTTTTACTAACCTGAATAATAGTTTTTTTTTAGATAAATTAATAAATTGTCAAAATACGACTAAAGGTGGGATTTCTTGTCTTTATATTGTAATACTATTAACCGAGAAACTACTGTTTCTCACTTAGAGCTCAGTCATAATTTTTTTATTTTGTTTTGCTCATTCAAAACAAATTATAGCAGGGGCAGAAATCAAACCCCCCATTTTAGGTTTCCCGGACAGAGGTTTTCACAGGTGAATATCCGTGCTGGATCTGAGATCAAACTTATATGGAGATTTATAATACCATCGAAATTATTGTATCGATATTGAAGGCTTCGATCATTCTTCAAGCTAGATAACAACATCTTCTTCCATCTGAAACCAGTTTTAGGTCTAATCTTAAAAGATCCTTTGGAGTTGAACATATGAATGGAACTCTCTTTTCGAGTGGAAAAGAATATACATTACACTTCTCACATGTCGCTATGTATTGAAGCATTCATTCTTACGGCGCACTCATTCTTACCTTTAACTGTGTACTTCCTATTGGGGATCTTATCTGTTCCCATTTTTGTTTAAAATTCCAGACAGCATTATGAAACATTTTCTAGGACAGTTTTTTAGAAGGGTTTTAAAGTTCTACTGGAATATTGTCAGTTTAAGATCAGGATATGTTATTTCTGCTGGCAAGCACTTTGTCTATTCAACATTCGCCCACAGCGAATTTGTCGGATTCTTTACTATGGGAGCACCCTATAGATGAGCCAACGTAACTTCCTATCTCAGCCTTGTCCTCGGACAAGCGGGAATCGAACCCACAACCTGGTGGTGGTGGAGGCATTCTCAAAATGCCTGTTGGCTGAACCACTGCGCTACCCGGCCGGTAAGCTTTCCAGCTTTGTAACAAAATAGAGTAGAATTATGTATACAGATGTATACAGAATATGTATACAGATATATGTATACAGAATACGTATACAGATTATGTATACAGAATTCTGTATCGTTTGCCTAATCCCGATTAGAAATCCTGATCAAGCTCGTACTTGTGTTACCACTACTAACTTTTACGAGCTTGGGCCTGACACATAGCCCCGATTATGTTAATATACAACATTTTTAATTGAAAAGGAACTATAATCCTAGAACGAGATGGAAGGTTTGGGGGGGGGGAGGCAATGACGGTTTTACATCTTCTTCTGTAATATTGTTTGTTGATCTTCAAAAATGACGCAGCGTTACATATCTCTTTATTGCCACTTTTACAGATGCCTGTGACACTTGCATCTAATGTAACGTATTACAGGATTGTTGGGGTGTTTAAAAATTCCTTACAGTTGAATATCATTTTATAACGATATCGTTTTTAATATCGACACTCAGTAAAATTTTTCAGACCAAGGATTAAATTGCAGGTTTGTTCTACCGTTTTTCAAAATCTGTGAAATGTTTTCTTTTGTAATTTTCCATAAATAGAATTATCGGGGGAAATGTAGTACACATCCAGGTTAAACCACATTTAAGCCATTCGTTTGTTTTATCTTCTTAGGAAAAGGTCATGACACCGCTTCCAAAGAAGAGCGCTAGGGAAAATTCAGTTTCTGCTCGTAATTTGTCTGAATGGATCGACTTACGAATTAGTTTTAGGCCCAACTAGTAAAGGTTACGGAAATTTTTCTAATTTTTTTTTACATTCAGGGACCTATAGAATATTTATTAGCAATGAAGCTCTTGGTGACCTTTCATTGATTGTAGATCCGTAATTTAGTGCGGAGTGTTTTGTCTTTTAAATATCGGTTCTGAATTTATCTTTATTTTTTTATTAATTTCCTAATTGTTTCTCCAAGTTCTTGGGAGAAAAAAGGAAATCGCATATTAAAAAAAAAACGATATTTTAACAATTTTATGCTTAAATATATCTATGGTGCCCGGTATAACGGGCATAAGTCAAAAACAATGATTTAAATATACCAAGTTATTGGCTTTTATACCAATCGAAGAACAATAATTCCGACTTGAGTTTTTGTACAAAGAAATATACTTTTGTATATAAAATTGATAGACTTAAGCCTTTTATACAAGTCAAAAGATTTTTTTTTTTATCAATACTAACAAATATATAAAAAACACTTTTTTTTACTTAAGCCCTTTATACCGGGCACCATAGATATAAGACGGGAAAGTGTATTCGCAGATGCGCTGTGGAATTTATTATAGCTGTAAAGCCGTTTCAAAAAATGCATATAGTGGACACTTCGTCGGTGCTCTGTAAAAAGGGCGAATACCCATAGAGATTTACATTGTGGCATCACAGGTCGTTAGGCTAATCTCTGAGGCTTTTTTAAAATTACTAAATTCATGACCAATTAAAACAGAGTCTTAATTGTAAATCATAAGGCCAACTTTAAAACAAAAACTCAACATTCAATAACAAAGAAATTTAACATAAATCAAATACAGCATAATGAAATGGAGTGGACTAAAGTGCAGGTTTAGCAGCGCACGCTCCGGGACCCAGATAGTCTCACAACAGGAGCTTCAAAAAACACGTCTGCCTAACCGGCCGTTACATGAGGGATCTCTCCAAAAACACAAAGTATCTGACTATATCTCGCTGCGTTCCTTTGTCGGCAGCTCCCTCTTCTAATGGTGCATCCCCATATAAACAGAGCGCATACGCAGTAAGCACCCCCCTCCGACTCCTCTTGACACATTTTGGGGTCGATTAGTCACGCTCCAGAAGCGTGACTAATCAACCCTACCCGACCGTTCACTGTTGTCATTCGTGCTTGCGTCTTCTAGACATTCCCCCACTTAGAACCCCCCCCCCAAGGTCCCTCGTGTCTCTTTGATGAACTGTGAAAAGACCGCGCTGAGGAGGGATCGTCGGTGAGAGCTGCAGTTGACGTCCCCTGCCCCATAAATAACTGTTTTCCCCGCAGAATTCTCTGCAGTTCTGCATGTGTGTGGACCCCTTATAAGAAAATCGGCGGCTTTCAAGCGCGGGGACTCTCAGATTAACCCGATGACAGTCGTGGATCCTGGTGGCAAGTTTATGGGAAAGTATTGTTTCTATAACGTCAGAATACTCTGAATAACGAGCCTGGAGAGACATCTTTACGAGAGGAATAGCGGCTAAGCATTTTTAACCCGCAGAACTCCCAGATTTTCGGTAAAGATGTAACGTGTGGGATTAAGCCGCAGAAACCAGGAATGTTAGAATTCGCATGTGATAGTTTTTTAATCCCCCACGTGTTTAAAAATTTCGGTGGGAACTTGAATTGGAATCCTCGAAAAATATGCAGCTGGTCCGTGTGGTGTGAGAACGCACCCCCGTAAAGGCGTGACGTCACAACATACATATTCGCCCTTTTTACAGAACACCGACGACTTGAAAGACTACAATGTAAAAGGATGCTGTCATGTGGCGATTTACGCATAACCAAACAATTGCTTACTTGCTTCTCAGAATAAGCCACTTTATACCGGCAAATAAGGCATGATATTTTGATACGTGTAAACATGTAAATTGCAAAAGCCGTCAATTAGAATTACATCCCCAGTATCTCGGGCATCGATGTATTTCAACGCTATAAAAAAAAAACATTCTGATCTTTCTGGTCAACTTCCTGATGTACTATCTGATCTGTGGCGACTCAATAAAACTCTTTACCTCCAAATAACGCGTGATATTTTGCTGCAAGTAAATGCGTAAATTGCAGAAGCCGTGAGTTACATCCAAGTATCTCGTTCATCGATGTACTAAAATCATTGTGGTTTGTCTGGTCAACTCTCCGATGTACTGTCTGATATGAGACGACACAATAAATGCCTTATATGCATACAGAATTACCGAGGACATACCCATTTTATAACATTATATATAAACCCGTAAGTTACATCCCACTGTGACCGAGATATACCAAACACAGCCACTTTCGATGATTCACGAATCAAATGCTTCAGCGGACTGTATCTCGCGCAGTTCTTTTTTATTCGCATTCTTCCCTTCTCGAAAAGCATCCGATTGTCAGCTGTGACCTCGCCTTGCCTATTATGTATCGCGCCCGGGAATTGGATTGCCTCATTCGCTCTCTCTCTCTCTCTCTCTCTCTCCATCTCTCTCACCCTAAAAGTGGTTTTCTTGCGCCTCGTGTTGGGGACTGACATAAACAGAGGCTCGCGAAGGGTCTGTCAGGATTATGGTACCACCAAAAATGCGTCACAGTGATTGTCTCTTCATGGACTAATTCGGAGAAGATTTTTCCATTTGAGGTAAGTTCTTTCTCAGCGCGTAATCCGAAAATTTATTTTTTTCTCCTTTCCTTCTCATTACATAATTACTTATATCCACATGGTAATGTACATAACTCAGTATAGTTAAATTCCCCGGTCTGAGCTTAAGTTGGGTTTATTTTTTTATACACACACACACACACACACACACACACACACACACACACATATATATATATATATATATATATATATATATATATATATATATATATATATATATATATATATATATATATATATATATATATATATATATATATATATATATATATATATACAGTGGAATCTCGATCGATCGTTCCCCGAACGATCATTTTCCCGTATGTATCGTTTATTTCGCCCAGTCCCGAATAAATTCCATAGAAAACAAGCAAAAAAGACCGCATGGATCGTTCCTCGATCCATCGGTTTCCCGCAATATTCGTTCAGAATATCGCAGCTTTACATTAATTTATCGGATCGATCGTTTTTTCATAATAACTGAACCTGAAATATAAATGTCTGGATTGAGCTAAAATGACGCTCTAATTAAACAATGAGCAGAACATTTGAGATGCACGGTCTCGTATTTTTGTTCTCTCTTGTTTAGCCTGGTTTCGCTTTATTGTACCACTCCCATTATTTGTTCGTCGTTGGTTTTCCTTAATTCCTTAGCCCCTGGAGTACCCTATTTTCGGCAACTCATTCCAAATTCACGGACTATTCAACATTTCTGTTCTTATCAGCAATGGCTCACAGTCGGCTTTTTTGTTGGCCTTGGGATGGAGGCGCCCTGGTGTTTGGTCTAGTGTGTGAGAAGTTTCTGATTATTGCAGTTCTACACTGGCCGATGAGTGTTTCACCCGGAAGCAGAACTTCCTGGTGGTCTTATGTCGGACCCCATCCAGTGCAATGGAATGGTTCTAGTTACAAACGATTCACAGCTGCGGCTTCTGTATACTCTCACACAATTACCGATACCGAAAAGAATTCAATTTGCAACACAGAAAAAATATTGTTTACTTGTGGAGAGAAAACCGCCAAAAAACGAGCGACGATTAAGTACTTTTATTTGAATCAAAATTCCTGTGTATCTACGTGTATTTCTCTTTTATTATTATTATTATTATCTTGGATTTCAGTACAACTTTGTAATTTTATCTTCAGTTACACTACGGGTATGTATGCATTTATGTATGTGAGTAAATATATTTTAGGGATATCAAACTTTAAGGTATGTTAATACTTTTTTGTATGTTCCCGCATCTATCGTTTTCCCGCATCCATCGTATAATTCAGTCGGTCCCTTCGAAAACGATAGATCGAGATTCCACTGTATATATATATATATATATATATATATATATATATATATATATATATATATATATATATATATATATATATATATATATATATATGATGTAAATTGTTTATGCCATCTGCCCAAATACAATAGTTATGTAGACACAGCACATGGCCATGTAATAACAGGTCATGTCAATAATCTGTGGCTTGGTACAAGAAGAACGTAAGTCAGTTTTCTCCAAGATGACTTTGTTTGCTTATGGCTCTTTAAATACATATATATATATATATATATATATATATATATATATATATATATTATTTTCAATGCAAGACGTACCCAAGTCTGTCCGATGCTTTAAAAGTGTCTTCTAAACCATTGTACAGACTTCGGTACTTCTTACATTGAAAATAATATTTTTTTAAAGAGACATAAGCAAACAAAGTCATCTTGGAAAAAAATGATTTAGGCACTTCTTGTACCAAGCCACAGATAGATATATATATATATATATATATATATATATATATATATATATATATATATATATGTGTGTGTGTGTGTGTGTGTATATCTGTGTTTGTGTGTGTATATGTATGTATGTATATATATATGTATATATAAAAGCTGTTGGGAAAATCTAATTCTATATGGGATGCAATATATAAGTATTGCCGTGAAACACTAGTAGGCGTGAGTCGACATGAACTTCAACGTAAAAAGAGTTTTAAACTTTTAGAATCGGTGAATAAGCTATCGAATAAGTGATTTTTCTTAAAATACAATCGTCTAGTACGGCGGAAGCTAGTAACTCATGAACTGAAAAAGATATTGGAAGTTTTTCAGTGATACTGTTTTATTCTGAATATAAGAAAAGGTTTTAAGGATTATCGATTTAATGATGTTGCAAGTTGACCACCCCTTAAACGAAATTAAAGTAGCCAAAATGCTTCAGATCCGACACTTTTTGCGCACGAACGTCACAGGCGAAAAATTCTTCACCTGAACTCTCTCGCCTATATTAGAGGCTCTGAGGTTTAGTTGGTGCCAGTTTGTTACCAACCAGAGTCAACATCAGAGCTAAGGGCATCATTCACTCAGCTGTGTTGAGCTATTATGGAAATAACAAAAAGGGATTATGATACATCTAGGCGTAACAGGAAGCATTTATACTTGTCTGTAGCACAGATTCTAGCTGCTAAGGAACGTTCAGTAGCACACATTGTGCAAAAGCTGTTAAACATCTACCGTTCGTCTCCACGGACAGTTGAAGTTGTGATCCTTAGTTGTTTGATACTCAGTGCGCACAAATTTTGTTTCCTATCCAAAATTATTAAAAACGTAACATGAATTATAATCAAGATGTGTAACAAGAAATACTCGTGTATGGAACATAAAGAAATTTTGTGTTTGTTACAACATACATATTAAAAATGAAAGTATTGTGTTGTGTAACACGGTTTAAATGAAACATCAATGGATTTTGTGTGATGGAAAATAATGTATAAAGTTGGAAACATAAACTGATTTTGATTAGAGGCTAGCCTTATTCCTTAGATATCTTAATATGTACATGCAAAAATTCTAACATCTGAAATGTTTTTGTACTAGGCATTTCGAATGAGGCATATTCTTTATGTAGCAATATTTATAATTTTTTAAAAGGTGTACTCCTTTTTTCCGTTCTCTTTATTTGAAATAACTATTTCCCCTTGGCCCATTGAAAAAAAATCTTTGGTGCACCCATAGACGTTTTGCAGTCATTTTGAGCTTCTCAGTATTACAAAGCCGACGCGACGAGTGCAATGCCATGCAAAAAGCAGAATTTCCGTAAATTTTCACTGGTGACTAACAATTTCCTGTCGTTCCAACCGACAACCCGGAAGGATGCTAGTAATTTCCACGATTTTGTAGCACAAAATGATGATAGCTTCAGTGTTATTTTTTCCATTAGTTACTTCTCCAACCGGCTTCATTAAGTTTTTTTTTTCGATATCTTCTGCTTCAGCTGACTTCTGGTTCGGAGTTCGCCTAAACATTTTCTAAATCGATATCTTTTAGATGTCCGCTGTCTCACTTCATTAGTTAGTCTTGGATCCGTAAAATGGTTGTAACAACTGTCTCCTAGGACCGAGATCCGAATCGGATCTCGTAACCTCGTATCCGGTATTCTACCAATTGATTTATTCCATGGATGCTCCGGGAACTTTCATTTGTCGGATACCAATCGCCTTTTCTTTAAAAGGGAACGTTACAGGATTTTTACCTGAGCATAATTTCCCCCGTTTATTCACTCTATCATCTTTTTCGTCGATGGTGCTTTTTTTTCCACCATCAGTGTGTGCCATCTGCTTCTTAAAGGTTCATTATCGTTTCTTCAATGGTTGGAACTCTGTTCTAATATCAAGCCGGTATTCAACGAACTGACTTATATCAGCCATTCAAGAAACTCATTTTCGAGCATTATTCCTCACCTTTCTTCCCCTGTTAAGAAAATTTAACTACTTATAAACTGTACAAAGTTTTTATGCGTTTATTAGACTTCTATTTGCCGAAGGACGCAACTAAGTTGGAAAAATACTTTGATTTTTTTTTAATTTTATGTAATGGATAACTATCCGAGAAAAGAGATGTTGTGTTGTGTAAAGGAAAATAAAACAAAAGTTGAATTATAGCAGGACTATACGATTCTTTTGCTACATAGATAGTTGATTATCTACATGTTTTGGTGGAGTAGGGCAAAAGAATAAGCTGAATGCAGTTTCTCTCGTATCCTGCTCTACTAAGGGCAAAGTCCTAGTAGATGATCTTTCGAGAAGGATTTTCTCATTAAAATTTTTACCTTCTTTTCATATTTGATGATCATATATCACTTAATACAGTGCGACCACTAAAACTGTAAGGGTTTGGAAAAGTTGAGTACAGTGTTTGGAAGAACTTGTGTTTCAACGAGAAAATATGCTTTCATATGCCCTAGATATTAGACAGCCCTGAATCGGGCGGGAATGTAGAAATTATGATAACTCAAATACATCATTATAACGTATGTTAAAGCTCCCTTTCTATCTGGATCTAATGTGTTACTCCTATTCCTCTAGATCAGTGGTTCTCAACCTTCCCGTGGTCCAGAGAACATCGAAATTTTCAGAGAGCGTGGTGGGCACAACCAATGTTTTTTTGTGCCACCGATGATCATTATTTACATAACAGAAATATTTTTTATTCAACAGTACGTTACCAACTTCCTAATATTATTACATTGATTATGTTTTCAAAAATAATAATAAAAAAAGAAGAAACATAAATAAAATTTTGATTATTTTATTTTGTAAGTAGGTACATGGAAATAAAAAAAATAGTTTAAATGGGTTTATTACTTATAAATATTTTATTTAAAATTTACTGAGATTTTTTACTCTGAACTGAATTAGCTAATTTTTCGTAATCAGCAATATAAGATGATATTCCCGTTCTTAAGTAGTCGTCCAGATATTCATCGGTAAGATGCCGCCGAATGACGACCACTGTGCTGTTGGTGGCATGTTATCCATGTTTTACAGATTTTTACTCGACGCAGTAAATAATAAAATATGTAAAAGAAATTTCAAGATAAAAGTCGGGCGCATTCCAACACCTTCGCGGGCGCATGTGTTGAGAACCATTGCTCTAGTTCTACTAGATCCTGAGATATTTTTTTTTCAAATCATCAGTTTTAATATGGTAAGATATTATTACACATTCCTAGTTACACCGACTAATTCCTACGTCACTCTAAAAACCAAGATTCATTTATCTTGTTATGAAGTTAAATTATATTTTTTTCATTTCGCTCTCCCTTAAACATTTGACGTTCAATCAAAATGCGCTACATCACGCTTAGTTTTGCGGTAATCGTAAGTACTGCTTTGCACAATTCAGAAGGTTAATAAATTAAGAAAGTTGATGCAAATGTTTATTTGCGGTTTAGTTTTTCCTTTGTCTCAAACCGCACGAGCTAACACTTACATCAAACTATTACCATATATGGTTCGTGAAAGAACTTTTTCGAACAGAGGAGAATCTGGGCTGCGCAGTTCTGCGTTTTAAAATTAATTTTTATACCGAGCACATAATATTCGTTTGCAGTAATACAGCTTGCGATGAGCTTATAATTTTTATTTGCACAGTTGAGTACGTATATGGATTATATTCTTTATCTATCAATATTTATTTTATTAATGTCAATTTTAACTGTAGGTCTTGATATATCTCTAACCCAATGTGAATTGGGTGAAAGTATGAAAGGCGTTGTATGAAAGGTTTTCCGGAAAAAAGTACCCATTTTAGAATCGATAACTAACTAATAAAGATTTCTGAGCCGAACATTTTATTTTACTACTGCAAACCGTTTATAGGCTATTTTACGACATAGTCTTTCTGGACATTTCAAACATATCGTACCATGGGAGACGTTTTTCCACCTACTCTGTCAACCCATTCAAATGCAGCGAGACAGCATCCTCCACATCTTCATAATTTGCATAGCCAATTCCTCTCAAAACGTCTTGCAGTTTCTTCGAAAGGGAAAAATTACAAGGGGCCAAACTGAGTAGATGGTCCAAAGTTCTGAACGGAAAATTTCAACGAGTTCTTGAATTTTCTTGAAACCTGTTGTTGACTTCGAGTCGATTGCAACGCTTGACGACCATAAACTTCTCCAGGGGTTCTAAATTGTCAACTCACTTCAGAGTGCCACAACATGTGTCATTGTTAGTTGAAGCTACTTAGGGCAAGAACTTTCAGATCCCGAAAAAATTTCTCTGACTTTCTGGTATAAAAAGTCTAGAAAGGATGGCGAACAAGGGTGAAGCTATTATTACACGTGGTGTGATTTGCGATTTTGGGAATTTGTTGTTGTTGTAGTTTCTTTTAAAATCTCAGAGTAGGAAAAAGAAGCAACTAATGTGATTAAACGAAGTTTGACTACGTTGTGATTTAGACTGGCTAACCTTGAATTAAGCTGATTCATTCACCTGCGCGTGTGTGATGCATAAGCAGGAACTAATTTTCTTAAATTCCCCATTTACTTTTCGAAAAGAAAAGTAAATAATGATCTGTTAAATCAGCATCAGTAATATGTTGCTGAACAGTCTTCCAAGCATTGAGTGCAATTTGCAGATTAGAAAACGGATGAAGGAGAAAAATGTTTTTTAAATTATTAGTTCAGACAAATTTTAACCTTATAAGACAGTCAGATACTGAATCGAGATCGTCCCAAAAGCACCTAACCAAATTGTTCTTCAGAGAAATAAAACTAAGTTTAGCCGTGATTCAGATCTTAAGTAAAACGTACCATGTCAATTTTAGATAGTGATACTGCTTTTCAAATATTACGAGGCATTCATAGACGTGTTCATGGTCATAGCTTTAAATTTTATCTGGAGGTGACATAAAATTTTTGTAGAGATTAGAAGACAAATATGTGAAAAGAGTAGGAAGAAAACTGTCAGTTGGTTCAGTATTTTAAGACTTTTAAAAAAAGTATGCTTTGCATACTTGACTGAATTTCGACTCTTTACTTTATTTTGTTTTCTATGTGTGCCGTTGGGAAATAGATAATAAGACACAAATATAACGTTTTTAAGTTATTTTTAGAAATATAGGCTTTATTTCATCTGCTTAAATATGACTGCCGAAAGATATGTTTGAAAAAAAACTGTTTTATATCTAAATTTCATTTGCATTCCACTTTTAAATTTAAAATCTGTGTAACATTATTTTTCTTAAAAAAATATTTTTATTTACTTCACACAACTCGTATAAACAAAAATGTTACCTTAAATTTTTCTTGTTATTATCTAAAGACCTTCATCCTTAAATCTACAGTCCCAGAGATTAGCTTTTAGGATTCTTGGGATTGAAATTTTGAGATGCTTTCAAATATCAATAAATTACCTAACCCGGTTTATACAGGGATGTTCCATTTTTAATCAGATTTTGTTCTTTTATAATTCGTTTCATATTGCCAATTCTAGAATGAATAAATAATTGGAAAAGAAATTGTTTGATGCATATTTTGTTACAGTTTTAATCATACACGTCTGCTATGAGTTACTTACTAAAACCCCTAAGTGATATTATTTGATTAAGTAATCTTAATACTTTAATAATAATAATAATGATGGACGTTATAAATTGGAATTTACATTGCATTTACTTTCATTCCTCGTCTCACCGAGTTTTTTTTTCTTTTTTGGTGTGTGTTTCGCCCTTTACTATAATTTCATAAAGTTTTTGTCCAAAGATATTTTAGTGGATGCCTAATGACAAAATGAATAACAATATTTAACTGCTCATAAAAGCTGTAAATCTAAAGTGATGAGTTGTTTTTATAGCACGACATTTCTATCGGGATCAATAATTTCCTTTTTTACTTTTCTTTAATATTTTTTTTTAATTTCTTCGGATGCCATTTCTTCGCTCGAAAAGCAAAATTTTCTTCTATAAAAAGTGCCATAGCTACATGCTATTAGCTTTCACGTGAAATAATAGAAATTAACAATAATCAGAATTCAGTCAAATTGCGCCCAGTCAAATTGCGCCTACGATTTTTGACTGCCTGAAAGCTACAGAGCTCTGATTCAGGCCACAGAGGCTCTACAGGTGACGTCGCTGCGTAGCGCTTCGAACTCCATTCCAGTGACTGGGATGTGTACTTCCACGGCTCATGACTCGAAAGAGATTACTCTGGGGACGTCAATTTCTGGTCACGATGCTATTAAGGATATTTTACGAATGATTGTACAATTTTTGTCTGTCTAAACAAATCTTGTCAGAAATTAGTATTAGATTTTTACCCTACACTTTTCAAAAGAAAAAAGAAATTCGAAACAATGCTATCATCCATCTATTCATACAAAACTCTTCTTTGTCTTTATGTGGTAAAACACTACTACATGAAAATCAAAACACTAGCCAAATGTTTTTCTTTTTCCTAATGCGGAGGCACTTTGTCGTGAGACATTCGCCTTTTGTTATTCACTACGGTTTTGATGGCAACTTTATTATGGGAGTACTATATAGGTGAGTCCACTGCGTGGCAGCTCCGAGCCGAATGTACTCTTCATGAAATTTTGCGAACATAGGAGCATCTTATGATGCAGTAGCGTCAAATCTTTATGCATCCCCCTATTCACCAGTCTGTGGATCTCTTGAAGATCTTTTGTCGCATTGAGATATGTCTGCGGTGTTTTCTTTGATAATTTCAATAATTCATCTACTGTCTTGAAAATGCGTCAAAATATTCCTTTATAAATTTCAATAGATATTTATCCTACTCAGAAACATATTTTATTTGTTTGTTTTTTCTTTCGTCGCCGAGTTAGGTTTTCTCAAATAAATAATTAAGTATTACAAATAACTGTGCTGTGTTATGAAGAGAGTAATACTCTGTTACAACTAACGAAATATTGAATTTAAAAGCTCTTTATTTTACACGGCCTTTTTTTTTTATAAATTTATTTATTTATTTATTTTTGGTTAATTAAAAGACGCTCGAAATTCTGATTCAGTTCGCAAAAGTGGATATCAGATTTCAGCAGACGTCAACATCCTCAAGGGTGAAGACTTCAAAACCACAAATACTCGTCTTAGTTTGGAATTTTCTATCTTTTTGTCTCCAGACTCCAGACAAAGAGCAGATGAAACAACTGAATAAAATTTATTTCCCTATTCTTTGTTAATCTTAACCATGAACTCTGCATGGAAATTTTAAAGTATTCAAAACCCATATCTCTGTACCCGATTTTTTATATAGTCTTTCGGATATGATGAAATCGGAAACATCTGTTAAACGAAATTAGGCTAAAAGCCGGACAACGCTGCATTTATGAAATCTGATTTAGTGCTACAGCTTGAACCAATTCATAACTTAATTCCACCTTCGGTAGGATTGTAAGCATCCCTAAATTGTTTTTAAAATTAAAATTAAAATATTTACAATCCATGTCTCGAAATTACTAGTTTACTTACTGTTTTATCTTTGTGAACACATTCTCTACGGATTGCTGTAGGATGTTTTGATTAAATTTAAGAAGCATCCATCTAATCGTGAACACCTCTTTTTAATTTTTGTCTATCCGACTGGTAGAATGGGGGTAAAACTTTTTTTTTCAACGCAAGATAATCATTTTAAAAGAAATATCTCCCTATAGCCCATCTAAAGGTAGCCTAGATTTCCTAAATCTCAAAAGCTAGACAGTTTCTGACTTAACTATACAGACTGGCTGTTTATGAATAACCCTACCGTTGTCTTAGACCACAACCTTCTCCAAACTCGATGTTATATGTACGGAACTTTTCGGTGTTGTATTTTTTACTTGTATTTTTGGTACTTGTCAAAAGAATCTCTCTTTTCAGCGTTCACTTCTATCTAAATTATTTCTACGGGATAAAATTCGTGTTCAAAGTTGCATCAAAAGTTTAATGCATCGATATATCTTTTAAATATACACAGCCTTCTCAACCATAAAAAGTAAAATATTTTTTCTTGTTATAATTTGGTATGGTAAGCTTTTTAATTTCGCCGTTATAGTGCAGTTATTGACCAGAGGGGAAAAGTATTGCTTTGGATCAAACCTTAATGTTTATATGTTTATTATTTGTCCGTACTTCGTGTACGCACGGGAATTGCACACGCGATAGTTTAACCCGAGGTCTTAGAGGCTTACCAGGTCAAGCACGTTGACCACTAGCCAATGAACGCCCATACATGACAGTAACTTAGAAATAGTTATGTAACATTAATGACGGAAATAAGAAACTTTTTCCTGTTCGTGGCATTTCATTAAGCAACGCACCTGCGATGACAAAAATTTCCCTGAAGAATTGATCTGATTACCAACTTTCCTGTTCTCTCACTATATCCTTCCTTCGTTTAGCTACCTAGTATAGAGTTGTAAACTAAACCCGCTGTGGTATTTTTATTATCGTTTTCATCCCAATTGGGCACGTTTGAATGATTGCTCTATCTTGACCCAGTTAGTTAATTTCCTTTTCTTTTTAATTTGTATTGTTTGAATTAAACCTTGTTGCAGTTAATTTATTTCCATCCATTTATGTCATTGCGATCAGACTAAGTGTTGGACAAATCATACGAGCTGATATTTCTCTGCTTCCTACACAGTATCTTAAATAGTTCTATAAACGCAGACATATTAACTCTCGGAATATTTGTTTAGAAAATGAGTTTTTAACTGACCTTTTTTTTATATAGAGAGAATGAGTTTGTGAATTTGAAAGGCGAGACATTAAAGTATTGTTATGATCTAAAGTAAGCATGTGTACAAAAAAAATTACATAATTCATTTACATGATTTTTTAAGGCTGCTGTGTACTAACCCTGTTGTATTCGCTCACCTCAAGAAAAATTTGTCCAAGGATTGCCGACTTGGATTTAAGATTTTTTTTAATTGTACTCCGTAATACAAAAAGACATTTTACACCTCGAGGCCTTTTTCGTTTTTTTTAAATGCAAATAATATTTTAAAATTTAAATTAATCGGGGAAAAATCTGGTATAGTGTGTTTTAAACGCTCCTAAATTCCTTTGGTGGATGTAATTTATAAAATGAATGCAGTTACAAGGTGTAGAAAAGTTCAGGCTATCTAAAAATACCATTTTTATTGGATTATCGGCATTTATGCAGCTGTAAATAGTAGATAAATTTTCTCCACAGCTTAACATTGAAGTGGACGAATCTAGTAGAGTTGGTACATAGCAGCCTGATAGCAAGGTGACAAAAGCTGCCACGCATCGGTTACGGGCAATGTACTAAGACGTTTTAATTTGGATGTATTGTGGTCAGTTGGATTTTAAAAATATAAGAGAGAATTTAAAAGATTCATTGCTTCCACTTTCAAAAATAAAAACTTATTCTCAGTTTCTGTTATTGATAAAGATTTATTATTTTCTGTTATCCTCTGTTTTAGAAATCCTCCTTAATTTTGACAACTTCTGGTCTTAAATTACTGTTGGCATAACTGATGAGCTGGCTGCCGACTATCTATCAGAAGTTAGTCTCGGTGCACACGAGCGATCCGGTGCCGTTGCGGCACCGCAGTTGCGATCAGGCAGTACATAGAGTTGAACTAGCCGACTCACACGGACGCTCGTGTGCACCGAGCCTAAATTAATGAATTCAGGCAGTAACAACGAGTTTATCAAAGAATATATTCGCAAAAACAACAAAAATATAATAAATTAAACATTAAAGTAAAAAACAACCTTGTAATAAGTTTATAATTGACTAGCGGCCCGTCCCGACTTTGTCCGGGTTGAATAAAATATTATACCAATAAATTTCCAGTTGATAGTCAATAAATTGTAAATCTTTTTTTTACCTTAATAATAACCTAAATAATACCTTAAGTTAATTTTATGTTAGTTAATAATTAAAATAAATTTTTTAAAAGAAAAAGGCGTGCCGGAGAACGGCTAGGTTCGAATCGTTAGCGTCAGAACAGAAGCCCACCGCGATAGCACCACGATAAGGATCGTTGAAATCTTCGGAACAAAAAGCGGTAGAAGACAGTATCGGAAACAATGGAGATTGTTAGGATTAATCCCCTAACTTTATTTCTACTGATCAGATATACATAATATATAGCCTATGTCCATCTGGAATAATGTACCTTTCAAACAGTGAAAGAATTTTTCAAATAGGTACAGTGGTTCTGAAGATTACCCTCCACGTACAAAATCGCCCTCTCTCTTTATATATAAGTATAGATAGCACCACGCTAAGGATCGTTGAAGACTTCGGCACAAAAAGCGGTAGCTGACAGTAGCGGTAACAATAGAGATTGTTAGGATTAAGCCCCCTAACTTTATTTCTACTGATCAGATATACATAATATATAGCCTATGACCATCTGGAATAATGAACCTTTCAAACAGTGAAAGAATTTTTCAAATGGGTACAGTGGTTCTGAAGATTACCCTCCACGTACAAAATCGCTCTCTCTCTTTATATATAAGTATAGATATGAAATAAATTGTAAAAAGAAGATTAATGTGGAGAATGTTACAGCTTCTTAAGTAGTCTCTGAAAATTCGTTTTTAATTTTAAATAAAGGAATGTTCATACATATCCGGTTTAGCGTCCAGTCTGTTATTGTATTTTTATTTTGGGACAAACGTATTTAGAAAAGCTAGATTCTAAGAAATATGTTGTTGCAAGCGGTAAAAGAGCTCAACTTGTTTTTAAATTCGGATATTTATTTAATACTAGCCGGGCTTCGCCCGGCTATGCTCGGGCCTCACAAAAGAAAAAAAAGGCCCTTTTCAGGACCATACAAATGTATTAAATTCCCGTCAATTTTCATTCACGTCGCTGCCGACAGATGGCTGCACCATACTGCTTGGAGTGGACTGCTTCTCCGGTGGAGTGCTTTTTTAGAATTAAAATATCTTTAAAACTATTAAAATAACAGAATAACTGTAAGCAGAAAAAGTTACCAATTTTCAAAGCTCTTTCCAAATATGTAAGATTTGTGTACTTTCATGAGAAAAATAATACACCGATTTTCGACTAAAACAAAATGGCCGCCAAAATCGCAGTCTCAGTATGAGTGAGACCCGGAGACGTGATACTCACGTGACTCGACAAAACCCACGACAAATACGTCTGTTACTTTATTTATATAGATAGAGCACAAGAAATTTGCAACAGAATCCCTTCAAGTAATTTTGAATTGAACAATCATAATTTCACTTCTAACTATCCTGTTAGGTTTTCTGCAACATTTAATGGATTTTGTACTCAGCAATGGACCGATTGCAGTAGGAAAAGTTGGAGCATTTTCAGGAGGTAACAGCAAAATTTACAGACTTAAACAACAAATTGCTTAGGCGGATCACTGTGCGTTAAGTAACGTCATGACTGAAAAAAGTAATTGATCTATTATCTTTGTTCTCAAAATTAGGGAAATTGTAGAGTATAGCTCACTTCTACCCAGACTTGGGTGTATATAATTTGAAGTGGCACTCTAAATGAATTTGATACAAACACAGTTTATACATGAAACAATGTTTATTGAATTCGTTGCACATATAGGATTTGCTTTTACAGCAATAAGCATACGTACTATTTGTACGCAATATATATTAACATTCAATAGAAATACACTTTGCAAATACTCGCAAACCAGCAGAGAGTCAAACCAGCCGTACTGCCACGTAAATTTTGGGGCCCCTAAGCACTAGCGCCGGCTAACACCTGGAACTGCTTACCTCGTAGGTCCCTCTCGCTTATCTATCAACCTTAACAACCCCCTTCAACCTTTTTCTTTAATCAAGCTGCTTGGTATTTATACCAAGCGCGTATGCCGAAATTAGCATATCTCAAGCAGCTTCTTTAATTCATTCACCCAAAAGTTCGATTCTTGTGAATCGAATCTTGTGTATACCTTACAAAATGCCTAGTCAGATATTTTAATCGGCAGCAGTTTATTAAAATCACACTACAACTACAGGTAATTTTAAATAACGTTGCGGATTTCAACATCTAAATCCAATTCAAATTTTGAAAAAAATCACTCAGAATTTTATAACTTCAAGAGTAGCCTAACTGCTCACTATTAAAGCTACTTAAAAGAAACGTTTAGAGCGAAAAACACACTTTGGGAAACGCTGCTGCAATTTAATTCCTGTAAAAATCTGGTAGTCTCGTTCAGATCTCTAACGATCCAGTTCTGAGATAATAGAATAAATTAAATCCATATCTATGTTTTCAAGTCGTCTTAAAGAGACCAAACCGGTGTAAGAATCAGAATCACGAAACGTAATGGCCTGAAGAAAAATTACATCGCATAGACTACAGATTTAGTTTTGTTTTCAAATGAGAGTTGTGACAATCTACCTGCTATTTACATTTGATTTCTAGCATGCTCCAGGCCATAAAGATTCTCAAAAATTTCATATAAGTATCTGCCATGCACACTGATTTGCGTCGTGAGCTTTCAAACGGTGTGGGCTCAGGTTCGAATCTCGGGCAAGGCTTGGGCGTTTCTAAGCTGTACCGTTGTCCCTTAAGATAAGTGGGGAACAAAAATAATAATTCCTCAAAATATACAAGGCGGAATATGGAAGAAAACCTCAGATGCACTTCCTCTCCAAGGATTCATTAATAATCATCTTTTCCAGTTTTTAAAAGTATTTAGAAATCAGTTGGTATACATAACTCATCAGATATTTAAAATAAAAATTTTCAAGTAGTCTCTTCTAACTAAACTACCGCGGGTTATTAAAGTAGGATTACTTATCGTTGCTTACTTCTTTTGTATGTATATATGTATGTATGTGTATGTATGTGTTATGTATATATGTATATATATATACAGTCGGACCTCTATTTAACGAACCTCTATTTTGCGAATTTCTCTATTTTGCGAACCAAGAACATTTTGTGAATTTCTTCGTAAAATAACCTCCAAATGGCGAAGTGCATTCTCTATTTAACGAACTTTTTCTTGTGATCTAATATTTTTTTTTTCTCTATCTTTCTCGAAATATTTCTGAACATTTCAAACTTATTCTTTCTTTTAACACATATAACACATTAGCTTTCTTTTAACACATTCCGACGCGGGTTGCAGTTTGAAGAAAATACACCTGCAGGGGTTTTTGGTGCATTGCAAAGATGAGAGACGTATTATGAGAGAAATCACTTTTTCAAACAAAAAACTCAGACAAAATTAACAAACTTTATCATAAATTAAATTTAAGGGCGCATGTGGTAATGTATGCTTAAAATTTCTTCTTGCAATTAATGCGATAATGTCATTAAAATTCATTAATTTTAATATATTTTTTTAATTGAAAATACAGTGTATTCCCGGACAATGTTTTATTTTATTCCTGTTTTCCTTGCAGATTTCTGTTTGATGTGTAAGATATATAAAACAAATAGACATTAATTTACAAAATAAAGGTGTGAGATCAATTACTTTTATTAATAATATTTAGTGTTTATGAATTTAAAATCTGTTTTGTGTAGTTTAAAGTATTTTAAAAGGTGAATCTCTATTTAACGGATTTTCCATATAACGAACATTTTTTCGGGATTTAGCGACTTCGTTAAATAGAGGTCCGACTGTATATATATATATATATATATATATATATATATATATATATATATATATATATATATATATATATATATATATACGTATGTATATATGTATGTCAAAATTTTGACGCATTTTGGTACTTTTCTATTTAACTGTTTACTGCTTGTCCAAGCGATAGAGACTGGGTTTGGTGCTGCCAAAATTAAAACTCGCGAAGTACGGACGGACGGTTTTAGCGTCTAAAATTTTCCTTTCTGGAGGACCGTTGTGGAGGAACGTAATCCTACGTTAAAATTATAACTGAAGTTGAATATCATGTGATACTGCAAAACAATTTTAAAGAGAACTTTCAAGTAGCAAACGAGAACTTTCAATTTAGAAAGTAGCCGTATATCTGCTGCTGTTAAGAGTTGAAAGGTTTGCGATTTATCAGCTGATGACCTACGAAAAAAAAATAATAAATAAAAAATAAATCTGCTCAACTCGGCAAGTGCGTGCAAGAGTTTAACATAAACGAAAATGACATGACGTCAAAAGTACATGTTCTTAGTAAAGAATTACGAATAATTGGTGTAAAAATATGCGCCGAATGTTCTAATTACCCGACATCAGAAAAGAAAAAAAAAGTAAAACAAAGTGCATCTTGGCGGATGTGGTGCTGCATTAGAGGAAGCTATGTGAGGTTTTGAATAATTGCTATCAATAAACTATGTTTAACAGATGAAAGTCTTTGCCTGTGACATTATAACGTTTTTAGGTTGGAACGGAATCGGAGACTAGTTTAGGCCATTTTTTTCCCTCAAGGTAAATGTTTCTACGAATTTTTGTAACTGAAATGTTTTAATATACTAGATGTTCAGCTCAGTTTGTTCGACTCTTGTCTTTTAAAATTGTGCTCTTCTTAAATTAACATCATCTATATGTAGCGATATATTTATCCATATATGGATAAATATTGTGTATTACATAATACACATTATGTAATATATAAATGTTTAAGAGAAACATAAGAAATCCCACAATATTTAATGAAAATGTAGATGTAAATAATCCACAAATCAATGTATGATTATTCAAAATTTAATATTAATGAATGAACAGATAATTCAATTAGATTATCTCTTGAAATTTTTATTATTTTTCATACTTTCCCACTGTCTTGTTCAAGAATGCAAGAATAAACATTTATACCAGTCTTTTAACAGGCATTATAGAAGTCTATGAATTTCTAAAATGTATTTACTTACAGTTTGATTTAAAATTGTTTATATTCTGGGTGCTAAAATGTCTTGAAAATATTTCAATTTTTTATTTGCATAAATAATAATGTAAATGAACGTTGCAGTAAATTATCTGTTTATGTGTAGACTGTAAAAAAGTTTTACAAACAATAACTGTATAGTTATTGTATAATTAATACATTCTACGATTCGAATTCCTTGTTTCAGTGAGTAACGTTTCTGAGTAGCTCATCTGCCTGCTACGGGGTGACATGACTCTGGGTAGCGGATTTGGCTGCTCCAGGGTGTAATGATATGCCTGCTACGGGGTGACATGACTCTGGGTAGCGGATTTGGCTGTTTCAGGGTGTAAATATTTTGGGTAGAGGATTTACCTGTTTCAGGCGGGGCCCTAGCTAATGGAGCGTCGTAATTTCCTACCCGTTTTCGGTCGGAAAGAGGGGTGGCCAGAACCGGTAGGCCGTATACCCGGAATCATGTCACCCTGAAGCAGGTAGGTTTTTCAGGCTATATCAGGATTTCATTTTTAGTGTGTAGGAAATTTCGTGTGATTTTATGAATCTCTCGTAAAAATATTTTAGTTTTTTTCTTAATATTAAGCAATATTACGAGTATATATTGCAACCTTTCGTCATATAAATATTTGCAAATAAAAGAGAGTGTCATTGTCAAACATGCACTTCTAGTTATTTATAGTAATTTCTTCAACTTGATTGTAATTTCAACTTTCGCTGATGAAACGAGTGGCAAGGATTAAGTTTTCCGGTGTTTTTCTAACACGTGTAATTGAACGAGGGATATTTGTCAATGTAAAATAATATTATTATTATTTAAATAATAATATTGTAAAATATTTCTGTTAAATTTCCAAAAAGGATTAAATACTGGCTTGCATTATTAAACATTTCCCCTAAAAAAAGAAAATGCTGTGAGTATAATATTTATATTATACTCACGTTGACTGTTTAATTTTGTTAAGGGGGGGGGGGGGAGTTGTATATGCACCATCGTTTTTCTTACCATCGTTTTAGTGTATATATAGCCCTCCAAACAGTATGAAATCCCTGTGGTCCTCTTGAGCGCACTTGCAAAAACCTTTTTAAAACGTTTATAAATGCATTATTTATATGTTAGAAACACAACGGACAACTTAATGCATACCTCACTTTTCACCACCAAAACTCGATTAATATTTAACGTTGAAGAAATGTTTGTAATTAATTAGAAATATTTGCCAAACGTTTAGAATTATGCAGTTTGTACCGCTTATCAACGGTTTATGCTGGAAAAATATGGCCGAATCATCAATTCCTGCATATTAACCGGCAATGATGGTTAAATATTTAGAGACAATAAAACCTATGCATATTACCACTTTATGTAAAGTGACGCATAACTATCGCACTCGTGTAATACGACAAATACTTCTTTTTTTTTTTTATTTATGAATCTTTCTCTCTATTCTAAAAGAAAGTAACTGGCGCTGCCGCAGCCGCCGCCGCCGCTGTCAAAAGCTTGTCACGCTATCTCCTCCGAAACCGCTGGGGGTATGGGGTCGAGACCGATACCAATCGATGCAGAACAATGTGGGGAAGAAAGTAAGACATGTCTCATATTCGTCGGACTTTAAGTTTTTTTTTATTTTATGTTTTGTGGGAAAATATTGACTTTTTCATGTTCAGATTACGATAACTCGCCAAAAAAGGATCGTAGAATTTTTTTTTTTACAATCTAAGACTACAGACATTTCTCCTTCAAACAAGACGTCATTTGTTTAAAAATAATTTAAAACAGACTGATATTTTTATTAAAATTGAAAACTCACTTTTTGGAAAAATTTATGCGTTTCGAGATATATAAATTCGATGCTCTCAGACTTATTATGTTACAAAGAAAATATTTATATCAACTGGAAGATGAAAGCTTTTTCATTCATATAAACTTCATTTCAAGTCTCTATCTTAAAATTTCGATTTTTAATTGAATTTTAAAGAAATACTTAAAAAAAAATCTTCTCATTCGCTTCCTTTGAAAGAAGATCCAATTTTTCACCCATTCATCCATTTCGCCGGGCTTCATCCATTTCGTCGAGAGGGGGGGGAAGCTTCAACTGTAAACAAAATGAATGACTCAATCGCTGTAAACAACTATTGAGTCATTCATTCACTTGATTCATCAGAGGAGCGAGCGTAGCGAGCCTAGGGGCGAAGCCCCTAGTAATGTTTAAAAATACTAATTTTGGGAATCTTTACGCCACTGTTTTGATAATTTCAGTTTATTTTTTCTTTAAACATTGCACTCTCTTCTATCGAACAAAATTAGTTTTGTAATCTAGTTCATGTCAGATCTTTATGACTTTATTGCAGTATCAATAGTCAGTAGGCGTTCAATCATTTATAAATGCAAAAAAGGACGCAAATGCCAATGGAACTACACAATGCCTTCTGCACTTCTGACTACGAGCACACGAATTACAGGAATAAGAGTGAAGATAAATATGTCAAGAGATGGCGCTGCAAGCCTATCGTTTGATTTTATTCTCAAATGTTTGCAATTCGAATTTCGCCTTCGTCTGTCTTCTTTGCTGTTGCTAGAGTGATGAATCAGGTTTTAGAATGTAGCTTGCTTTGAAGGGGATTAAGATCCCATAATATGTCTATTCTGTTGAATTTAGATAATTTTGAGGCTTTCCAGCCTATTATTATCTTCTTGTAAATATGTAAATATGTTAAATTCATTAAAAAACATGCAAAAATGATTTAAACTTTGCACCACTTTCGTTTTAAAGTTTCTCACTCTTTAGTTTCGTTTCTAGTAGAACATAGTAGCCATATTTCTTCAAGAGAACGGAACTCAAGAGAGAACCATTCCAATTGCGAAACATCAGCGGAGGAACCAGTATAATTCCGAATAAAAAACGATTATCTTCAAAGCGAGTTGTGAGATGTTGGATTTTTTTTTTCCCGAAAGTAAATAAAATGGGAAAAGAGAGATAAAAAATTGGTTTGAAATTGGTCGTTTTAAATGACCAATATCAAAAACTGTTTTTGATATTGGTCATTTAAAACGATTTCAGATTCATATGATTATAAATTTTTGATATTATCTATTGTAGGAATATTTGTTGCTTATTTGATGTTCAAGAGAATGACATTCACTAACTGAAATATTCCAAAATGTTCTGCCCTGTTATGAAAAAGGTTTTACGGTGCCATAAATAGCTTTTAAAGAGCACTGTGAAGCGTTTCATAGTGTTCTTTAAAAGCTACTTATGGCACCGTAAAACTCACGGTGGAGCCCTCATTTTCTAGAATGATGATAAAAAGAAACCATTAAAAACATACAAAAATAACATTATATACTTTTTTAATTGTATTTAAAATTATTTAAAAATGTGTCTGTTGAAAATTCACCGAAAATAAGAACCAAAAGATTTTCATAGCTTGCTAAATTGGAAAAATATATTTTTCTTCAATACGGCAGGCATTTTGTCTTTCGAAATTAATATTCATTATAAATATTATATTTATTATACTATATTTATGATTAATATTTTTTTATCTACTTTTTTTATCTTTTGCCCATTCTGCACCAAGAAATTGTTCGTTGCTTGTAATGGGATAGGTGAGCCAGCATCAACTCCTGATGCCACGTTAATTTAGACGGAGCACCCCCAGGGGCGACATCTGGGAAGATGGGGGGGGGGGGATCGTAACCTCCATCAATCCAATGGCATTAATAATAATTGAGAAAATTAATGAAAAGGATTTGTTTAAGGGCAGTTCTTTTTTATTTAAAAAAAATTATAAAATAGGAACTAAGTTAATTAACGAATATTTTAAAACATGTACAGGGGTATCAAACTAATGGAAACAGTGACCTTTCGGCCGAATTTTGTATTAATAAACTGCAGGCCCACCTTACGGCTTGTAAAACACCATAAATTCGACGTAGGATAGAGTGATTCAAGTCCTATAGATGAGATACTGGATTTCGCTACCTTTCAAATTACAGTGCGAGTATATGTCCTAACTGTTCTAATTATGTCGGAGGGAGAGAACGTGATAGAACCTTCCTCTCCAAATGTCCAATAACGTTAAGGTCAGGTGATTGCAGTGTCTAGGATAGATGCTGTACCTTATTACCTTGTTCTTCAACCCAAATATTAACACGTGCCGGACGATGCACGGGCGCATTATAGTCTTGGGAACAAGGACGAAATGTTTCCCAAACATTTTTTGATCGCGGAACTCTCAGAGCATTTTTCGGATGTCACGGAACCCTCTACATTTTTTGATCAATAGATCCCTTCCTCCCCTAAATTTAATGTGATATTGAACGAAACAAATATTGTTTTAATACTTAGATTTTATTGAATTAAACAAAAAATATTAAAAAGTTCTTTAAAAAACAAATAATGGTGATTATAAAAACAAAACTACGCGGGCAAATATCAAATAAGTAAAAAACATTTCAGGTTGTCTCTTCTAACGAAACTACAGCGGGTTATTAACGTAGGATTACTTATCGTTGCTTACCTCTTTTGTATGTATATATGTATGTATGTGTGTGTTATGAATATATGTATCTATCTATATATATATATATATATATATATATATATATATATATATACTATGTCAAATTTCAGACGCATTTTGGTACTTTTCTGTTTAACTGTTTACTGCTTGCCCAAGCGATACAGACTGGGTTTGGGCCTCTGCCAAAATTATAACTCGCGACGACAATCTGTTTTATCGTCTGAAATGTTGCTTTCCGGAGGACCGTCATGGAGGAACGTAGTCCTACGTTAAAAGCTTGAATTAGAAGAATGCTGCAGCTTCTTCGATTCCATGATCCTCTTAAAATTTTGGCGTTATGTTTGATAATTGAATTCGCATATGGAGAATAAGATAAATTGTGACTTGGCCGTCAGGCTGTTTAGCGGAACCCCTAAATTTTTTCGCGGAGCCCCAGGGTTCCGGGGAACACACTTCAGAAAACTCTGCTCTAGGGAATAGTCCTTGTTACCTTTAGTTACCGAAGTACCCGCAAGCCTCAATACTACACTCATCTCCATGAATTAAGGATAATGCCAGCTCCGGCAAATAAAGGTTCAGAAACAAAACAAACGTGACTTATTCATAAAGCCCATTCATTAAACAAAAGATAATGAACAAAAAAGATGGTGTATGTCTGATACCATTCATAAAAACTACGATTTTTGCTCCCTGGAGCAATTATAAAAAATATCTCCTTTACAAAAACTTAATATTACATGGTTGGTATGATGGTTAATACATTGTATGTCTCCCATGCGATGAAATAAAGTCCGTACAACACCTAGGCATGCTGAGTATCAAATTATCGAGCTGATCTTGGGGAAGATTACTCCACTCAGCAAGCAATGCTCTCCCAAGTTCCGGTACACTTGTAGGAGGTAGTTGACGGGCTGCAACTCGTCGGTCAAGCATGTCCCACACATGCTCTATCGGATTCAAGTCAGGTGAGAATGCTGGCCATTCCATACGGGTGATATCATCAGATTGAAGGCATTCGTTTACGATGTTTGCTCGGTGAGGACGGGCGTTGTCATCCATAAACACAAATTCTGCGCCCATGGCACTCCTAAACAAACGTATATGTTGTTCCAGAATGATGTCCCGACAAATGTGGCCGTTCATGGTTCCGATTTGAACATGCAAATCTGTTCTGGAGCCCAGTATAATTCCACCCCAAACGAGCAATCTTGCACCACCGTAACGGTGTCGTTCAATGATGTTATCTTGGTGGTAACGGATACCTGGCGATGATATGGTGGCTCCATATGAAAGTCCGACGTGAATCAGACTGCAAGCTAAACCTGGACTCGTCGGAAAACATCACACAAGCCCACTGTGACGATGTCCACATTGCATGTTCTCTACTCCAGGCTAATCGCTGCTGACAGTGAGTTGCCGTGAGCGGAACACATCTGACAGGCCAATATTTACGAAACGTCTGTACATGGTTTGCCTTGAAACTGTGGTACCCGTGGCTGCAGATAGCTGACGAGACAGGTCGGATGCTGTGCTTCGTCTGCTTCTTTTGGCAGTCACTGCCAAATACCGGTCTTCATTCGGCGTTGTAACTCGGTGGCGACCTGTACTGTAACGTCTACTGACATTTCCATCATCTTGGAATCGTTGCCAAAGCCTAGAGATGACACTTTGGGCAATTCCAAGTTCCTCGGATACTTCCATCTGAGTACGCCCACATTCCATGCGGCCGATAATTCTACCACGTAAAAAATCATCCACAGGCGTCCTCTGTGTCATAACTATTCGGTTATGGCACTGAGCGGCTTACAGAACACTTGTGAACAATTTTACTTCTTTGCCACCATGCCTTATATACCCCTCTCTTACACTCTTGTCATTGTGACGTACTATCGGCGTCATCTGGTGACTTCCAGTAATTTGCATATCATTCTTGAAGATGTGTGTGATAATTCTACATGTGAAATTTTTACTTTAGAGTTCGATTTCCATGTGATTCTGAATTATGCTTAATTTATGGACATGAGTTTTTTTTACCTCTCTGAAGAAAGTCGCTCAGATTTGACATTTTACCCTTTGAAACCACAACAGCTAAATAGACTGTAATACGATAGCTGATAGCTACTTCACTGTATTGTATACCTCTGCATACTCGCCGATAACGTCCCTCGTCTTCATTTGCATACGCCTCAGCGCACGTGCCTTTTTTAAGCGGCGTTTTCATCATTTTCAAAAATACCCAGTATCTGCTTTAAATCTTTTCTGTATTACTAACAGCTCAATGCATATATTTTGATGACATAATAAAACAATACTTAGAATTTTTATAAAACTTTGTTCAGATTTACGCTTTCTTAATATATACTTTAAAGATTTTAATATTTTTGAAGACTCTTTCTTTTTTCCTCTAGGCGATCTAACGCAGAATATATAAAATATTTATTTCTTTCAGAATACTTTTCGTATAACCTGATCGTGAAGACCGTAGTATATTATACTGTATACAATATGTTTGCGTTCCATCGTTTAACTCAAATAGTTTTTGCTTTTAATTGAGAAATAGTTTAAGCGTTTACTATGCAACGAAAACATTACCAAGACCGTTAATTTACTTAATAACATGATGTTTGAGATCATAAAGATGATACATCTCACCATTCAGCCAAAAACAGAGACTAGTAATTAAACGAGTTATAATAATGAAAACCAAACTCTTATTTACAGCGTTCGATCTTCGTTTACAGAACAGTTGGATTCTGTATAAAAGAAGCTTTAGACACCACTGTAACCCGAGATTGTTAATTAACAGAATTCTTTCTGTATATTTTACTTTTTACAGTGTCAACGTTAGAGATAAATTAAGGGGGAAAGTGTATCCCACAGATAAAAATGCTTCATCGCGAAATAAGTAATTTACTCACCTTTTAAATCTTCCGATACAATTTCATCATATGGACATTCGCCAAGGGGAATCAAAGGATTGAAAACACTGTTCAAGATAGCAAGATCCTGCTTCGTCGCCATGGCTGACAGGATGTGAGGTTCTTACTTCAAGAGATGGCGAAAGATATCGGATCGCATTAATTCGTCCTCGTTTAAGTCATCAATCTGTCAACGACAGTGAGCAATAAACTTAGATTATCTTGATCACCAACTGATAACATATTGAAGAGATTAACTCACGAACCCAAACTCTAGATTGGCTTTGAAATGTTGTTTGAGTTTTTGTTGTTTGGTTTGGGCAATGGAGGACAAGAGATTTTGAACATTTCAAGATTCGAAATATTATTCTGAAAGATAACCTGTAAAGGATTTTAATAAGTTATTATTAGACTTCTCTTGGTGACTCGCAAAAAAATTAAATTTCCTGTCTTCTCACAGAAATTTTACTACATTATTGTTAATTGCAAAAAAAAATGTATCATAGATTGTATAATCTCATCTTTTGACTGAAATATCTGCGTGCATTCAAGAACGGGAAACACCCAGTGAAGTAAGAAACACTTGCAAGGAAGTTAATGAAAATAATACTTCCTCACATCACATACATAGCTGAGGTGATACAATACTGATCTCGTCATAGGCGTAGCATGCTTCTAACTTTTTTTTCTTTCTTTGAGGGGGGAGGGACACGAATTGAATTCAGTTAGGGCCCTCCTCAGCGCATTGACTGCCGGACGGTCCTTAAAATATAAAATATTATGATTTTTTTAAAGTCGAATAACAATAGATTTGATGTTTGAGTAGTATTCAAAATGTATACAATGAGAAAAATAAATATCATATAAATAAGATGAGAAAAAAAAATATAGCATCGAATTTATGTTATGGATCATATCATTGTTATAAACTATGTTAAGGCTAAAGACATAATCGGAATCTTCAGTTTCACAGTTTTAAAAAGCGGGGAAAAACAAACTTTCTTAAAAGTTTTCTACAATTTTCCGATTTTAACTGAACTTCTATTAACGTTTTAATTTATCTCAATTTAAGTTGGGGGGGGGGGGACACGTAAAGGATGCTTGACATAAAGGATAGATTTTATCCCAAAACTTGTTGCAGCTTTAAACTATCTGCTACGGTTGAATAATAATAATAATAATAATAATAATATTTTGGTGTGTGTGTGTGTGTGTGTGTGCGTGTAAGAAAATATGTTTTGCTCGATACTTCACGTTGTTTGAAATATCACTTTTAAAGTTCAGCCTCAAAAATACTTCTAAGAGTCGTACAGAGAAATTTCGGATATCTTAACAACTAGACTACCTCTAATGTTTTAATCAAGCGAAATGGTTTCTATCAACACAACACTAGACCAATGCATAATTTATAAAGTTATTAATTTATTTATTATTTAATAAACTCTTCACTTGTTTTAATTTAAGCTCTTGCTTTCCATATTAACTCCTCATAAATAGCATGCGGTAATTTCGGCATTTCTGAAAATTTTTAACTCTTAACTTTCAATATTT
Organism: Dolomedes plantarius; assembly: GCA_907164885.2. Classification (NCBI taxonomy): domain Eukaryota; kingdom Metazoa; phylum Arthropoda; class Arachnida; order Araneae; family Dolomedidae; genus Dolomedes; species Dolomedes plantarius. The sequence goes on from OU015495.1 coordinate 154,592,668, forward strand.
CATGCATTTTGACTTTTGTTATTCGATAGTAAATTAATCTGAGACTGATGAGTGTAAACACTTACAGAGTTGCAAAATGAAATTTATGTCAAACATTTTCATGATTTTTTTTCGTAATGAGACAATTGAGAAAATGTATTCTAGTGCAAAAGGTAAAAACTAGATCACTGTTGTTTGCAATACATAACTCTAATTATAAGTTTTAAAAAATATAAATTCAGTTAGTCTGTATTTTAGTTGTGGGAAACGATTTTAGATTCCAGGAGGTTAGTCTGATTTTTATCACTAACTAATTTCAAAATGGAAGACTTTGTTTGTCCTTAAAATATCAAAACTTTGCGTAAATCAGAGAAAAAAAAAAGAACATAGGGTCATCGAGAGCCAATGCCAAGCATAAAGAGAGTATTCTTACTGAACCTCCAAAATTATTGTGTAGTGGTCCCTTCTCGTTTCGTACAAGTCACGGGCCCGGGAATCGTACCTCTGGCAACCCTTCCTCATCGGAAATAAACACGGCCTCAGTGGATTAGTTGCCACTTTTAATTTTCAGATGAAACGCTTATATTTTTTAAACGCACAGAAATTTGAATTTAAATTACTCTCAAGCAGATAAGTTTAATGCAAGGAATGAATATAAGAACTCTTTTTACTACATCGTTGTTTTGGAGAAATATTACTTTAAGGTTTTTGTATTTTCCATATTTAAATGAACCGCTCATGAAACAGGATTTAGGTGGAGTTCTCTGCAGTTGTGGGAGAGGGTCCACTGGAAGCGGGAGAACAAGTTCTGAGACAGTACGGGCAGAGGCTCTCGAGCATCGAGGTCAGGAAGGAAAGAGCTCCTTCGAGTACGCGGGATGAGATCCCGGGAGCTCAGGGCTCCAAGTTAGGACCTGTTTTATTTAATATAGTTATTAATGATATCCCACATTCTCTACACACTACACTAGCCATGTTAGCGGACGACACGGCAATCTTATCGAAGCAACGCAATACTAAATACAGTGGAATCTCGATCGATCGTTTTCGGATCCATCGTTTTTCCACATGTGTCGTTCATTTTATCCAGTCCCAAAGATCATATTGCTTTGTTATGTTTCCGCATCTATCATTTTCTCGCATTTATCGTTCATTTCAATCGGTCCCTTGAAAAACGATAGATCGAGATTCCACTGTATATGCACAAGCAACTCCAAAGGCATGTTGACATTCTTGAACGTTCGTTAGAACGGTGGAGAATTAAACTAAATCCAGCTAAAACGAAAGCCATATTTTTTAGCTATAACATGATTCCGCCTCCGCCGGTCACAGTATGTGGTTATCTGGTACACTTTGAGAGAGAGGGGAAATACCTTGGAGTTTACTTGGATAGCAGGCTAACCTGGAGAAAAAATATAGAATACATTATTAGAAAGTTCTTTATGGCACGTAGGGATATCGCACACCTTTTGTGTCAGAACCAAATGAGTATTGATAATAAACTTTTATTGTATAAGACCGTGATTCGCCCAATTCTGACGTAAGCTGTTCCGGTTCGAGGCTCAGCAGCTGACATTCATATCCAGAGACTGCAAGCTATACAAAACAAGACTCTCCGTGGTATCAGAAAGGCGCCATGGTACCTACGTAACGCTCTTATTCATGGGGATCTGGCTATCGAACCTATTCGGCATCCTATCAAAGATATGGCTACGAACTTTTACAATAGGATATGATCAATCAATAACGAAGAACTTGTTAACCTGCCTGATTATGATCCTAGGGACTGCTTTACGCGCCCGAAGCCTACTTTGGTTATGAACCCCGGCCTTGTTCCTGTTCGGTAATTCCTTTTCTCCTTATCAAAATTCAAAATTGCAATAGCCCGGCTACTTCTGGTTTCTGACCTGTCTATCTTTTTCGATCGTTCCTCTTTCTACCATGCGATTTCCCCCTCGGACCAGCTGTTTGCTGGAGAAGGGGATTGATCACCTATTCCCGGAATTCCAATCCTGCTTGCTTTCCTCTTTGATTTCGTTACTCGCACCTTACAGACTTCGGACCTACCGTCCTTTCGTGTAACTTCCACTAACTTGTTTTTTATCCCAATCATATTCCAAATTTCCCGTCTTCTAGTCTTGAATTTTTTTTAATAATTTCTTGTTTCACCCATTGTTTAATTTCTCCATTATCATTTAAGTTAGCCGTGCCACATTGGTTACTCGTACTCGTTCACATACTAACCTTGATACTGAGGATAAGGAGCTCTTGCTCCCTGGTGCATCTATAGTGTTTTATGTCAATGTCAATGTCATGATCCCGGGAGAGCTGTGGCTGAGTATAGGGCCAGCGCGTTGAGAGACGGTTTGGCCTACTACGGTAGAAAGTTCCCCACGTGGCGGAAGTCTGAGTGGCTTCGAGAAGTCCAAGATCTTGTGTGCTTGGCAGTGTTGCTATATCGTCATCACCCTGAGAGATTGAATATTATATGCTATATGTAAAGTGTGTCATCAACTCTATAAATAGTTGTTATTATCATTTATGAGAGACTGATTGTGGGTCATCCTGAGTCCTTTGTTAATAGTGAGGTCCCAGATTGTTACATGAAACGACTAGTTAAGCTGATCTAAAGGTAGCACCCCACTTACGTATTTGTGTGTGTGTGTGTTTGTTTGAGGGAGAGAGATCGAGATCCAGAATGCGTATCTCCGCCTGGCATAACCCCGTAGACCGGCGAGAGGAAAGAAGGGGGTCCAGCGCGAAGCAGACAGGAGTTTGGAGGCGATAGGCTCGAGCACCCATGTTGAAAGGTATGAGTTCCTTCGAGTAAACGGGGAAGAAATCCCGGAGATTTGGCATAGCACCTTCCCGCCTTTTACAGCCGTACTACACCATCACCATCTCCGGCCAGCCGCCAGACGGCCCAGACCACGCCACCTTCTATAACCTCCTCTACCAGTCAATAATTCTTTGTGTGTTGGTTACAATTCTTTGTTTTTGTGAACACTTAATCAAATCATTGTTTGTTTTTCACTTGTGAAAATTGTTGTGTGTGTGTGGAGGGGGGGGGGCCTACCAGCTGCAAGCAAGCTCTTAAATTTGTTGATACTAGCAAGCAGCTTTAACATTAGTGTAAGTGGCATGTATGGTGCCTGAATAAATTGAGCATGGACTGTATCTTGAAAACAACAACAGTTTATTAAAAAGAGAAATTGCGCTATAACGCGCTGCAAATGCCTTGGAGGCAGGTAAACAATTATATAAATGCGCTATGACGCGCTGCAAGTGCTTTGACGGCTAAACAACAATAAGCTTGCGCTAAGACGCGCTGTGAGTGCCTTGGAGGCTTACGAAAACTCTATACGAGTGCGCTATGACGCGCTGCAAGTACCTTGGCGGCTGGTACACGACTGAATAGTACATGGAGTAGGGCGACAGAGGGAGCCCTTATTGCGGGGGTGGTCAGGACGCGCCATAAAAGAAGACAGGTGGCGCCAACAATTAGCATTTATAAAAAATTTTTAATGACGAAGTTTTTTCAGTTTATCAGAATGTTACATTCTAATAACGAAGTCCCTTTAGAAGCCCCATTACCGAACTTCAAATTGCCATTCCGTTTTTACATCTGATTACATCTGTCTTCAAACCCTTTACTTTTCTTTTTTTTTTTTTTTTGATTGAATTTAATGATTGGGGGAACATCATCCTATAAGCGTGTCTTGAAGTCCTCTTTTCGAAAATTCACATGTTTCTGGATTAGAAATCTCGAGTCTTATTTCCATATCATGAAATATTGCGTAAATTGAGGTGCAGTATTATGTATTCAGATATAACGTCAGAAGGATAAGGTATCTACATTTATAAATAAAAACATAAATAAATATTTTTAAACAATTCAATTAATTGAAAATAATTCAAAATGTCCATTTTCTTTTCATTTATGAACGTTTATATACTGAATTTTATACCGGATTTCTTAGCTTTCATTGGATTTTTTGTGAAATAATCATCAAATCAAAAAATGAAAATTCTTGAAAATGACGAAAATTTAAGCACATGTTAAAAGTCTCCCCTCCATAATTTACTTTTTCACATTTTTGTGAAAAGCCTATTTCTAAGAGTTATCCCCTTCAGGGGCACTATATCAAAAAAAATTTTTAGGAGGACAAAACTTTATATTTGAAGAAATATTACTATTAGGAACATATTCTGTAAAAATAAAAAAAATTGTAGCTTTAGTTTAGGCAGGAGGGGGTGGTCCCTTTTTGAACCACTACGCACCTAGAGCACTCTATATTAGAACGTGTGTTCTGACTGGCTAGACCAGTCAGAATAGGCGTTCTGGTAAATCAGTTACAAAAAGACTAATCAGTTTGAAATATATATATACATATATATATTCACTCATTTATTTATATTTATACACAGTATTTATCAAAATAATTATCTGTCCAAAAAATAAATAAATAAAGGAAAAAGTATATAAATGAATGTATATAGTGAAAGTAAGACGTATATGAAGGAAAGTATAAAATAAAAATTAAAAGTATATAAATGAAAGTATATAATGAAATTAAAAAGTATATAACAACATGCATGAAATTTTTATGTATTGAAAGTAAAAAGTATATAGTGAAAGTATGTAATGAAACTAAAAAGTATATAAATGAAAGTATATAATGACTGTAAAAAGTATAAAACACCACACGAAATTTTTATAGGTAATATTTATATATATATATATATATATATATATATATATATATATATATATATATATATATATATATATATATATATATATATATATATATATATATACTTATATATAAAGAGAGAGCGATTTTGTACGTGGAGGGTAATCTTCAGAACCACTGTACCTATTTGAAAAATTCTTTCACTGTTTGAAAGGTACAGTATTCTAGATGGACATAGGCTATATATTATGTATATCTAATCAGTAGAAATTAAGTTAGGGGCTTAATCCTAACAATCTCCATTGTTACCGCTACTGTCCTCTACCGCTTTTTGTGCCGAAGTCTTCAACTATCCTTAGCGTGGTGCTATCTATAATCTATACTAATATATAAAGAGAGAGCAGATTTTGTACGTGGAGGGTAATCTCCGGAACCACTGCACCTATTTGAAAAATTCTTTCACTGTTTGAAAGGTACATTATTCCAGATGGACATAGGCTATTTATTATGTATATCTGATCAGTAGAAATAAAGTTAGGGGGGATACTCTAGATTTGTGTGCACGGCCGCCATCTTGGATTTTTCCGCCAGGGTTTGGCGCATTTCGCATGGCGATAATTATTGCGTTCTGGTAAAAATAACCCAATGTCAAATTCTCTAATTTTAAGATCAAACAGTTATTTCTGATGTGATCTTTTAATTACAGTATAATAATTTTAGGTCAGATCTTGGCCTTGACCTGGAAATCTGAGTCAAATTGACTAGACTCAAAAGAGTAAATTATTTTTAAAACTAAGAGTCTTTTTGTTGAAACTTTTTGAATCCATTATCAGTTTTTCGTTAACTTATTAAATTTAAGTTGCTTTTAATTTTGTTTATCGATTGTCAATTAGTATACTATAATGATACACCATTTCATTTATTTGAAGTAAAAATTATCTGCCATCATTTTTTCGTAAAATGTAAAATACAGTATACATTTTAAATACAATATATTTTAAAATATTTTATAATTCCAAGTTGTAGTGGATTACAAATAAATTTAAATAACTGAAGTTCAACTTCTCTCTCCCCAGGAACCTAAGTTAAAAAGTTAGTTAAGGTTAAGTTATTGGTTTAGGAAAAGGGTTTTTTTTCTTATTTCCAACACAGCAGGATAAATGGTCAAATAATCCTTGTCCCGATTTTATTGTATGCACCAAATATTTGGTTAAGGTCAAATCTGAAGTAAAATTTCATTACCACAATGCCCTTAAAAAAAAAAAAAATAAAAATAAAAAAAAAATAAATAAATAAAAATAAAAATTAAAAAAAAAAAAGAAGAAGAAGAGGATCTGGTTACTCACCATAAATTTATGGGTTCATAATTATTTTTCATTTTTCAAAGCTGAATTTTAGATAATTTTTAAATTGCAAGTTATTTAGGTGGTACGAAAATGCTGTATTTTTTTTCTAATTAACAATATATTGGCATAATATTTTGGTGATTCATTGCTATTAGTCAAAGAGTTAGGGCAAACTGAATAGATGGCATTGAAATTTTATCTAAGTAAAATTCATTTGACCAAATTTTTCATATGGATCATAATTTGAAAAGGTAGTTTTTAATTAAAAATGACAAAAAGAAAATCTCAGTCCAACGATTAAATGATTTTTCAAAAATATTTCTAAGTTTCACAATTTAAAAAGGTCGTTTTTATTAAAAAAGCTAAAAGAAAAACCCAAAATTTCCAATATTTGAGAATGATTTTTTCAGAAAAAAGTGGTTTTTATCAAAAACCCAACAATAAATCTAAGTCCAACGTTTAAATGATTTTTCAAAAAATTTTCTAAGTTTCATAATTTAAACAGGTGGTTTTTATTAAAAAAGCTAAAAAAATTCAAAGTCCAGCGTTTTGAAAACACCGCTTAAAACACATTGGCGAGAATTTTTCCACACCTCAAAACACGGTGAAATCGCCAAGTTGGCGCAAAAAAATCCAAGATGGCGGACGTGCACACAATTATTAAGTAACGTAATATTAATTTGAATATTATTTTAGGTGCTTAAAGTAATTAAAAAAAACATTCTTTACTTAAAATCCTTTTTTTATTTTTGTATTTTTATTTCATCTCTTACTCTAATTTTGAGATACCAATGTGTATCTATTAACGTTTGTCAATTGTAAACGTTTATATTGTAAACGTCTATATTGTAAACGTTTTGTCAATTAAACGTTTCTCCAAATGACAAACGTTTAATCTATATCTTTCTATATATATAAAACAGTTCCGTAACTCACTCATTCATTCACTGACTGACTGACTGACTGACATACAACGCACAGACCAAACCGCTGGACCTAAAGGGCTGAAATTTTGCATGGCGATTCTTCTAATAGTGTAGGTGTGCATTGAGAAAGATTTTTCAAAACATCTTCTTAGATTTTTTTAAATTAAATTTTTAAGCTGTTTTTTAAACTTTTTTTTACGTTTGCATTTAAAATAATACATTGAGGGTTATAAAATTTATATCACGAGAAAGATCATGAAAAATCCTTCAAAATGAAATTTTTTTCGAATTTTTACCTCCATTTCCTGATTTTTCGTGAATTTTTAAAGATTAATTTTTAGAATTTAATTTATTAAATGCTGATCACGTGATTTCTTTTTCTGGTACTTTCAATAAATTTATCGTCACGTGCGTAACAACTAAATAGACAAAAAATATTTTTTTCTCTTTCTAATGCAGCAGACGATTGGATATTATCCAAAAAAATGCATATCCCTTACGATTTTTTATAAATATATATACATAGATAGATATATATTTTACATCAATTGTATACATTGATCTTCGCATTTATTATAAATATATATATTTATTTTTTGGCATAAATTGCATACGTTGACCGTTGTATTTAATTTGAATGTACTCCGTAGCGAAGCGCGGGTTTTCAGCTAGTTATATATAAAGAGAGAGCGATTTTGTACGTGGAGGGTAATCTTCAGACCCACTGTACCTATTTGAAAAATTCTTTCACTGTTTGAAAGGTACATTATTCCAGATGGACATAGGCTATATATTATGTATATCTGATCAGTAGAAATAAAGTTAGGGGCTTAATCCTAACAATCTCCATTGTTTCCGCTACTGTCTTCTACCGCTTTTTGTTCAGTAGATTTCAACGTTCCTTATCGTGGTGCTATCGCGGTGGGCTTCTGTTTTGACGATAGCGGTTCGAACCTAGCTGTTCTCCGGCACGCCTTTTTCTTTTAAAAAATTTATTTTAATTATTAACTAACATAAAATTAATTTAAGGTATTATTTAGGTTATTATTAAGGTAAAAAAAGATTTACAATTTATTGGCTATCAACTGGAAATTTATTGGTATAATATTTTGTTCAACCCGGACAAAGTCGGGACCGCTAGTATATATATATATATATATATATATATATATATATATATATATATATATATATATATATATATATATATATATATATATATATATATATACATATATATATATGTTTCAAATCATCAGTAACATTCAATGATTAACATAACAAAAATAATTTAATCGGAGAATTAGTTCAGTAATATGTTTTTTTATGAGTTTTTGCTGGAAAAAAACTAATTTACCAGTGCTGCCACCTAGTGACAGCAAACCCTACATGCGTGGTGGTCCATATTTGAACCACCAGTATTGAAATTACTAAAAAACATAAGAAATTATGCAGATAAATTAAACTTTTCTATTTAAAATAAATAAGTAACAATCGTAAAATGAAATTCCAGAACATCCGTGCATCTGTATACTAACAACTTAGAAAAACTAGAAAAAACCTAAAACAACAAATTTCTGGCTTAAAACAAAAAATTATCCTCTCTGAAATTATAGACCCGTAGAGATCTGCCATCTGTTGTTTCTAAAGCATACTAATGTGTTAAATGTTTACTGGAATTTACAGATATATTCACCGAATGATTTAGCTTTTACAAAATAAATAAAATAGGTGGTTCAAAAATGAATCACCGCCCCTGAAGGGGTTATACCCAGGTTCGTAACTCCTTATGCAAGAAAATGCTGCTGCTTAATCTCTTCATTTTATTTATTCTTAAATTAAATCATTTTGATGCTGTGGTAAATCCTTTACACATTTGGATATTTAAAAACACAGACGCACACAGTCATATATATCTATATATATAAAAGAGCTTGTCTGTTTGTTTGTCCGCTATAGAATCATAGACTGTTTCACGCACCGGGACCAAATTCGGCACAGTTAATGTTTAGGACCCGAGAAACTTAAATCAGCAAAAACGAAGTTTGGAGCGCAATTAGTTTTTTTTAAATAAATTTTTTTAGTGATTTTTGTGCCTGTAAGTGGTGCGAGTACCCCCTGTGGATACACAACATGTTATCAGTGAAATCCGAACCTATCCCTCTTCCCCCGCGCGGGGGGGAAGAGCTTCATGGTAATAAACTTTGGCCTTGCCTAACTGACTGATTGACTGACAGATAACGGACAGTCCAAACCGTTGGACATAAAGAGCTGAAATTTTGTATGGTGATTCTTCTATAGTGGAGGGGTGCACTGAGAAAGATTTTTGAAAAATTCTTCGATTTTTTAAAATTAAATTTTTAAGCTGCTTTTCTAATTTTTTTAAGTTTGCATTTAAAATGATAATCCGAGGGTTATAAAATTTATATGAGAAAAATCCTAAAAATTCCTTTACAACGAAACCTTTTTTGAATCTTTACCTCCCTTTTCTGATTTTTGGTGAATTTTTGAAGATTAATTTTTAAAATTTAATTTATGAAATGCTGATCACGTGGTTTCTTTTCTTTTTGTGATACTTTATATTAATTTTGCGTCACGTGCATAACAACGAAATAAATTGACAAAAGAAATATTAAAATACGGTAAATATAAAATTTAACCACTAGACTAACTGAGATGGGCGTTTTTTAAGAATGCAGTTCAAATTAGTATGCTTTAACACAACTTTCCCGGCTCTGCTTTGCGTCCTTTGTTATTTGCAGTTTTTCTCATCGCTTGAACCGATTTACAATTTGCTTTTCCTACGGTTTTTGGCCTTAGGAAAATTAAAAACCAAATTACAATTTTCTTTTTCAACGGTTTTTGGCCTGTTGACAATAAAAAACCGAATCACCAAAGTAAGGAAAATAGGCTTCATGTGGAATCGCGCCTTACTTTAAATAAATAAAGGGGATAATGCATCTTGCACTTTACCTCTTGGGTGATGTGTAAAAAAGTGCGTCTCTTGGGTGATGTGGAACAAACTGAGCTTTTAAGGGAAAAATAAATAATAAAGGCAAGTGTAAATTATAAAACTTATTTCTAATTAAACAGTGGATCAAACAAATCTAATTAAATCTAATTAAACAGTATCTAACAAATGTAATTAAACAGTAAACTTATTCAAGCCAAAAGTGCGAATTACGCAACACTGTGTTATTAATTCTCAATAAAATCAGACGTATCATCAGACGAAGGTCCGCAGGCTCAAAGGTTCTTTATTTCTTATTCTTTGTATATCATTTCAGTAGAAACGCGCTAAGCGCAATCTGTCTAGCCAGATGAACATGAAGAGCGGGGGATGCAGCCCAGTATTTTTTTGATGGAATGCATCAAAATTTTTATATCTATATATCTACCCGGGCATCGCCGGGCAATAATGCTAGTATATTTATATATATATATATATATATATATATATATATATATATATATATATATATATATATATATATATATACAGTGGAATCTCGATCTATCGTTTTTCAAGGGACCGAACGAACTGAACGATCAATACGGAAAAACGATAGATCCGGGAACAAAACAAAGCAATATGATCGTCGGGACTGGGTGAAATAAACGACACATACGGGAAAACGATGATTCGGAAGACGATCGATCGAGATTCCACTGTATATATATATATATATATATATATATATATATATATATATATATATATTGATTATAAAATCACTATAAATTGTGACTGTCAGATAAGACGTCATTTTTCTTCAGTCTCAACTAACTTTCATTGATGACAATGTAATTTAAATTCTCGATTTCTTGTCTTTTTATTTCCAAGTTCAACACTAGGGAACTGGCCATTGTGAAAAATGTTGGGAAGACAATAAGAAGTACGAGAATTAATTCTTACGTAAAGCTATATTAATTCCAAGTCCAGTTTTATATCAAAGAGCTGTTACCAAATGACACTAAATCATATATTTAAAAAGACGACAAAAATATTACTGCTCTTCTTCAACCCCTTGACTAATGAGTTATTCATGATTTTATTTTTTAAAAATTACTAATTGAGGATTTCGTAGAGATGTACTCGAAACTGAAATCTTGAAGTATCCTTTTGTATGCTCCAATTATTAAACTTAGATTTTAGTCTGAAATAAAACTGAAAAATTGCTGTAAAAAGGGTTTGAAGTAATTCTTTGGCTTTTTCAATCGATTAGGAATCAAAGGGGATGTAATGATTTCGACTGTTATCAATGTACAGTTTGAAAATACATGGACAGATATCGATAACACTGTTTCAGTATGTTTTCAAGTGATCTGTAAATGTTTTGAGTACAGCAGTTTTTCTGGAAGAAAGAGGTAAAATACAATTGAAGAATTTGACAAGTTCATGAACATTTAGAAACAGTGTGGTACAGGGGTGTAACTAGGCATTTGGGAGCCCCAGGGCAAGGACGCAAATTTGGTCCCCTGAAATATTACGACTTCATTTTATACCCCCTGTTTTGCCCCCACCCCTTACCTCGGGGGCCCCGAGGCATTGCCCCGGTTGCCCAGCGTACTTACGTCCCTGGTGCGGTATTACGTCAGATAATCTTCAATCTCAAAAAGAGATTTCAGTTGAGCCAATGCAACATGGGATGAATACAGTGCTAAATCTTTTTCAGAAGAAAGCTGAGTGGAGAGTATTAGATTTAGAATTATTTATGCGCTGATTTTCGCATCCTGAATTGGAATAAAATACCCTCTATTGGTATTATAATGAGAAGTATTCGCTTCATTCAAAATCAGACAAATATAAGTTATTATAACACACTTGCACATATCGCACAACGGCAAGAAAAGTGACACAACTCAAAAATACAGCATTTGAGAAAAATCAACTTACCATACAGCTTGAATTACAATACATTACACCATTGCATTACAATAAAACTGATACAACTGCCTTCAGGTAGACAAATTGCAAGATAGATATGTGTCCCTTTTTGTGCACGATGGTGCACTTTATACATATTTTTCAATGACATAACCTCAAAATTGCTATTTTTTAACTTGTGTCACTTTTTTTGCCGGGGGGGGGGGGGGCGATATGTAGCATTGAAACTTCAAAGTAGAATAAAAAAAGCTGAAACACGATAAAGTTAACTGTTTTTAACCCATATAATTCAACAATACATCTGTCTGTTCATTTATATAATTTTCTTGCGAATAATTTACAAACTTTAAATTTACGCGAGCAGCTGTATATAGAGAATTTTAAGTTATAACTAGGGGCTTCGCCCCTAGGCGCGCTACGCTCGCTCCTCTGTTATGGCTAATAGCGATATACATAGGGGCATTTCTGAGGCAATGTAACAGCTTCCATCCATTTACTGTTGTCACTCTTAATGCGAAGGGCGTTTCAACACTGTTGAATTATCAGCTTTAAAATTCAATTAAAAATCGAAAATTTAAGATATAGACTTGAAATGAGGTTTATATGAATAAGAAAGCTTTCAGCTTCCAGATGATGTAAATATTTTCTTTGTAAGATAAAAACTCGAGGAGCATCCAGGCCCGGACTTAGAGATCCAGGGCCCCTAGGCACTTGATATTTGCCCCCCCCCCCCCATCTCGAAGCTATTTTGGAAATTTAGCAAATTAAATGCACTAGTACAGAGCATATAATTTTTAATCGACTTTAATGACTTTAATAAACATCAGAATATTACAGTCTATGTTACTATAGTTACGTTATTCTATAAAATTTACAGAATCATACGATGAACTTTCTTCTGTGCAAAAGAACGAATGACGTCATCATAGTCAATTGACTGCATTATTTCTTAGGGTCTGTTCACATAGGAGTCCGTTGCGTAGCGTTAAGGAAAAGATGACGTTGAGACGAAAATAAACCAATCATATGCCTCCAAACGATTAGCAAGGAAATTTTTAACGCCTATGATTGGTTTATTTTCGTCACAACGTCATCTTTTCCTTAACGCAACGCAACGGACTCCTATGTGAACAGGCCCTTACTCTATGTACATTACAGAGAGGGAATTGAGCCTGTTCTCTCCTATGTTAGATCTTAAGTAATTCTTTACTCTCTTTGCGAGAGCCGCCCACTTAGGCACGTATATTTTGGCCCATTTTATCTTACCCCCTCCACCCGAGTTTACTCTCCTGTCTTTAGTCTTCTTGCATCGACATATAGAATGGACTGCCTGCGCGTGGCCTGGCAATGCTAGGCCACGCGCGTGGATACTGCAGGCGAGAGAGAGGGAAAACGAAGAGGCCTAATTCTAGCTTTGTTGCGCGCAGGGCTGTAAGTTATATTATGAGCGCCCTGTTTTGGCAAAATGTAGTAAAAATATTTATTATAATATTATTTTCGATAAAGCTTTTTGATAAGGCAAGCCAGGCTTTTGAGCTAATGTAAAACCACCGGAGCCCCTAGGCTGGCTGGGCTCCTAGGCCGGGGCCTTGTAGGCATATGCAGAAATCCGGCACTGGGAGCTTCGATATTATATCCACATAGGGGACGATATTTCTTGAAAAACTGTTTCATTTATTAATGAAAATATTAGTCTGTTTTAAATTTTTTTTTAACAAATGAGGTCTAGTTTGAAAGAGAAATGTCTGTAGTCTTAGATTGTAAAAAGACCAAAATTCTACGATCATTTTTTTGGCGAGTTATCGTAATCTGAAGATGAAAAAGTCAATATTTTCCTCTAAAACATAAAATTAAAAAAAAACTTAAAGTCCGACGAAGATGAGACATGTCTTACTTTGCTCCCCACATTTTTCTGCATCTATTGGTATCGTGCTCGACCCCATACCCCCTGCGGTTTCGGAGGAGATAGCGTGACAAGCTTTTGACAGCGGCGGCGGGAGTTACTTTTTTTTAGAATAGAGAAACTCCTTTGAAGTCGTCCAAATTTTTCATCCGTTCTCTAATGGTTTCACGAGGATTTACTATGCGCATGCACTACATCTGAGAATCAATGGGAAAAATTAAATCGGCATATTATATTTCGATTATTATTCGATTGATATATATCGAAAGTCATATTTCACATTCCGAGATTCCGACAAATTTCGGATGAATGACTCATGCCGAATCAATGACGAAGCGATAAATCGCAAAGGTCCGGTCCGGCACTAGAGTCCTTTTTCTTCTGCGCATGCGTGCAATCTTGGGACATTATGAATGAAGAGGTAAAAAATGAGAAGGAATAATTTTCTCTTACAGAAACTGTCGTCTGCTCGATATTTTTTCAAAGGCATGAGCAGTGAACGTTTATATGGAAAAGGCATGCTGATATTAATTTTCTTTCAAAACACCTAATTGTTTTGTTGTGTATTAATTCTATGAAAATTTAAATATAGTTAATAAATGGAGATAAACTTAATAAATAAATTATTACTTATTTACAAATAAGTTATAAAGTATTTATTTATACATTAAATTATTTAAAGATTATATAATTATAAAGTTATTTATTACAAAAATATTTACAAAATAAATAAATTGATAAATGATTAACTTATTCATAAATGAGTTATAAATAAAAATATTCTATAAATTTTATTTAGAAAATTTAAATTATTATAAAGTATATATTTATACTCTATATTATTTATAAATTTATTTGAAAATTATTTATTTAAAAAATTATCTTTAAAATAAATAACAAAACATATTTATTAACCTGTTTAAGAATTTATAAAAAAAAATCTAGTTTATAAAAAATTACAAATAAAGTTCAAATAAAAAATTATTTTAAGAATTTTTTTTAAAATTTTTAAGTTAATAGCTTTTAAATAAATATTTTTTTAATTAAATTTTTAAAATAAATTTCTTTAAAAAATATAAATATTCTATATTTTATATATATTAATACTTTACTTTTAAAAATTATTAATTAATAATTTAAACCGACCAAGAGTCTAACTTAGTGCACTGAACACACAGGCCCTGATTTTCCATTAGGCCCAGGCCTAGGGAATTTTATTTTAAAAGTAAAAATTCCCAATTCAAATTATTTTTTATTTTACCTTTTTTAATAGTAATTTTTTTTACAATATCCTTTCAAATTTGATTGATAGGTTCATCATATGTATGTTATAGTGTATATAAGGGATTAAGTTTTTCTGGTTGCATTGTATTGGTGTTTTACTGATGAATTTAATATGCTGTATTGCTTTTTGTTATTTGATAATGTTCTAGGCTTTTATGCTTTAAATAGCCAATTCTTCATAAAATGGTACTTTCACAGTGATTCATGATTATTTTTTTGTGTGTCAGTTTTGGAAATTTTACGCCCACACCAGTGTTAGGGGGTCCCCATCCTGAGTTGTGCCTATAGGCAAGAATTTTCTAAATCGGGCCCTGTGAACACACAATATATTTCCATATATTTCACAGATTTGGGATTTACTTTCGAACCAGTCGAGGTCTATTGGTAAAAAAGGAAAAATATAGAGTTGTTTATAAACAAAATTCATTAAAATTCCTATAGTCCTCAATCACTGGGAGGAATGCCAAATAATAATTTAATAGTACATTCCATCAATTTTCCTGAAACAGGCAGAAAAAAAAAAATTTCCACTCACCTTGTTTCTGCGGTAAACTCAAACAAACAAAAGGCTACAAGAAAAAGTAAGAATAACTCAGACACATAATTCAGCGATGAGACAATGCATTACAAATAAAAAACTTTATTTAATTAAATTTACATTCCCAGACTCTTCATTCACCTGAAATCACTTACACGAGAATCTCTATTGATGATGCAGTACAAATGCTATTTTAGTGTCAAGAATACAAAATTGAGATTTTCAGTTTTAGATTTTATATATATATATAAACAAAGAAAACTAAGATGATGTACAAAAACAAATTTATTTGAAAGAATAAAATATGCAATTAATACAAGAGATCATAAACTAAACAGTGATTTTCAGTTTTGCCTTATTATTTAAGTGTACATTTTTGACAGGTCCACGTATCTTCATCAGGTTCTTCTGAAATCTTAGCGCACTTCCAATGATGCCATTGTTGGCAATTATTGCAAAATACCATATTTTCTTTAATTGTTACTTTTGGACAAATTGCACAAGCCCACAGTTTTTTCTTTGTAGTAATTACTTGGTTTATAGAAAACCAAGACTTTTCTGTTAAATACTGTCTGGTATCTTCTAATACATTGTTTGTCAAACATTCTAAAATTGAATCTGAAATTAAATCAGATTCAACTACGATATCATTATCAGGAATCACAGCATTATTTTTTAAAAGAACTTTAGCTTTCTTATGCGGTATAAAAAATTGAAGAAATTTGTGAATTTTTAATTGTGATGTCTTCTTAAGTGGTTCTTTATTTTTTCCCTCCACTGCCAAAGGCATTTTTGCTGAATAAGAATGATCAATAGTTTCAACTTCAGTACAATCATTTAAAATTTGTTCTTGAAGATCACTTTTTTCTTCAAAAGTTGGTTTTGCATATCTGATATTTTGTTTCTTTCTTTTTTGTTTTGTTGAGTGAAACCTACGTTGTTTCTCCACATTTTTGTTTGCTGGAACTTTTTTAACTTTATCAGTTACTAAACGTGGAGTGGTTTCTGCATTACCTTTTAATTTTAGTACAGAAGAAGCACTATTAATATGTTCTCGAGCAATTAGAAGCAAATCTTTACTATCACAATTTTTAATAAGATCACATAAAGCCATTGTTTTAGCAAGTAAATTAGATTTTAACTCGGTCAAGTTTGTATTCACATTTGCAGTCAATTGTCTAAAAATATAACTTTCATCAACATTTTGACAGTCAGAATTTATTTCACTTGCATCATTTTCATTTTGGTACTCGGTACTACTTAGATTAGTGTCACCTTCATTTTGGTCATCAAAATTTAAACAAATTTCATTTTGGAATTCGAAATCATCACCCATATAAACATCATCTCCCTTTTGGGCATCGAACGTTAACGATATTCCATTTAGGTATTCGGAATTACTTTTATGATCATAATTTTCAATATTATTAAGCTGATTATTGAGAAATCTAACAACAAGATGTACATGTTTACAAATAGTCGTCATTATTAAACCGTCTGGACAATTACATATATAAGAATGTACACAAATATAACAGTACTGACATTTCACTTGACAATTTCTATTACACTCTCTATTTTTCTTCACGAGATATAATAGATTGTCAGCAGTAGTAGTGGTTTGTGAAGAAAATGACTTTTCTGATTTTACCAACCATGTTTCTGGAGCGGTTTGTTTCACTAATGACAGAGGGAGCCTCAAGGAGTTTCTGTGTCGCTTGTTAATATTGGTTGTTTTCCACGTGCATTTTCCCTTTTCTAATTTAATTAACCGTTTTATTGAAAGATCTTTAGAAAATTGTAGCAAAGTATGTAAACACTTATCGACACGTCTACCTCGTTTCCCTTTTAAATACCCTTCACTGTATTTCAGCGATTTATGAAATGACTCGAGATACATATTTGTATTTATTTCTGCACCATATCGATGGCATTTCGCCCATTGCTCAACAATCCCTGCCCATTCTGCCTCAAAATATTTTGCAAATTCTATAGTATGATCATTTTCATACATATTTTTTTTGCTTTTTTCTAAAAGTTCATTGAACTTTTCTTCATTTGGTTCTTCTAATAGTATACACAACCCCTTATAAAGAGACGAAGCAGTGTCTTTGTTTTTTATTTTATTTAAATTCTTTTGCCAATCATGGTGAACATGCCAATGGCACAAGAGTTTTTTTGGTGCTCCTTCAAACACTTCAGTCCAGGAGTTATAATACTGTGGAGCTTTATCTGTCATAATAATTGCTGGATTAATGTTTCCAACTTGCTTTTTCAGTAGGGTGAAAAATAATTTTAAAGCTATATGGGTTTCCCTATTGCATATTAACCAAGCAATAGGAATACCCTCTTTAAATTCATCTATGACCAAAACAGTAATAAGCTTAAAATCATATGAATTAGTCCCATGTGTAGCATCAAAACACAGTATATTATCCCCAAATTTTTTTAACATCTTGGACTGAAAATCAGTCATTATTCCCAAGGCGAAATCTTCTTTCTCCAATGTACAATTTTCTTCCTGGGGATAATGGAAGAAACTTTCCCCTTGCCTCTTGTAGAGGAAAATACTTTTGTCCTGCATTAAATTTTCATCTACATATGCATCAACACTCAAGTGATCTTCAGCATGCTTTTCAATTTTATTAATCCCATATGCTTTAGATATATTTTGCAAATCAACTTTAGTAGTTAAATGTTGCCTTTGCAGCTCAGTTGGGAATATAGAGAAAATGTTTTGTTGAATCCGAGAATGGTCTATTCCCATAACAAGTTGATTAGCAAACAATTCTCTGTCACTTTTGGAAATCCTTATATGTGAGAGTTTATGGTCATGACCATAATGGAGATGGCATATTTTGGCTCTCACCATTGTAGACTCGTCCTCCAATTGAATTTTGATGCTTGCTGTGCAGTTAAATCCAATTTTAGACAGGCCTTGAGATTTCATTGCTCGTTTGCCAGTAGAATGTGACGAATAAGAACCTGATCTATTACATCTAAAGTATTTACATGATCCAGATAGTGTCTTCTCTACACTCATTACTTTAAAGGCAGCTTTTGTTGTTTTTTCATATTGCTCTTTCCAGTCTTCAAATTCTAATGGAGAAAAAATAACAAATATAACAGATGGTTGTTAATCACACATACATATCTATAAAATGGCATTCTAACTAAGAGAATATTCTAATTAATAATTTATATAATATTTTTCATCCCAAATAAAAATAAAATTGCATTTATTTATTTATATGTCTGGGCAAAATATAAAACTCTGTAGAAAGGAAGTAAGAGAAGTTCTACAATTTAATTTTTATGACATCAAATTGTGACATAGCCCGTAAATTAAAGGTTTTTAACTGGCCTTTTAAACAGGAAAAAAAAATTGTATTGAATAAAAAATATTTAAAATACAAATGTATTGGAAAATAAGGAACAACTAAATAATTTTTGGTATATTTTTTAATTAATGTATCAAATTTTAATGTAAAAATTTTACCTTTGTAAGTTTGAAAAGTTTTTTCTTCCCAGCAACTTGCAATATCAATTGAATGAGTGTCTTTTATATGTCCTAAAAAATCTACTTGTTTACTACAAGTGAAAGAGCAGTTTTCCTCTTGACACTTATAATTTTCTTTTTGTAATTCAATCCTTTCCTTTTGTGTAGAGCAATATTTTCTGTGATCATAGTACATTGTTTTACTATGGAATTTTTTGCTGCAATCACAAGTTTTGTACAGCTGTTTTTTCGTTTTTTTCTGTGTTTTTAGTACAGAGCTTTTTGTGAGCATTGTAGGCTCTTTCACTATTTATTTTTTTGCCACAATCACAAGTTTTAAATGATTGTTTTTCGACTTTTCCCTTATTTTCTATTTCTTTGGTGCAACACTTTTTGTGAGCATAGTAGGGAGATTTACTAAAGAATTGTTTGCCACAAACACAAATTTTAAAGATTTTTTTTTTGTCTTTAATAGTACTTTTATCAACGCTGCTGTTTGTTGTACGCTCCATGGAATTTTTTTTCAAGAAATACAGCAGTAAGATTTTTTTTCAGGCTTCAAAGAACACTCAAAGACCAAAGAATTTAACAGCAAACTCGCTAACAATCAAAACAAATCTCAAGATCATTCACGCATGCGCAGAAGAAAAAGGACTCTAGTGCCGGACCGGACCTTTGCGATTTATCGCTTCGTAATCAATGTTGACAGTACATCTCTAGAGGTAAGTATTAGAGTAGTTTATATTAATTTTATGCCAAAAAATACGATTCTTTGTGGTGGATTACAAAAATGTCATGTAAAGATTATTTTTTCTTACAAAGTACTTTATTTATATCTTGTAAACATATAATCGCAATTAGCGTTGTCAAGGTCTGTTATTATTAACGTAGATTCGTTTGTCTGTCTTTTTCTTTTATAATTTCCGCATTACTTTATATTTTAGTAATGCTTCATTGACATGAATAAGTTCTGGATGAAAATTATGTAGTTATTGAATGGAAATTGTCTTGTAATGGTATGAAACCAATGTCACTATTTACTTCTCTTAGTTAACTTTCGAAAACACTATTCTGTGCTGATTTGCTCTGTAATGTAAAGAACTTTAACTCTACGATGTTGTATGCATTTATATCGTCTTAGTTTTTGATTTTAATCGGTAAAAAACACATTTTCACCTACTTGAGAAACTAGTGAGTATACAAGTAAGCATGAAAAATTTTCTTGTGTTGTTGACTTTACGCAAATTAGAATTACTCTATTGTTGTTGCATTAATCCTGTTAAATCAATTTAACTTTGTTTATATGCTTAGCTGTTGCCAATTTTATAACTTCAATTTTGTCTGTTCAATGTATAAGTATGAATCAGTAGGGAAGTAATGTGTTGCTAGTTCACAATTCAGTTATAAAAGTTACAGATCTTATGTATGGTTAAATGTATATGGCTTGTTAACAACGTTCTCTCGTCAAAGAGTGTGTCTTTTCACTTTTGCATTTATCTGTAGGGTTAAGTGGTGTAAGTGAGAACGCGGGCTTCAAACCCTAAAAATTTAACTTATTAAAAAGAAATGTTCAAGTATACTTTGTAGGAAAATTCTTGCTCTATTGTTATTTTTAGTTTTAATTTATAGAAAAATATTGTAAAATGGAAAAATTTTAATACCTACCAAACCCTTTCATTTTAACTAAGGTACGCAAGTTCGAGAACTAGCCAAAATAAATATCCTAACTAATTAACCACAACACATAGAGTTATTTTGAAAATACCCACTTATTCATTAAGAAACAGAGAAGACAGTTAAAATATATTTAAAAAATTTCAGGTAGTCTCTTCTAACAAAACTACCACGGGTTATTAACATAGGATTACTTATCGTTGTTTACCTCTTTTGTATGTATATATGTATGTATGTGTTATATACATATGTATCTATATATATGCACTTATGTATATATATATATATATGCACTTATGTATATATATATATATATGCATGCCAAAATTTTGGTACTTTTCTGTTTTGTATACTTTTTGGTACTTTTCTGTTTAACTCTTTACTGCTTACCCAGGTGATACAGACTGGGTTTGGCACACTGCCAAAATTATAGCTCACGACAATGGACAGTTTTAGCATCTGAAATTTTGCTTTCTGGAGGACTGTTATAGAGGAATATAATCCTACATTAAAATATTTTTTTACGGTATTACTTCAGTACTGCAGGGTTTTCACTTGCGTCATATACGGAAAAAACTTACCTTTGTGTTATAACAGCCATATAAATATTTTTTTCTTCCCAACATATGTTTTCTAGCTGGTAACGCTAAATATTATTTCATAATCAACTACCTTTTGCCATGTTTCTTTAACAGCTGGTCATTGATTTTAATTTCTCAACATTCAAAAATAGTAAATTATGCTACTGAAACTAGTTTTTTGTTGTACGTTTGAAGAAGTGAATTGTAATAAACTAAATTGTATAGACCAACTGTTAGTGAATGTGAGTAGATAGGACATTACAAACTGTGTGAATATATTGAATTTCTAATTCTGTTGTCACTATTTCTGAGTTGCCTTTTGTACCAGATGATGACTTAGTGTTCCTGGAAGAGCCGAGGCCTGGAAGGCATGGTGAACTAATTTTTTCTGCGTCTATTTGGTCCTACAATATTTAGTAAGGCATAGGCATAGGGGAAAAAAACTTTTTTTGAACTTTTAACATACATTTGTTACTCTAAAACAAATAATGCAAATATACTTATTTTGTTAATATTCGGACGTTGCTGACACTGCTAACTGGAACAACAAATACCCCACATTGAAAGAATGTAAAAAAAAAAAATAGCCTTTTGTTCATCATGAAATGTCTATACTTTCCCTTGTCCTACTTACTTTGATATAAGCAACTATGATTTATTGGGACCCGCATTCTCACTTGCCCCAAGTACGGGATCAAGTGAGAATGCAAAGCACAAAAACTTTAAATATTTGCGGCAAAAAAAAAATTGTGAATAGATTTAAAAAAAATATAACTATAAATGTAGAACATAACCAAAAGAATGTATGCAAATTTTCATACAAATACAACTTGAAGATTTATTTAGATTCAAAGTAGAACTATATGATTTTATGTTCTCACCCCACTTCACCTTATTTCTTTATTTATTTTATCAATTCTCACGAGTAAAGATTTTTTTGTTTAGCTATTATACAAATATTTTCAACATTTATTGGAAACCTTAGTTAATGAAGCATTTAAAAATATTCTTTTTGAAGCTTAGTTGTTATTCTAACATTTTTCTTGGTATAAGTCTTTTAATGAGTTCCAAGAAATTAGAAAGTTCTGATTATTTTACTAAGTTCTTCAATTTGTGTCATTAATTTTATACCTTTAAGGATATTAATTATAGTCATTGTTTGATTTTTGAATATTCTCTTGTGTAATATTTTATATTTAAAATATTCATCTATCTGCTTGACTATTTAAGTTTATATCTTTTAGGGGCTTCTAATATATAGTCATTATGGCATCTAATCAAGATTTACTTGTTAGAGAAATGAGTCATCTTCAAGTATCAAATTATTCTCCTCAGCAGTATTCAACTACATCCAAAAAAGTTGCACCTGTTGTCCCTCCAAAACCTAAATCTGATATGTATGCTACGGTTGGACCAAAATCTAATGGCATGTATCATTCTCCGGTACATGCAACCTCCCAGCATTCAACAGTTAGTGCAGCTACAAGCATTGGTAAAATGTTATTGTATTTTTATCTGAATCCATATACTTTTAACATATTTATTGAATTAAAACAATAAAATAGTCTAAATTATTTTTAATTGGAATTTTTAGCCTTTTTTTAAGAGTAATTGTTTTAAAAAAATATTGTACATTTATATTATTTCTAGGTTTGTTATTCTGATTTAGAAATTCAAGTATTCATAAAATGCTCTGTAAATTATATTATTTAGTGAATTACATTCTATTAACCTGAAAAATATTGAGATTTCTATGAAGAATTGTTGATAAAGTAACTTTTAAAGGGTGTCCAAGGAGAAGTAGCATTTTTTAAATTTCTGACAATATATACAGCAGGGTTTTTTTGTATGGTTTACTTCAGCGGTTCTCAACCTGGGGGGCATAAAAGAATTTCAAGGGAGGCATGAGTTTAAAAAAATAAATAAATAAAAGGTAAAACTAACTGTAATTTACTGTACTCAATTTTGCAGTCACAATATAACCGTAACGTACTTTCGACATACAAACACGATAATTGTTGTAATTGTAAAAACATGATAATTGTCCTACATCTGGCAACACTCCAAGAGTTTGAGAACGGTTTCTCACTCAGCTGCTTTCCCTTTGTTATTAATTTTTCCCTTGTGAATGTACTTTCTGATCATATTCAGGAGCAGGCAATCGACTTAAATTTTGACTCTCAAGCAAGCGTGGAATTCGAAAACATGGATGTTAAAAATTTTTGGTTACGCTATTTTCCTATTTACCCAGAAGTTGCTTTGGATGCTTTGAGGTTGTTAGTGCAGTTTTCATCCACATATCTCTGTGAATCTGGATTTTCAGTATTAGCATACATGAAGTCAAAATATCGAGCAAAGCTGGATGTTGAAAGTGACCTGAGGTGTGCTTTGTCATAGTTATAACCTAATATTCAAAAACTTGTCAAGGACAAACAGTGCCAACCCTCTCATTAATGTTGGAAAAGTGACTGGTATTACATGCCAACCTCACCTAGATCCTTGATTACCTCAAATATATTTGATCTGTATTTAATTCTTTGATTTCATATGTTCTAATAATAATATGTTCCAAATTAAGATGTGTAGTAATATTAAATTTTGTGTATGAAATTATCTATTCTATATTTTCATTCAATAACCAGCTTCAGTTTCAAATTCCGATTGTACTACTTGTATTGACCACATGGGGGGGGGGGGGAGGCATGACCTCACATCAGTGTTCAAAGGGGAGCTCATAGCCTGAAAGGTTGAGAACCCCCTGATTTACTTGATTCTTAGCTACTAACTCTCAAAATTTTTTCAGGAGATCATATTTAAATATAGTTAGATGAAACATGTTTTTATATTTTGTTAGAAAAATATATAGAATTAGAAATTAATGTAAAAAAAACTAAAAAAAAAATATTTTTGCTATATATATGTAGATTATAACATTACAACCTTTTTAAAACTGAGTCAATGGTGTGTACTCTCGTGAGACCCAGACATTATATTTATTTATTTGCACATGATATTAAGTGTATAGATTTATACATTTGAAAGTTTTGAGTCTGCCAAAATATTTGGTATTTATAATTGTTTATCGAAGTATTGAAATTTTTTAAACTCAGTTTACATCTATTAATTGTAACCTAAAATGCTTCTGATTCAAATTTTATTTTTAATATAAACTAGTTTACTGATTGCAGAATTTCCTTGTATGGTCTAATAAGCAAAATGATTTACTTACAATTTTAAGTAAAGTAAAATATGGTTATTGGAAATTTTCTAATGTATAAAAACTTTTTACAGGTGATCCAATATATAGCAATTATCATCCTGATGATGATATGCCACCACCTCCTCCTCCTCCTCCACAAGTAGCATCCTATTCTCCTCCTCCCTCTCAGCAATATCCTCCACCTCCACCTGATGCTGGACCTACACCTTCTTCACCTAGTAGTTCTACTTATGGAACTCAAGCTGGTTACTCTTCATATCGACCAAATTCATCAGTTGTAAGTGTTTTTTATGTTTTGTATAATTTTAAATATTATTTCACTTCAATTTATAGGCCTCATTAAATCCAAACTGAGATATTTAATTCTATTCTTAGTAGATGAAAAAATAATTATTAATTTTAAATTTTCATCTTCTGTTTTAATAAAGGTAAATATTTAGACTTATGTAGCTTTTCTTTCAATGCTCTGTTAATGTTTAACAAATAAAAATATAATATTTTTGTCAATTATCTCTATTAATATGTGATATTTTGTTCATAATAATTAATATAATAGAATGAAAAACAGCATTGCATTAAAAACTGTTTAATTTATTACAGTTTGTTTGCTAAAGTTCAGACACTGAACTGTAAAAAAAATAAGTATAAATAAGTGCTTGAATTTATGTATGTATAATTATTTAAGAGTTATAACTTACTAAGTGGGAGAACTTCACAGCAGAGCCTCATAAATAAAAATATTTGTATATGAACTATGGAGAGTTTGGCATTCAGGAATTTAAATATATATATTCTTAATATATATAATCTTTAATATGTCTTAAATATATATATATACTGTATACATATTGTACACTGTCATATAATGATGTGCCTGATAAGTTTTCATCGGTGAAAAACATGTAGCTGTGTTTCTAGTGTCCACTTATTCTCCAAACTAAAAACTTTAGTATATATTAATTTTAGTATTAATGTATAAGACATTGCACACACACACATTCATATATATATATATATATATGTGTGTGTGTGTGCGTGCATGTATGTAAGTGTGTAAGTGTAAGTAAGTAATGTTTTATATTAATGCTAAACCATGCTTTATATAAGTCAAAATCATTCTAAATTTTAATTACAGTTTTATTTCTTGAACAGGCTTTTGTTCAAGATGTTGGTTTCATTATCTTTTTTCAATGTTATTAGAAAGGACAGCAGTATTCTTTTTGCTAAAAAAAAGGCTTTAACAAATGCTACATTTTCATTATCTCATATTAAAAATGCTTTTGAAACTAAAAGGGTAAAAAAGATAACTTTTGAAAGAAATAGTAATTATCAACCTCCCTAATTCTATAAACTCAATTTCATATTTCTTTAATTCTGTATTTAGGTTTCTTTTTTTCTAGTACCTCTAGGACATAAAACTTAATATAAGGAAATAATGATCTTTAGTGAAGTAGAAGAGGTCTCTTTTTGTGTGTATATGGCTGTGTGTAATCAGCAGACTATAGTGTTGTTTCTTAAATTTAAAAAATCACTGAGAAACATTTATGTTACTCGAATGTAGGAATTAATTTGTTTCAGTCAATGTGTTAATTTTTTTTTTATATCAAGCCAGTACAAAATTGTTTAGTTCATAAAATCCATACAAGAGAGTAAACTTTGTTCTGACCAAATGCTTCTAAAGATATTCTGTAATTTCCAGTTTGTGAAAAATAAAATTCAAATGTAACTACTTTTTAATTTTTTAATTTTTAATCTTCTAAAGCTCTCTAGTGAAGAAACTATGTTATTTCCAACAATTAGGAGAGAACTTTGTAACTGTATCCATATGTCTGAATTACTGATAAATTTCTTTGTGCAAATTTAGTCCAAATTAATAAATGTTTAATAGCTATTGTTTGTACCACAGTTAAAAATCTTAAAAATTTAATTGTATTTCTTTATACAAGTATAGAAAAAAAAAAAAAAAATTTGCCCTCTTTTGACACCTCTTGAAACATTAGTTTCAAAAGTGATGGCCTTTTAAGATATATTATGAATTGTCTACTCCGCTGCAAATTTTAAATTACTAAAATTAAAATCTTGAAATGCGCTTATAAAGTCTTTGTTTTTTTGTCTGTGTAAATGCTTGTTAGTTCTATTTATTGTTTTATGTCAATATTGTTAACATTTGTACTTAATTATTTTAATACATGAGTGCAGTTTTTCATATATGAATAATAATATTAAGTTCTGTTTTTAAAACACAATCAATTCCTCCTTTTTTTGCTCATCTATGATATATAAAAATTATTCTGCTAGATATAAAAAGGAAGTTATGTGACTTGTATTTTTAAATACAACTATTATGATGTATTAGCAATTCATTGTTACTATTGCTTAAATATTGATTATTTAGACCAGGGGTGTCCAACTCGTGGCCCGTGGGCCGCATGTGGCCCAAAGCAAGTAATAGTGCAGCCCAGAAAGAGAGCTAAAAGCGAAAAAAATATCAATAGCCCTTCTCGGCAGTAATGGCAGGCGGCCATTACAGATCCCACTTTCTTGAAAAATAA
Source organism: Dolomedes plantarius (assembly GCA_907164885.2). NCBI lineage: Eukaryota > Metazoa > Arthropoda > Arachnida > Araneae > Dolomedidae > Dolomedes > Dolomedes plantarius. Next base: position 154,619,755 of record OU015495.1, read on the forward strand.
ACAGTTGTTTTGCATCATTGCTACTCCATTTACAGTCCATATAGATATGCTGCCAGCAAATTTTCAAATGGAATGCATTCTGATATCCAACTTAAAGAGAAATTCAATCAAATCTCTTTGAACCTTTGTAAATCATACCTGCCCAGAGATAAATATCTCTCACTGCATAGTCATGCATTATTCATGTCATCATTGTTTGGAAGCATGTACATCTGTGAACAACTATTTTCACGAGTGAAGAACACTAAGAGTAAAATTAGATCCAAACTATCGGATGAAATTCTTGAGAGTTCCCTGAGAATTGCAACCACTTCAATTGACCCAGACAGTGATGCATTAGTCTCTCAAATTCAATGCCAAATATCATATCAATTTTATGACTCCTACTGTTATCTTTATAATTATAAATAAAATTTATAATGAAATAAATATGTTAACTATATATTATACTTTTTTTACTATTGAGCTATTTTTAATGTTAGGAATATTTTTGTGTAGCCCAAAACAATTAGTCTTCTTTCAATGTGGCCCAAGGAAGCTAAAAGGTTGGACACCCCTGATTTAGACTGTTGTACTGAAAAATGTTCGTTAAAAATTGCTTATCGTACACAACTTTTAACATGTGATAAAACTGAAATTCAGAAATTCTAGTTTTTATGCATCTGTTAAGTCTTTGTTTTTTATTTAGGAACTTTTTTAAAAAATCATAATCAATAACATAAATTAGAATTTTGTAAATTCAAAATTATTCATAGCTTATTAAATGCCTATTATCATTTTTGTTTTACTACTAAATTATTAAATATTTTTTCTCAGCATGAAGCAAACCTTTTTATTCTTTGTAGGAGTGGGTGTCTGTTCTGAATTACAGTGTATATATCTAAAGGGAAAAATTCTTACAAATACTTGTATTTCTAAGTGCTATAAGATAGTATTTTAGTAACATTCTGTTAAATTAAAGGATGTCTTTCTTTGACACCGAGTAGGTTTTAATAATCTAACTACATTACAGGAAAATACTGACCAGGGAAATACTGAAGTTATTTTCTGTACCTAGGTTAATGTTTTCTTCACCAGTCTGTGTGAATGATATAGATTTTAATTTTCAAAAAATGTCTCATTTGTTTTTAATCATAAAAATTGATGGCTTGAATGTATTTAGAAATCTTGACCTCTGTCATACTTAAACAATAAAATATTTTGTAGAGTTCTTATGATACAAGTTCTATCTATGAGCCAATCACCCCTCGACCTCCCAGCCAAATGAGCAATCGTTCCAATTACAGTATGGGCAGTGGAAGTTCTTCACTCTATTCTTCATACTATCCTGCTTCTGGGCGGGGAAAAGGATCAGTTGGGCGACCTGTTGGTAAAGAAGCTGAAGTAGATCGCCTTACTGATCTCATGGTCCAAAGCATGGAAAATTCAAGTGATCCTGAATTTTATGGTAAGGATATTAAATTTATTCCTTTTTATTTCAAGCATTTTTATCTATTTTAGTGGTTTTGTGTATGCAAAATTACTAATTTTTCTGAAACATTTTAAAAGTATTAAGTGATGTTGTTTAAGGGTGAATATTATCTTTTAATAAAATATTTGCACAAGTGCATTTAAATACTCTTTAGGCTGGGGTGTTTGCTCCTTTAAAATGGGGTTTGGGCATATATAAAAGCAGGGTCTTATCACCATGAACTATGTATTCTACTGGTGTTCAACCTCAAGTTTTCTGAGATACATTCCAAATAGTAATTTTTTTTCTCTTTTTAAACACTCTAAACTTGCAGATATGTTAAATTTTTTAATTATAACCAAGACTGTGTAGTTATCATTCTTTTAAATGTTTTTTAATTTTAAAAAATTAGACATTAATTTTATTGAAAAATTCAGTCTTTTTTTTTTTCTCCAACCTTTTTTTAAAAACAGGTTACCATTATGTCAACATATTACAATTATAATATGATAATTCATTCTCTTTGTTGAAAAGATTTTGTTTTCTAAGGGCCCTTCCCACATAAAGCTTATCATTATAATAGTGTTTTTTCAAGTAAAATGGCTATTACTTTTTTGCTGAGATTTAATTTTATTTTTCTAATCGTTTATTCTTTCCTTGTCAGGACAGTATATTTTTACCTGTGGTTATTACTAAGGAATCATTAATGCCCACTTTTGACAGAATGATTATCCTCTCATTTAAGTGTTATAGATGTTAGTAAAAAAAGGTCTAGAGTTTATTCCTACTATGTAATTGTATAATTAGATATCAAGGAGAAATGCCTAGTATTCTAGAAGTTGTTACATATATACACATATATGTATATACATAAATACATAAACATACATAAAATTCAGCCTGCATCTTTAATACAAGTAGACTCATTAAAAGCTATATGTTTGTCGATGACTTGAGAATAACCTTTTGCAAAAATGTGTATAATATCCTTTAAATATTTTGATAATAAACTTCTCTTCATAGAGTCACTGCAGAAGGCATAGTGTTTAACTTGTATGTAGCTTTATCATAATTCAGTATTGTATTGATCACTCTTTTGAGCAAACTATATGTAAATGGATAAAATTTAAAAAATTGTTTTCAATTTTAATTTTAGTGGTATTTCTGATGTATTTCTTTTTATCACTACTGTTTGTGTATTTATCTGAAAATAATTTATCAAACACTATTCACATAAATCAACATTGCTGTACCTAATTACTCTATCTCTCTATCTATTTATATATATATATATATATTTATTTATATTCATATTATGATTCATTGATATGTATATTACATTGGAAAATTATTTGTAAAATGTTTGTACGGCTTGCATCATCCTAAGTTGATATATTTGTTAATTATCAGAATTCAACCCTTAAGTTCAACTCACTTAAAATTTGCTTTAAAATATTTTAAATATATTTGAAAATGGATGTTTCCTCATAACAAATTTAGAATATTTGTTGTTAGCATTAAATTTTATGCTGTTAGCATTTTTTTGTTTTATTTTTAATTGATAGCTATTTTTTTTCTTTAAATATAAAAGTTGTTCTAATCTTCTTAATTTTCAATTTATTCGTTATAAGAGCCCTCCTTAAAATCTGTTAAAGTTACTGTGAATTTTCATTGGGATTTCGTGATAATAATGCTAAGATTTCGAACTGTGCTTGGAATTTTCTAGTCAAATCCATTTTGTTTACTTCACTAACTTGGCATGTGGAATTATAGTTTTTGAATATCTTTGTACTCCATTATAAAGTTTTTGCTGGCAATCACAAAACCCACTACATATGAATTAGGCTCTAGGTTCCATTTATTATCTTATATCTATAAACAATTAATTACACTAGGTCAAATAAACCATTATTCAGCAATATACATGTGTGGAAACTGTATGTTTTATAACTCAGCAGTTCCTAAATTTTTTATGATTTTTTAAAATTTTCTCCAAGTATTTATATATATAATCAAAATGTTTCTAACTATATTAGAAAAGATTTATTTTCATGATAGTTTTTTCTTTGATATTTTGAACATAATTTTCTAAAATGTTAATTTGCTCATGTTGCATGGCAAGCTGTATTGTATTTTTAACATTCTGCGGGTTTAGTATATCTTATCCTAAATGACATTAAATATTTCAGTAGTGTTGCAAAAGATGACTGTTACACTTCAAACCAACCAACCACCTAAAGAATAATCATCTGAATTTTTCTAGATTTAACAGTATATGATGGGATATAGAATATTAAATATTTACTTTTTTTTAAAAATTTAACTTGCAAATCATAAATACAAATGAACAAAAACAACATAAATTTATCTTTGAAAGAAATGTCAAATGAAATATTGATGGACCAAGAACTTAATATTTAGAAATGAAAAATATGCGTCAATTATTCAACTTCTTTCATGCTTATATTGCTTTTCCTTTCGCTAATTTGTTCTAAAGTTACTCACACTTAAAATGTTGGGTTTAACTTCTTTTGAATTGTAAATTTTGAATACTTCCTTTCTTTATTACTGCTGTTGTTGCATATCAGGCTTACTTATCTTTCATTTTATACAACACTTGGTAAACAACAAAATGGATATAAGTTGACCTATCAGTCTTTGATGGATTTCTAAATGATGATTCATCTTAGTTTGTTAATTCTGTATCTACAATATAACCTTATACAACAAGAATTCTCAACCTCTGTATGTCCTTTCATCAAAAATTTTCCTCACAGAACAAATAATCTTTAAGTTATTGCACACACAGCTAAGATTTATAGTTATCAACCTTTTCTTTCTGGCAGTATTAATTAACTTTGAAGGTACACATTTTATTGCAACAAACACTAATGTTGGAAGTTTTGAGGCTTTATAAAAGTTTTTATATTGATGTAAACAGTTTTCTCTCTGATTTAGCTCAATAAATTGTATTTAAGCATGAAATTGCATATTATTATGACTGCATTTTGCTTTTTGAACAAAATTTAGAATGATAGATCTACTAAAATACTAATAACTAGTTTTACTGCATGGAATCTTCTCTTTCTTCTGTTAGAAGTGGGTAAAGTAGTTATAAAAGTGCTTTTTATTTCATAACATCTTTGTGTACTTAATAATATCAGGTTGACTTAATATGCTTGCATGCAGTTAGCCAAAAAAATTAATTAAAACTTAATGAATTAACTATTGAATGTGGTGGTTCATTTTCCTCTTTGTTCTCATGCTGCTTGAAGAGGATGAGGAAGAGGAAGAAATTCCTGTTATTGGTAAGTTGTAGTTGATAAACAAAAGTTTTATTTGTTGGAAAATGTACTAAAGCATGCATGCAAGTTTTATGGTACAAATGTATGTTTATCAAAATGTTTTTAAGTACATTTGATGCACTACAAAATATTTTGAAACAGTTATAAGTAGTATTGCTGAATGAAGTCCTTATTCTTATACTATACTCATATACATATAAACACTAGTAGGCTTGCTTGTTCTATTATGAAAGCCCAATAGTAATAGGGTGGTGATAAATCTGATTTAACCAAGTAACAAGGAGGAGGTTTATATGCGTGTATAGGTTTATATTCATTTCAAGGTAGGGCTGAATGTTCTTTATATTTATAGAGGATGCATTAAATATTTTAATTAAAAATGAAGAATGCATTTTAAAGTATTTCAGTAACCTTCAAATGGAGTTTGAGCATTTTTACCTGCTTTAGGAAAAGAAGAAATTTCCTCCTGATAAACTAATTAAGTGTTTGAATTTACTTTCTATTATTTTATGACATTTATCTCTTTCAAAAATGGGATTTAGTACTCTTGGGATTACGTGTTTCATTATTTTACTTTTTAAAAGATTTTTACATATGAGTAAGCAACTATGAAGTCACAGTACCAGACTATTAAGCAGAGCTGTACAAATTTCTTTAATGTGGGTTTTTTTTTTTTTAACTTGAACTTTTGTGTACTATTTGAAGCCATATTAAAATTTGGAATCTTTCATGCCAACTCTGTATTTTGTTTATGACTGATTATGACTACTTTATGTTAGCTGGAGCATTTTCGAAGCACTCATAAATAAATAAAGTCTCTTGTGTTAGAATATGGTATCATTCAATTGTTGTATTTCTGTGACTAGTTTATTTACCAATATTTCTTTAATGCATCATCCAGTTTATAGTATTGTTATGGGTTTAATTACAACTTTACCCTGGTAATTTTCTATTTATTTTCTTCAATAATAAATGTAACCTTTTTAGTATAAGTTAATTTCATGACTGTTATAATAACAGTCAAGATGTATAACTTGCATTGCAAATAAAAAAAATTTCATAATTATTTAGGAATGTGCTATAAATGTGGTGAAAAAGTTCTTGGAGAAGGAAGTGGGTGCACTGCTATGGATCATGTTTATCACATTGCTTGTTTTACTTGCCATGTCTGTCGTAAGTTTTGACATACATTAATTATAATATAGTAGTTTTTAATTTTAATATTTTATTTTATTAAATTCTGCCATTATAGAAAACCTTTCACTAATACTTATTTTCATTATTTATTGTTATTTATGTGTTGTATGGTTATGTTACTTTTTAGCATGAAGAATTTCTTTTTTGTCTTCTAGATAAAGAGCTTCGAGGGAAGCCTTTTTATGCTAAAGATGGGAAACCTTTCTGTGAAGATGATTATTTGGTATGTGACTAAATATTTTGCCTTTGCCTGACTTTGAAGTTTTTTTGTTTGTTTTTAGTTCACAGGATTTGTTTAAATTTAAACTAGCTTTTATTTGAATTTTATAAAAGGAATATAATGTGGCTTTAATTATCTAAATCAAAAAAATTAAAAGCTAAAGAAAGTTCAAATCCTATTTGAAGAGAGTTTTATTTTTTACCATAAATATTTCTGCTACATTTTGTCAAAATTATCTTGGCATTTTTATATACTAGCTGCTGTGTGACCAGCATAGTCACTTTTAGTTTTATATTTCTTTTGCAAAACAACTCAACTGAAAATAACAAATGGAAGGAATGTAACCATTATCTTCCTTCCATTTGTTAATTTACCCATAAATATACGTTGTTAAGGGGTATTCTCTATAAGGCTGTTTCTAAAACATCGTGATTAAAAAATGTGAATTTCCATTACTTCAGAACAGAGTTAAAGATAAGACTGAGAAACCCAACACCAATGATTTTAAAAATTCTCTGTATGTTTTCAAAATTAAGATATCTACACTTTATCGTTACATCAAATAAAGGAATTATTGGGGAAAATTTTTTTCACTTAAAAAATGGAGTAAAAATTCAGCAAGTACTAAAATACAGTGTGGATTACATCACTCTCTGTATGTACTATTGTTCATAATTCAGATATCTACATTTAATTATATCAAATAATAAATTGTTAGGAAAATTTCTTCACTTATAAAATGGAGTAAAAATTCAGCAAGCATTGAAGAAAAAATGTTGGAAATTAACTATTACTGGCTGTCAGTTGCTGTGTGGGTGACAGTTAAGCCTAACCTCGTGATCATTTATGCTCTCTCTCTTAATGAATTATTTCTTCTTCGCTTTCTTTCTTGAGACTATTCCCAATTTTCACTCAATCGTCCATCTCGCTTTCGAGCCTCCCTGATATCAGTGCGTAAATCCATGTTAACACGTAGTTGCAAATTGCAGACAGCGGCTAATGTTTACATCTGGTAGTTGCAGCCGTTGCCGTTTGGAGTGTAGAAATATCGATTTTTGTGCCGCATACCTACGCATTTTATATATATAGATATTCTTACAAAGTTCTCTTTCCTGAGAGTCTAACATTGTATAAGAAGATATTGTAATATATGAGCCTATAAAAAGGTATTTCAACAATAATTCTTTTCTTACTATTCCATATGGTTTCATTAATCAAGGAAGAACAGTTTTATTATATATTCTAGATTTTTTTGCTCTGGAGTTTCTCTTTTTAAAAATGATATGATAAATACAGAAGAAAAAAAATTCAGGTAGTCTCTTCTAACGAAACTACCGCTGGTTATTAACTTAGGATTACTTATGGTTGCTTACCTCTTTTGTATGTATATATGTATCTATATATATATGTACGCATGTATATATATATACATATAGGTACTGTCCGACCACGGAAGCAAGGTCCCTGGAAGCTGTTACGCATGCACGAGAAAAACTAGTCTACTTAGAAAATAGGGGAAAACATCTTATTTTCGGATGTGTTTGTTTATGAAATACGGAATATATTTCAGACTGCTTTTTGTACGCAATTTTAAAGTTATTTTTTAAAACTTTATTTTTGATCGAATATGTGAATAATAATTTCAAAATAATAAAAAGAAAGAAGCAAATCTATTTAAAAAATAGGAGTTTTATACGAGTGGATATTTTCGGATTACATCACAATCAAAATTATCTAAAGCTACGTTTTCGGTGTTTCTTTTTTTCTGACGTTTCCTCGGAGATTTGAATTTTGGAGTTTCTTCACCCTTTGCTTCTCTGCGTATTCTTTTTACACTGGACATTGATATCCCGGTCATTTCACTAGCTCTCTTTAGGGATTGCGAAAGTGGAAGAATAACATTTCCTTCTAGTGCTTCTTTATCACACAATTTAATTACATTGGGTATTATACGTTTACAATCACTACGGAACGGCTTATTCCGAGCAGTTGTGTTGGGTAAAGGATCCAGTAATTTTAATATAATAATCAAAATAACAGACGAGGAAAAAGCAAGCAAGCGCAGTTAGTAACCGATTCTAAAGAATGTCGAGAGAATACGAGAATTTTCCCCCTCCTTCCTCAGCAGCCTTACCTACAGCGTGAATAGAATTGTCTTGGCACTATGCCAACCGTGGTTCTTCGTACTGTGGTCGGACAGTGTGTCAAAATTTTGGCGCATCTTGGTACTTTTCTTTTTAACTTGTCCAAGCGATAGACTGGGTTTGGCGTGCTGCCAAAATTATAACATGCGAGGACAGATGGTTTTAGCATCTGAAATTTTCCTTTCCGCAGGACCATTATGGAGGAATGTAATCCTACATTATAAGGATTTTGCATGTTGTCGATCAATAAATTAGTATTTGGTAAATTTATGTAATCTCATATACTATTCTTTTATTGGAATATTTATAGCTTTATTTTGGGAGAAAATAATTGTACAGGAGGGAAAGAATTCTGTAAATAAATGTAATTTTCATTTCACAGAAAGTTTTATTTTATGGCTTATGACCCTTTTTTTTTTCTTAAACAAAACATTTATTTCAAATTATAATCAGTTTAGAATCACTGTTAAAAGAAAAGACTGGAGTACTATCAAACTGCTTATTTTGAAATTTTATTTTGTTATGTATTTCATCAAAATGTAAGGCAATTGTTAAGTCATCATAAGATTAATTTTATTTGTATTAATTGATATAGTTGGATATATATAAATTCATGAAAGTAGTATATAAACCCAGTTTATGTGGCATTCACAATGATAGAATTGTATAATTTCAATCATATTTTAATTGCTTCTCTTTTGTTCTTTTTAGAATACTTTAGAAAAATGTTGTGTTTGTGGTGGTAGGATCCTTGATCGAGTAAGTAAGATGATATTTTAACCAAGAGTTTTGATACTTCTATAAATAGAGCAGCAAGTTTAACAGTGGAACTACTGCCAATTTAGATCTACCTATTTCTACCAATGTTGTAATGTTTCATTTTGACTAGTTTGTAGTTTTAGTGCAGTGGTTCCCAACCTGCAGAGGTCTGTAGACCACTAAGCCAGAAATTAACCATGTGCGGACCACCACCATCCCCTTCTGACTTGAGGGGGGAGACCTTCCGGGGGATATTGGGGTATAGAATATCCCTCAGGCAAAAGGGATATGGGATTAACATACTCACATTCTAATGTATCATATTCTAATAATAAAATAATTATGTTAAACTTTTAAGAAACTTTAATTTAACACCTGATAGTCATCGGGTATAATTGGCCCATCTAGTTCAAGGAACATTGCTTTCAAAATCCCCATTGATTCAGCAACTTTTTTATATGTGGTGCTGGACTACTCCTAAGGCTCTTGCGGACTACCTGTAATCCGTAGACCACCAGTTGGGAACCACTGTTCTAGTGTTAATGTAAGTAACATAAAGTAAATTTTAGGAGTCAGTGGGAGATTCTATTCAGTAGATAAATGTTTGATTATTATGAGTGTGTGTGTGTGCTCATGAATTCCTGTATACTAAAATTTTTGCTCTTCAGATTATGGCAGCCCTACTCCCCCCCCCCCCAAAAAAAAAAATAAATAAATAAATAAAATAAAATAAATAAATAAACTATTGTTACTGGGTTAATAATTTTTTTTTAATATACCATCAGTGAAGGGAATGTATAATTCTTTTATATCGGAAATGGAATTAAGGTGTTTCAAAGATAATCCAACATATTTACTTGCATTGATTTTTGTATTCATACATCAAACTAGAGATATTATGGAGATTTCATTTATTTTGTGAATTAATGTTTTAAAGTAGTCTATTTTATATCATTTTATAGTTCATTGTGTTGTTTTTCAGATTTTGCGAGCTACAGGAAAACCTTATCATCCAAATTGTTTCACATGTGTTGTATGTGGTAAATGTTTAGATGGAATCCCCTTTACTGTGGATGCGACAAATCAAATATACTGCATTGATGATTTCCACAAGTAAATTTTATAAATTATTTATTTTTAAAGATAACTTTTTAATCAATATCTTTGTGTTGAGAGTCTTATTTTTATGTGATATTGTGTTCAGTCATTCCTTTAAAATTGTTTAGGTTACATCCCATCCCTTAAACATGTCAATTATCTCAGTTAGCTGTATTTAAATTCCATATAACTTCAGTGTATTACACCTTCATATAAAAATGTAAGATAATATTTGTACTATAAAAAGTATTGTAGTTTCTATATAATTGAATCAGTTTGCCATATTTTCAGACATTTGAAACAAATGATATCTGTCAACTATTTCTTAACAAAATTTAATGCAACTAATTATGAATGTGAATAAAAATATATCTTAATAAATTTGATTAATTTTCAACCTAGATTTTGATTATATATGTTTTCTAAGCTTTAGCATTGGTCCATTTTTCTATATATTTAGTGTCTCTTTATTCTCTTTTATTTCTACTTGTAGGAGAAATAAATTGGGCTTCCAAAGTCCTATTTCTAATACTTGCCTACCATTATCTTAAGACATTTACACTAGAAATATAAACAGATGAGAATTGTCTTTAAAATTATAAATATTTCATAACTTTGACAGGCTGTAATGTTGGATTGTGTAGAATGTGCTATCAAAGATTTAAAGTATTTTCCCAAGTAGTGGCATATAATTCAAGTGAATATTATTTTGAAGGCTTACATAATTTGAGTAATATCAAAAAACATTCAATTTCATCCGTATCTGAAGAACATCCCTATGCCTTTAAGCATCTCATAGGTGTGCCTCATTATCATTTTTAAAATATCTACTTTAGAACATTAATAGATATATCTTCAATATTTATTGATTTTATTTTAATATCAATTAGCTAAAAAAATTGTGATTATGTGTAACAGGAACAGTGTCATGATGATATGTAAACTGATTAAGTTTCTTTATAAATATATATGCATATAATTTGAACTTCCATAATTGAGAATTGTTTATATTTAAAAAAGTTCATCTTTTAGGTGAAAGGTTATGAGTTTTGAATGTTCTCTACTTGAGATAATTATATTAATTATATTCACTGCATTTTAATATCATTTGTGCACCTTGACTGTCTTATTTATATTATTTAACCAATATAACTGTCATAGTTTATTGGTATATTACTAAGATATATTACCTTTTGTAACTGTTTTGGGTTATTTTAATTAATCAACAAAATAAATCAATAGAATATTGGGTTTTAATGTGCTTTGTGAATTATGAATGAGTTCTATTTAAAATTTTGTGTTTACTCGTTTTTCAAATTTTCTTTCGCATCTCTAATTATTTTTTCATTTAAAATTTTAATGAAATGAAGTTAAATGCCATAAAACCATGTTTGAGTAGTTTTGAAAAATTCAGTACAATAGTAATATGTATAAATTTATCGACACAAACAGATGTGGGTAGTTTATAATACTTTTGAAACTAAGAGCGTATTTTATAACCTGTTAATATACACTATTTCTCAAAACAGAGTTAAAAATAAACTGTGTTGAAATATGCAATTTTCACTTACATATTCATAGCCTTATATATGTTATTTTTATCCATTTGTGCAATTTTAGTTAGAGTATTACTTAGTTGTACATTTTAGTAATGATAAATTTGTTGAATATTTGAGCATTTGTATTCAGCATTATCTCATAACTTTTGCAGAAAATTTGCTCCTCGATGTTGTGTGTGTATGCAGCCCATAATGCCTGAACATGGCAAAGAAGAAACAGTCAGAGTAGTAGCTTTGGATCGAAGTTTTCATGTTCAATGTTATAGATGTGAGGTAATTTGTTTATGCCTTTATAACATGTAATTTCAACATCCTACATAATACCTCTTAAAATAAGCTAATTCATTATAGTTATTTTCAAGCAAATTGCTAAGGCAGAAAAAAATATAGTTGCATTATGTAGTTAATAAGGTATGTAAACTACTACTGTGTATAAATCCATTGAAAAATTCTACATTTGTAAATGTAATTGTTGTTAAGTTGAAGAAGTATATAGCTGTCTTATGTATTAATCTTGAACATACACTGAGGAAACAATGAATCATGACCCTTCGGAGGTAAAGTAAATGTGACATAACTACATTGATAACCCATTGAGATTCGGCAGCTGGTTGACCTTGCTATTGTTTTTTAATGTATTGATGATCTGGTAAATATTAAAATTTGTGGCATAAAGGATAAAAGCAGGGATTTTTCAATTGAGGAACAAACTATGGGAGTAAAAAAAAAAGCTTGTCTTTGTCAAGAGATGTGTCACAATTGCAACAGTATTTGATAAAGGGCAGTCTTGCTTCTTTATCAAATACTGTTGCAATCATGACATGCTCTAAAGTAGGGGTCTTAAACCTTTCAATTTTGAGAGCCACACCAATAAATTCATAAAGTTCCGTGGGCCACACATCTGTGATATAAGTAGCATAGGCAAAGGGGAAAATTTATTATATTCAAACGAGCTTCAGCCTTTGAGATGATTGCTTGGTTTGCTTTTTACAGCATGACTAGCTGAATACCTGTACTTTGCTACGGAGTACATTCGAATTAAATACAATGGCCAATGTATACAATTAATGCCAAAATAAAAATATATATATTTATAATAAATACAGACCTCTTAGAATGTATGGGCGTCTCTTTGAGACAGCTGTCGGTTGAGCAGGATTTTGTCTGCAATTCTCTTTTGCGGCAGGGTCTCTTGGACTTGGTGTAGGCTTTCCTACACTAGGGGGATTGGAAACAACAACATATATGTATATAGAAATAAATATATATATATATATATTTCATAATGATTTGATTCTGTTTGCCTGATGGTGGTCAAATGCTAAGGTAAGTCTAAGCCTGTAGTACCTGAGTCTGCTGATTTGAGTCCCATGAATGGGTGATTATAGCGAATTTGAATCAGCTTTAAACTTAGGTCTTAGTCTGTTTTTTCCCTGTGCAGCAAAAAAATGACTTTCACTTGAAAAATCAAATCTTTATTAATGAATAATAATGAGTGTTTAATATGTGCTATTTCCCTTTTCCATCCACAGGATTGTGGCTTAAGATTATCCTCAGAGGCAGAAGGCAGTTGCTATCCTTTAGATGATCATATACTATGCCGTAGCTGCAATGCAAAACGTGTGCAGGCTTTAACATCCTGCATGACTACGGAGTTGTAGCAAGCATTTTGATCTTCTCTGCATTCCTTGTTTATGCCATTAACATTTTGTCACAAGTAGGTGGAAGTCACCTAGTTTTGAAATAGTGAGTAACTTGGGAAATTGTTTCTGCAATATTTTGATACAGTTGAACAATATTGCTCCATTGTTAGTGTGTGTGTTTTACACTGATTGTCTAGTCTATTTCTCTGAGTAACTTAAGCTTTTATGCTTGAAGAGTGTAATGAGTATATGTAATTATTAACTGACATGAATGACCTGTATGTTTATGAATTGTATGCAAAACATTGTAAATTTTTTTAATTATCTCAATCTTTTTTATATTTTGCCTATAAAATGAAAAGTTGCATGTACGTTTCTCGTTTGGAATGAACAATATCTTTGAAATATCTATTGAGCAGCTATGTATAATTTATAAATTTTGTTCTTCACTCTTACATTTTCCTTTTTAAACTACAATTGAAAATATAGCTTTTTAACCTTTTCCGTTTATAAATTGAAGAAAATAATCTCACAAAATAAGATATTTAAAAATCTTAGTCAACATCTAAAAATGAAATAATGCCATTTGTTTTTTTACTATGGTTTTCATTATTTTTTCTCTTTTTACTTTGCTAACATATTGTTGTGATACTTAAATGTGCTTGGTATTTTATATAGACAACAATGTAAAGTCATAATTAGGCTGAATGGTGTTTTTATATAGTTGTGCTTCTAAAATGTAGGAAGGTTTAAAATGTGTGAGAAAAAAAAATGTATTTTTTAGCCCTTTAGATCATAATCCTTTTGATTTAAAATTAGTCAGTTTTTTCTATTAAATGATTTAATAAAATATTTTAGACTAATTTCAGTTTTCAAGTATAATGCTTTCTGTCCATTCAGTGAGTTCAATAAATCTAAAAATAATTACAAAGTTAGAAAAATTTGCTCTAAAAAAACAAAATAACTGTACCCACAGTATGAAATAGTGTAATACAATTCTTTTGTACATCTGTGTTAGAAATGTAATAAATACACCACTATGGAAATAAGAAAGGTTTAATATAAAATCTTGTCTTAAAATGTTCCTTTTACATATGTGTAAAAACTTTCTTTGTAATTTATCTCTCTTGAGTAATAATTTATATATTCAAGACTGATAACTTGAAAGATGTAAGAATATTTAAATTAAGATGCAATATGTGTTTAATCATGCATTTCGCTTTGAGACTGTATATATTTCATCAATTAAAATTGTGCAGCTAATTGTCTCAGTTGGTTTCCAGGTACAGAATATTGGTTGTTTATAATTTCTCTCTGTCTGGAAGCATCTGAAAATTGTGTGTTTGTGTAGATACGTAATGTTTTAGAGTCAGTATGTGATCTCATATGAAATGCAATGGTTAGAAAATGTTAATTTACATTTTATTTCAATTTTGTCAGAAATAAGATTTCTTTTTTTGTATTTAAATTGTATGTTTATATTAAGTTTTTATAGGATTAAATATAGTTCCTTTGGAAATATACCAAAAACTGCAGGCATCTCTTTTTCAAAACAATATTAATTGGGAACTTCGAAAATTATTTTAAATTCTGTAGGGTTGTTTTTCTTTGGGGGGGGGGGAAAGGGGTCCCCTGCTCCTGTCATTGGTATATTAATGCCCATTCCATTTCATAGTATTTTAAATTCTTTGAAATATTTCTCCAGTTGTAAGTGGTTTTAAATCAAAGAGCGGTCTGTTATGTACATATGTGTATTTTTAAAATATATTTAATTATTTCCCTAAGTTATTAATTAACAAATAAAAGAGTGGAGTTGATTAGAGAAACAATAAATTTGTATTTAGTGTTTTTTAGTCGTTAATGGTGTAAATTACAAGATAATTCGAATTGGAAAGTATATTCTTCTGAAGTTATAATTGTGAAATCACATTTTGAGTAAGTTGCGTGCTGTGAAGTGAAAAAAGTGCTTAGCTTTGTAGTGTATTGTGAATTTTTTTATAAAAGGCACAATTGTCTGTCTTTTGAATCCTTTAGATTTCAGTTAGTTTACCACTGATTTTTCCATAAAATAGGTTAGTGAAAGCCTAAAGTTGTTTTTGCTCTCACAGGTAACTTGTTGAATATTCATTGCCTTTAAAATGATAAATAGTATCCAATTTTATGACTTGATTTTATATATTTAAATTTTTTAATATGGCTTATTGGCCTTCAAAGTTTCCAAAAAATAAAGCAATATACTCTCTAATAGTATTTTTTACTTCATGTTCAGCACTCTCATCAAGTATTAGTATTGTCTTTTGAAATTTAATAGGACCCATTTTTATGACTTGCATCTCATAGATTTCATATTTTGGTATGGTTTACTAGTCTCATATTTGCACTATTATTCCTATAAACTGTGATTCTAGTTTGTCGTAAATAGTATTTTTTCATCACTGTAAACATATTTTTTTTTTACATTGTCTTTCAAGTAATGAATATATTGATTGTATGTGGCCTTTATAGATTTCAGTTTCTCTACAACATGCTATTTCCACTAGAAAATAAAACATTTAATGTAAATCAAAAACAGCTTTTTAACAATCCTAGCTGCTCAACTTCTGAGTAATAATCTACAAAATACCGAATTTAATAGAATTTAAAATATTTTTTTTAAATTCTGTTTACAAATTTTTTATGAATAAATTAAGTGATCTAATGTGTGTATGCTTAAATGTTAAGCAATAACATAGATTTTAAGTAAAAGAAGAAGAAGAAATTTAATTTGTTCAAATAAACTTTGGTAGAGGAGGAGTACATTAATTTCTAAAAAACAGCAGAAGAAAACTGTATTCATACTAAGAAACCAGATGTTTTAAAATTAGCCATAAAATTAGAGTTTTATGGCTCAGTTCTCATTTTTATTCAGGTGTCAGCTCCCTTGAATGCAAAAGAAGTTGCAATCATTATCCTAGTATGCTTCCAGTTGTGAGATTTAGGTCCTTAAAGCTAAAGCTTTAACAGCCACAATTTGAAACTCATTGTACCCATGAATATGCATGTGTAATATTTTAGTCTTATTGCAGTGCCTAGCCAAAAACAGTTATAGAACAAATACAGTATGCCTCTGGAACCACTAGTTATGGTATTTATTTTTAGGATTTCTATTTACGATCTCCAAAATTCCTCAATGTGTAGAGTAGTCTATTAAAATTCTTTATGAATCGATTATAATAGGAACTAAAAACTCAACACTATATCACCATTTCCCTTTGATTACTCGTTGAAATATTTTTAAAACTGTTCTTGTGAATCCTTTTAAAATCTTAAAGGGCATAAAGAATATGCTTTCACAAAAATAACAAAATGACAGTCGTGTTATCTCTATAAAATTAAAAAAATAAAAGCCCAAAACTGTATTTGTTTATCACAGAAGGCATGCTGAATCATGACAACCTTTCTAATAAGTATCAGTACCCAATTTTAAGACTTTTGTACATTTAAATTTATTAGGCATATTAATCTAATCACCTGTTTCCTGAAACACAACAGTAGCCTCATAAATGGTATTTTTTACATCATATTATGCTCATTCAGCAAATATTGCCCTTTTGAAACTTAAGGGGACCCATTTTTGTGACTTGCATAAAGATCACATAGAGAACATGTTTCAGATTTTTGAGAGTTCTAACTGATTCAAGAAAGGTAAAAAAGTCAACAGCTGTTGTGTATAGGTAACAATATCTTTCTTTCTTTTATTTTATTTAATTTTCTTTACTCCTGGGCATCTGAAAGCAGGCATTTAGGAGTTGGTTGAGCAAATTAGTTAGGGCTACCTCTAAGACACTTTACCTAATTTAGATTTTTACTGTTATCTGCCTTAATTATCTTAACATCATTTCAACCGCCTTACCCAGAAGGGGGGGGGGGGCTAGGATATAAGGCCCCACCACCACCACCTTTTAAAAAAGTATATATAAACACACTGCCATAACCTGAATTTCTGCAGGTAGCAAATTTATGACTTCTTAAAATGAAGTTGTTACTTTGTAATTGTTTACATTGTGTTTTGCACCCCAGTCTACATTTTAGGAAATAACTCAGCTGAAATGTTTATCAACCTAAGTAATTTTTTTTTTAATGTTCATGTAATAAAATTCCCTATTTGCACTGAAATGCTTTTTTTTCCCCCAATTTGAAGTATTAAAAGATTAAACTTAGAACCTTCTTGTATATTAATGTGTTTGAGTAACAACCTATTATGTAGTGAAGAAATTTCTAAATTTATGATACAGTTCAATGAATGAAAGAAAACGAGCATAATCTATAGTAGCTAAATTGATAAATAAATGCTCAAGTCCATAGTAAATGAGGTCTGTTATCAGTTTTTAATGTTTCTACTAATGGAGATGTATTAAAGGCACTTTCAGATCATTGTTTAATTCAGGTTCTTTTTTATAAATATTAGATTGAAAATAGTTTATTAGATTGAAATAGCCATGAATATGGTGTAAGAGAACTAGTAAAATTTCCTTATATATATATATATATATATATATATATATATATATATATATATATATATATTATTATATTCTTTAGAAAGTATTTTGTTTCCTGGACTTAACTCCCTTCAAGTTGTCATCAAAAATATTTTTCTTCCATTTATAATTTTTTTAATATGATTTTCCACTAAAATAATTATAAATAACATTTTCAATTTGCTATATACTGTAATATAAATAGTTTAAAACAAGTTTTAAAAATTAATTTTGAAACAGTTTTATAATGTTTTTTAAAACAGGAATGTTAAAGTATAATTAATACTTAGGGTGTGCTGTCTAGAATTGTAGCATTGACTAATTAAAATATTTTGTATATTTAATTAGAGAGTTCCGCAGTTGAGAGAGATCCACAGTTGTATATGCATAATAATTTTAGTGCTGAAAATATTTGAAAAATAAATTCCATTTTAAACTTCATGTTTCTATATAGTTAAAATATTTGCTGGTTTAAATTTTGTTTTTATAAGGTATTGTATTATTTGTTTGGTTGTAATAAAATTACCAATTCAGGATACACTTTGAAATGTAAAAATTTAACATGTTCAGATTAAAAATTTGTGTTTGGATGTATTTTATGTGCATGTGACATTATTTTGATGCCTTGTTGCAATTCTGTTATCATATTGTTTTATATTTTTTTCTTCATATTTTATAATGTTTTGTATTTCCTTTGCCAATGTTTTTATACAACTAAAATTTTATGTAATCATATGTAAGTAAAATATTCCATTCTCACATAATCAAAATCTTTTTAACTGTCTGTACTGTTTGTACATGCATTTACCTATGTATAAATATGAATATATATTATATTATATTATACATAGGTGTGTATGTATATGTATATAATTTTGTTGATGTTGCATTATATTGATGTCAAAATTTTCTATAGGGATTGGCATTCCAGTATCTCTCATGAAATAGATTTTAATAATAAAGCTTATTCTTCAGTTAGAAGAGATTGGATTTTGGTTGAAATTGCTATTCCTTTTTATCTATTTATTATGTCCAGTTTTAAATTATTGGACAAGTTTAAATAATTTATATTCATGCACTATGTGTGGTAGAGTATACAAGCATTAACTACAGGATAGAGTCTCTCTCAAACTTTTAAGAGATTTTGCCCAGTTTTATAAAGAAAATAATATATTATTATTAAAGGTTTGCTGAAATCCTACACTTGCATTTATTCCCTCTTTTATGAATCTCATTTTATCTCTAATGTCAAATTTACCTGTTGGAGATTAAAAAATAGATTTTCAGTATAAAAGTCATGTTACACATTATGTTGTAGCCTCTTCCCCCCCCCTCCCCCCAAATACTGTTATTTAGCCTTACTATTAATTTTCTTAGGGAATTTTTATTGTCAATACAAGTATAATGTACATTACCCAAATAACAATTATTTATCATGTATGAGTAATTAACCACCATAGATTTTTGAACCCCTACTTTTATTAAATTATTTAGTCTTTAAGTTTAAACAAATACTAATCACTTATCTTCTACATTTATTCCTTTTCATTTGCTTTATTATATGTGTATATATAAATACAAATATATATAATTATACATATGTATGCTTTGTTCTTATTACAAAAGTAAGAGTTATTTCCTTTTACAGCATTGATGGAAGAATTAATTCTGAGGTTCATTTTTAATTTATTAAGGAGTGCATACATATTTTGAGCAGAGCTCATGTTTGACTTGCATTTATTTGCCTTTTAATTTTTTTTTTCTTTCCAGAAATTTTATTTTTCAAAATTTGACTAGCATTTATTTGCCTTTTAATTTTTTTTTTCTTTCCAGAAATTTTATTTTTCAAAATTTGACTAGCATTTATAAAATTTTAATTTCAATAGAGCTGGGAAATCAATTCATATCCCTTTTTTTTTTTTAAGGTTAAGTGCAAACTATGTATGAACATTTATATATATATATATATAAAGCTAATTCTTTTATAATTAAGGTAAGTTATGTGTCATCATAGATTTGCTTTAAATAAGAGTTATGTTTATAGATATTTTCTATTGAACAAGCAAACAAAGCAAGTATTATATCTCTTCATTGAATGAAAAGTAAGGTCATTATGTATGTATGGAGGTTTGTCTGTCATATCCTCATATGCTGAAATATGTCTGTACTAAAGTTCTGTATTGACATAGAATCGCACAGGGAGTAATTTTAAAATAATATATTTAGTTTTATAGTTTTATTAAATTTTAAAAATACAACTCATTGTTTTCACTTCTTTTGAACTACTTGCCAAGATGCTTTTTTTAATCTTCTTTAAAAAATTTACATTATACCATACTGATCTGTTTGGTTCTGTACAAGACACAAAATAAATTAGGACCTTCCTAGTTATATTTTGTGTTTTCAAATGTGTTCATTTACAGCTGTGATTGGGGGGGGGAATTCATAAAATGTAAGCTTTTTCTGAAATATTTTTTTAATTTGTCGGCAACATTTGTTCTGCATCAATAATTATGCACTTTTCAGATTCTAGGGTATATCGATTTTAGTTTTCAGTTTGGTATATATACAGCTAACAAGCACAAAAAATCATCAAATATTGCTTTTGTCAAGAAGAACCCTAAATAAATTATGCAGCCTCTTAAAAATGCATAAGATCTCGCATATTTTCACAAATGTCTAGTCTTGAACTGTTACCTTCATTTAACATTGAAATATCAACAACAGTAGTTAAGATTGGAAAATAAAAATAGTATTTTTCAATAGTAATTCTACAAAATTCTTTTAATTTAATGTAGAATAATGCTCAAATATACCCTATATGTGAAATATGTTTCAAATGCTATTTCTTATACAAGGTATATGTCGTATACAATAACTTTTGCATCTGAAGAAATTTGATCACTGTATTAAGTTGATTTTTCAAATTTTAGCGAAAATGAAGCATTAGAGAGACAGCAAAGAGTATTCTGCATAATGATTTCAAAATTTCGTATGAGTAATAAAATTAATTTATTTATTTATTTATTTATTATTATTTTCTGAAGGGCATGTAATGTGATTCCCATGATTCTGACTGGGATTGTTAATAAGTAACTTTTTTTTATTTTATTTATAAGCATTTTTAGCAATCCCTTCTGTAATCCAACTACACTTTTCTTCCATTAATAGCCCACAATCCAATCTCTTTTAATCTTCTAGCACAGAAGTGAAATAAATTAATTAACAATTAAAACTTGATCAACCAGTGACGTATTCGGTGTGATATTGCAGTTTGTAGAAAACTTTTATGATATCTTTGTATCACATTTCTGGTAATCTTGTGAGCACTTTTTGCAGGTATTTAAATGTCCTTTCTTAAACAGAATTAGGGGGCCTTATTTCATGTAGCCTCCTACATTCACACTATAGAGGTTTGGAACATAGTTATATTTTCCTCTTGATGTGACAATATAGTTTCTCCATCATCTGTAACGGTTTGTTATATTATTTTGTGTAGGAACAGATTTAGTAATTTTTCATTTTATTATAGATTTTGATGTGTGTTGTATTTTAAAATATTTGATCATTGATAAGTTTTGTCTCATGTTTCTGCTTAAATTTTTTGCTTTTTTTTTCCAATGTGGGAGATTAAATTCTTAGTGTAAATTCTATTTATCATTATAATGGTACATATCTGATATAGCAGATATCTCTGGTTGTTTTGAGGCAGCTGGCTGTGCCAAAACCCAGGCCTTATTTGTTTATTATATGTGATTTCTTTATTAAAATGTTTAAATAATACTCCTCTAGCCATAATCTTTTTCTATCAACAATCATTTTTTTAACAGAATTTTGAGGTAATTACACTTGTATATAATTTTAAAATTTAATTCACACACAAGCCACCTTTTACATAAACATCACTTCAGAATTAATGAAAATCGTTACACTCAAATATCTTTTTAATATCTAAACTCTATTAAAAAAATTTACTACCACTGGTCCTACCAAAAGTCACAACTACTTTTACTTACTTTTTATTTTTCAAAATGAGTATGAATGCTTTAATAAAACCAGTTTAACTGGTTTTGAAAGAATTGTTATCTGTTACTGAACTCTTATGAACAGACTAGCTGAAAACCCATACTTTGCTTCAGAGTACATACAAATTAAATACAATGGTCAAAGTATGCAATTAATGCCAAATATATATATAGATATATATTTAAATACAATGATCAATGTATGCAAATGATATTTAAAAAAAACAAAAAAATATATTTATAAAAAGAATCATAATGGATATTTTATAGACAAAATAATGTAGAAGAAAATATTCAAATTAAATACAACAGTCAATGTATGAAATTAATGCAAAAAAAAAAATTTATATATATATATATATATATATATATATATATATATATATATATATATATATAAATCATAATGAATATTTTTATAGATAAAATAATGTAGAAGAAAATATTCAAATTAAATCTAATAGAACATACTAAAGAATATAGTATGATTTGAGGAACATGTCTTTTCCTGTATTTTAATATTTTTTTGGATAATGTCCAATCATCTGCCACATTAGCAAGAAGGAAAAAAAAAAAATTTTTGTCTATATCATTGTTATGTACGTGATGCAAAATAAGTTTAAAGTTTCACAAGAAAAGATAACACTGTTAATAATAAGTTTAAAGTTCAACAAGAAAAGAAACCATGTGATCAGCATTTAATAAATTAAATTCTATAGATTAACCTTTAAAAATTCACCAAAAATCAGAAAATGGAGGTAAAGATTCGAAAAGGCTTGTGGCGGCCCTGTGGTACAGCATGCTGGTTTTCGGTGCTGAGGGTACTCAGATTAAATCCCAGTATTGTGCCACGTAAAATGCCTCCATTTGTGTTGTCCTTTCGTAGGGGGTAATTCTGTCCGCCTATATGGTGCCCTCATAATAAAATGGACAGTAAACTGTGGCGTAGTATAGGCGAATGTTTCATGACAAGTGCCTCCGCTTTAAAAAAAAAAGAAAGAAAAAAAATCACTTTAAAGGAATTTTTATGATCTTTCTCGTGATATAAATTTTATAACCCTTGGATTATTATTTTAAATGCAAACATTAAAGAATGTTAAAAAAAGCTTAAAAATTCAATTCAAAAAAGTCTAAGAAGAATTTTTCAAAAATCTCTCTTGGTGCACCCCTACACTATAAGAAGAATCGCCATGCAAAATTTCAGCCGTTTAGGTCGAGCGGTTTGGTCTGTGTGTTATATGCCAGTCAGTTATAGAACTGTTTTATATATATAGATAACTGCTAAGAGCCAGGCAATTAAAGAAACATGTTTTATCCTGACCCAGATTTTTACACCTGGATCATAAAATTCCGCATCCCTGAATTTCTGACATTGTTTGTTAAATATTTGTCATTTACGTCCCAATTCTGTAATCGATTTGTAACTCCCTAACCATTTTTTTTCTAGGTAAAAATTGATGAATTTTCAACATCCAATCAGCAATACTTCAGTATGTTTCCCTAAAGCCCTTTCCTGAGTTTGAAATTATACTACACTATAGTAACCATCTCCAAGATTAAATTTGATCATAGTATAGATATTTTACATAACTAACATGTGCTGTACAAATTGTTTTTAACCTTACACTCCATTCCCCCTTTGACTTACATAAAGCTTTTACTTTCTCCTGCAACAGCATGCCTCATTGATATTGGAAAGGAACCACAGATAAATGTTCACTTATTTTATCTAAACCAGCACGGTGCTATCCTTTGATCATTTATGTGCCCTACCATAAAGAATCATTTCACTAAGTATTTAAGTTATCCAAAGATGTTGAATCCGTTTACTGCTATGCTATAGTACCACAGAGCTTGAGAGGTGCATTACCATCTGAAAACCAGTCTTAAGATGCATCTTGCCTGACAACAATTTTTTTCTTCACTATATTTTAAAATAAAAATTTAATGGATTTGACATATTTTTTTATAGTAAACTAGCTGTTTACCCGGTGTTGCCCAGGTATTTATTAATCTCAATTTTTTTCTACACAGGAAAAGGAATAAATTCTACCTATAGTGTAAAATCTAAGTAATTTTGTTTACAGGTATTTAACACTAGAAGCACCAATGGCAGTCAAATTGACTGCTCAATGCATATCTTAAATTGCAAATGTTTTGTACAACTTTAAAATACTTTTTATTATTTTTGATTATATCTTTTAAGAACTTCTTTAATAAACAATGGTTTATTTAAAAAAATAATTTTTATCTTAATTTTCACTTACCTTTAAAACACATTTTATTGCTTTTCACAATTTTTACACAACAAAACTTGTTTAACACTGGAAGTGCATTTTCCACATACATAATATGTACAATTTTTACACACATCATTTGTTTTATTGTTGTTACAATGTCCAATCTGGCATTGAAGTCTTTTCTTTGAGAGCCTAATGCTAGTGTTGGAAATTTCCAGGGGCAATCTTGAGCTTGTTTTCCTCTTCAAATTAAGCTGTCTTAACTCCTCCGCTAATTGAAATAAGAAGCTATGCTTGAAATATTTTTACCAATTAATTCTCTGTAAATAACATAGGCATTTGATCCTGCCAAATCCAGCACATTGTAAAAAGCATGCACTGGCCATCTACATGAAGCAGCCTGTACAGAATATTTACGCGTCATCTGGTCATTAACTCCACATTTGGGTTTGTTGTAGAACTCGACTGTCTCTGGAAGTTTCTTCTTATTATGTGATTCTACATTTACATTTGGATGCAAGGTACTTAGTAGTAAGACATTGTTATTCTTTTTACCTTGATAAATAGTCATTGTAGTTTCTCTTCTTTAGTAAAAAGGTTTCATACAGCTGGGTTTTTGATTTCCTTACTTCATGTGGAATTTCTTTACTGTGCCCACAAAACTTATATTTTTCCTTTCAAGTCTTTTAGCCAATGATAGTGAGGAAAAATAGTTGTCCACTGTCACATTTCTACCTGTATTCAGATAAGGGCTTATAAAACACATTACTACATTTTCAGGAAGGCTTTCAGCATCATCCCTTGATTTATCTTTTCCAAGATATGGAAAAGCATTGCACATAAACTTCGAGTTTACATCAACTAGCACCCAAAATTTTATACAAATTTTGTCAGGTTTATTCGACATATACTGTATATATTTACACCTGGCTTTGGATGGAAATAACTGTTTGTCCACAACAATATTTTCTCTTGGCTTATATGAACTAGCACAGTTCTCTATAAATTTATTCCAAACATTAGAACACAGAGCAAACTTATCAGTTTCTAAATGCTGAGTCCTAGTTGATTTCAAATCAAACCTTAGGTTTTCCATTATATCTCGAAAACGATTGTGAGACATTGTTTCTTAAAAAAAGGAGGACCATGTATTATTTCATACCCGAAAGTTGCTCGTCCATGCTTTCTTCAGAATCACTAGAGCTACTTTTTGCTTCAGAGTTTTGTGGAGGTTTGTAATCCATATCATCATCAATACTATGTTCTTCAACATCAGATTCATTTTCAGATAAATCCTGTAAAAGTTGTACAATTTCCTCTGTACTAAGATAACGCAGTCTTTGTGCAGCCATTATAGTGCGCATGAAAGATTGAAATGCACAAAAAGATAAACTGACTCAACTACTGCAAACTATAGACTGTTACATTTCTCCAAAAAGGGGTAGACGGTGGGAGGGGGTAAGTATTTCCTGTTGTAAAGAACCAGTGAATTAAAGGAATGTGATGGGGAAATATTTTTCTAAGTTGTTTTCCTCAAAGAGAAAATAAGATGAATCTATCCAATTTTACTAGCAGTCAATTTGACTGCTCTTGGCGCTTCTAGGTATAACTACAAATAACTTCGTTAATTTTAATTTCATTCGATTAATATTTGATACCAATAATCATAGGTTTTGATAGGAAAATCTATAATGGTTTTCCTATCAAAACCTATAATGATTAGGTATTTTTTAGGAAAACTCAAATTGTGAGTTCCTAAGATAGTGGGTTTTATTAGGAATCCAAGCTGAAAAACTAAAACAGTCAAAATGACTGCTTTAGCGCTTCTAGTGTTAAATATATATGTATAGTCAGTGCTAGATTTCTAGAAATAGAGGTGCCGGAACGGTAACGTTCCTTGGTGTGTGGGGGGGTATTACAAATTATTGATAAAGAGAGGTACCGGAACGACCGTTCCGGCACGTTCCGCCTCAAATCTAGCCCTGTGTATAGTATACAAATGATAAAGTAAAATTACAAATTCACTCTATTATTACTTTAACTTAAAACCTGATTATAAACATTTATAGTTTCCTATATTCATCTCAGTGACTCTGAAAACTATGGATTTGACACTATTCTCGGTCATTTTATTTTTCACCCTTCCTTCCCCCTCTCCACCCAATGCTGATTGGGGCTGAATTTGCACTTAAACAGCATTGGGAATATCCCTATTTATCTCAGTGACCCCCAAAACTATGGATTTGACACTACTCTCGTCATTCTGGGCATTTTATATTCACCCCTTCTTCCCCCCAGCAATGATAGGGGGGGGGAGCTGAACTTGCACTTAAAAGGTATCGGGAGTGTCACTATTCCTCTCAGCAACCTCGAAAACTATGGATTAGACACTAAAATCAGTCATTTTTTATTATTTTTGCATGTACCCCCTGATTTGTAAGATATTAATTTTATATCTTACCCCCCCTAGTGTTTCTTTCCAGATTGTAAGTGATATGTGTACCAAATTTGGTTGAAATTGCTCACATTCCAGAGTGTTGCTGGAACATACATACACATGCGTACATCCATTTTTATATACATAGGTAGCTGTGTATGAGTTCTAACTGCAGTTAGGCCAGCTATAGTCTCAAGAAAATCTTTCACATTCAAAGAAAAACCTAGTAATTCCTTCCTTCACATTAAAAAAAAACCATTGTATTCCAACAATTAAAAACAGAAATCATTGGATGTATGAAATAAAAATGGCCTTGCTGAATTAGTCCTTCACTGACCAAATAGGACAAAATATTTAGCACTTTCAATCTACCTTGTGTTGAGAATAAAGTATACAGATATTTTATTTCATTCCTTTTTATCAATTAAGGCTGTGTATCAGTTGACTTCGCAGATCTACAAAGCTGCGATGTAATTTTATCACCACACCGACTAGCCAATGTATATTTTAGAATTTTTTTTTTGTACACAAAAGAATGCATGGTTTTTAATTTTTTTTCCAGTTAAATTATTATACTGAGCATTATCTATTGCCACAAGACTCATTTTTTAAATACAATCACATCGCATTGAAAGATATACCTTCAAATAAAGGGAAAATTTCCTACACTTATCATGATGACCTGTGGTTAACCGAGATACTGCCTTAAATATTACTCCCCTGTCAGTGTTCTCTTAACCACTTTTGAGAAATGAAATTTAAAAAGCTGCACATGTTATCTGGACTGACATATATTCAGTAACATATATCCAAACATTAATTCAAATTTTTATGGAGTTAATTGTCTAAGAGTGTAAAAGGAGAATGCAATCATCTTTTGATACTTGCTGATTTTGGTATGTTTCTTAGGCAGTAAAAATGTTTTTAAGTCTTTCGGGTGTCTTTTGGGACTTGCTTTAAAAATGATTTTTTATTTTAGAGTATTGATGTTATTTAGTCAACCCTAATTGACTTTGCTTTTGCATACTGCATAGGTTTAGGGGGGTGAAAGTGCATGTTAATAATTCTAGAATGTGATACTTTCTTAATGTTGAGAATCCTTAGCTGTATCTCACTTGTTCTAATACATCCTGAACGAAAACCATTTACACATCAGTATTCCTCAAATGAGGATTTACAGAACAAATGCCACAATAGCATGCAATTTGATTACATCTAAATTGAATTGTTTCGCAGTCTTCACTTTAAATGTAATTTTACATGCCTTGCAGCTCACAAGAGATCAGAGTATAAGTGCAAATGGTAAGTTATACTTCCTGCAAGTTGAATATAAATCAAAATTATATTACCTTCAATTTTCTAACGTTACATAAGCAGGCTGACCTTTCTTTACTTTTGTTTTGCATTGCAAGTTAAATTTATATTATTAGTTTTAAAATGTCACAAATTTTGTCATACAGTATTTCAAACTTCATATCTGTTACCATCTACGAATACTGAAAGATGTGCATTTATTAGCCCATAGTTTTCTTAACTTTAAGAAATATTAGATCATTTGTGCAAATTCTAAGATAAAATGCACTAACTCCTAAAGAAACTGTTAGAGAAAATTCTAAAATTAAAATATAAGCTGCAAGCTGTAGTTAAATGTTGCACATTGTGAATAACTAATTAAAATTTGAGTAATAAAACTCTTCAGAGCAAAAAATGTCAAAGTACTGAGTAGTGGAGCTACTTCTCTAATAAATAATCTATCAGAAGAACATGTCTAATTCCAATCAAATTCCAATACTGATATGAAATTAACAAGACAGGTTTAATATAACATTTTAATGAGAACTTGGATAAATAATTTTTCGCCCACAATTAATCAAATAGTCAGTAGTTTGTTTTAAATTAAAACAATTAGTCAATTAATATGCAATAAGTAAATGTAAAAATAATTGCTGATAAGGTTAAAAAATATCTAAATATTTTATGATAAAAATTTATATTTGCGAAAGTAAAACAGCTGAAATTATATTGGCATCAGATTTGTAACCTTTTAGTTTCAAACTGTTAAATACATGTAGTATTTTCATTAAAGAATTTCTGCATACGTCAGAAGCTACAATAAATGATTAGTTAATTAAATTGCCAATTTTGTAAAAAAAATTTCCTTGGTATGAAGATTTTTTCTTTGTACCTTGAATCACCAACTTTCAAATACTTTATAAATGGTTTTCAGAAAACAGATCTGGATGGTTTTTCTATATATTTCACAAACAATATCCCAAGAGTTTCATTATTTGTATCTAAAATAATATCTCGGGAAAAAAAATGAACAAAGTCTAAAGATTTAGATCAATGTAAACTATTTAGATTAACACATTTAAGATATTTTTACCAACATTAACACCAACCACTCTGACTGGCTTATTGGTTCCAATTTCAATAATAAAATACTTATTTGTTTTAATATGTAAGCAGGGTTGGGTTTTTTCCGGAACAGTGGAAGAAATGGAAAAACAAATCAGATGCTCAAAATCAAAATATATTAACTATATAAAAGAATTAAACTCAAAGCATAATATTATATCAAATTTAAAGTGCATAACTTAATATTAAAGATATTAATTTTTTTAGAATGCAATCCTTTGTATGAGCTGGTACTGATAAGTTTTTCCCTCTCCTCCATTTTAATCCAAAGAATTTTTTCATCTTTTGCATTCATCAATTCTGAGTTGAGAAACCAATTGCAGCATCCTACTGCTAAAAAAACTTTTGTATTGTTATACAGTGGACGCTCGTTAATTCGAACTAATCCAAAGGCCCCAAAAAACTTGTATTGGAATTAATGTTAAAAATATCTCATTAATTCGAACTAAATTTTTATCACTTCGGTTAATTCGAACTGAAAATTTGACAAAAAAAAATTTATTTTTCCTCGTTTAACGGAGAAAATACATGCTGTATTTATTATTTTGTGTGCCAAAATCATCTGAATTTCTTTTCTGTGTAAAGAGGCACATGCCTGCATTCCTAGACTATTGCATTTCCGCTAAACATTAGGAACATCAGTACTCGGACAAA
Source organism: Dolomedes plantarius (assembly GCA_907164885.2). Taxonomy (NCBI): domain Eukaryota; kingdom Metazoa; phylum Arthropoda; class Arachnida; order Araneae; family Dolomedidae; genus Dolomedes; species Dolomedes plantarius. Next base: position 154,649,424 of record OU015495.1, read on the forward strand.
GCGATTTTCCGTTATTTGTATAGATTTTCTTAGAATTTCAGAAAAATCAGTCTTTACTACAGATTCTAGGGAGCTGCGTCAGTTTTGCTGACAGTGCAGACAAGTTAATGTAATCTAGTTTTTCTTCCTGGTTTGGTTTGGAGTGCTATGGTCAACTTTTTGCTACACGAGGGCTAATTAGACCGGGACCTACAGTTTAAAGCCGATTCCGAATGGCTACAAGCATCCATGCCAACAGTAGGACTCGAACCCACAGGATCTGAACAGAATGCCAGCGCCCTAGCCATTCGGCCATCACCTGGCAAGTTTTTCTTCCTCAGTGTGTGCTGTGAACGTGTAAAAATTCAGGATGTCTACACGTAGAAAGTACAAAACCCTAACTTTGGAGACAAAGGTAGAAATCTTAAAGAAAGTAGAGAATGGTGAGTGTAAAACAAAGTTAGCAGCTGACTATGGAATTTAAAAAAAATACCTTGTCAACTTGTCTGAAAAACAAGGGTCAATTTTAGATTCATGGGAAAAATTAAAATTTGCTAGAGGAAGGAAACGCATGAGAAATGCGTCCCATGAAGATCTAGAAAACGCTCTACTGCTATGGTTCCAGGATGTTAGATCTCGAAATTTTCTGATAAATGGGCCTTTAGTACAGACAAAGACTGATGAATTGGCAAGTCGAATGGGTATTGAAGATTTTAAATGCAGTGATGGAGGGCTTTCTCAATTTAATCAAGGCACAATATTTCTTATCAAACTGTATGTGGTCAAAGCTCTAATGTAAACGAAGACGTATGCTCTAATTTCGGTACGAAACTGCAAGGGCTTTTCTCTACTTACCTGCCGAAAGATATTTTTTAATGCGGACGAAACTACATTTTTTTTTTATAAACTCTTGCCAAACAAGACATTACATTCTAAAGGGAATGCTTGCGTAGGAGATAAATACAGTAAAGAGAGGATTACAGCTTTAGTTTGTGCTAATATGGATGGGAGCGAAAAGCTTAAATTATTAGTGATTAGAAAGTCCAAGAATCCACGAAGTCTTAAAGGAATTAAAACAACACTGCCAGTTTATCCAATACAAAAATGTTTACTACAAATCGAGAAGCTGGCTGAACAATGTAGGCATCATAAACAAAACCAAACATCCATTTTACAGTTCTTCTTAAAACTATAATTCATATTTTTAATTAAGGTTTACTTTCTACTGCATATCATCTGCTTCATTTTATGATTAAGGTAAGTCTGTATTGCTTTTTAATATGTTTAATTTTAGATAGCATAGTATATTTTCTGAAGTTATACATACAAGGAGATATTTCTTCTTCAGTGATACACTTCTAAGGTTATATATTTTCTCTTAACATCGGATAATTCGAACTTTTTTCTGAGAACCTTTGAGTTCGAATTAACGAGCGTCCACTGTACCATGTATGGAAAATGAGGATGTTGAAGACAGTTTAATACAATTATTGTATACTAGAAGGTAACCCGTCATTTTGACGTCATAATACTAATAATGACGTCATAATAGAAAAAGTATATGAAAGTTAAAAAATATCCCGAATTATCTAACAATATTGCATTTAATCCACACCTTGTAAAAGCAAACCCTTTCATTATTTTTTATTTATTTAGTTTTTCATGCGATTGGAGTAGTAGACTGCCATCCAACCCGTCATTTTGACGTCATAATACTAATAATGACGTCATAATGGAAAAAGTATACAAAAGTTAAAAAATACCCCGAATTATCTAACAATATTGCATTTAATCCACACCTTGTAAAAGCAATTGGAGTAGTAGACTGACATCCAGTTTTTTACAGCTCACTACGCGATATGAATACTTGAGCTACTTGATTCCTTCATATTCAAGTTTGTTTACTTTCAGAATTCATCGCAAAAGTAAACAGATTTTTAAAAACTGTTAAATATACAGCTAAAAACATCCAATTTTTTTTGGTTCTGAATGTTTTATAGAAAAATAGGCTGAACAAACGTGATTTGATGGAGAAGATATTAGTTTTTAGGTAAGAAAAAATTCTGATTCACATCTGAAATTGAAATTAAGCCTAACCGGCCGTTTGTTTACTGAGGGCTTCAATTGAAAGATGTACAGCCCGGAAGTGTTATACAGAGACAACGGCTATTATATATATAATTAGTTTAAATAATAAATTATGCTGGTTAAATTGAAATGGATAACTTTTAATGGATTTTGTGTATTTTTGATAAAATTTCTTTTGTTCAGGTGTGTGATCTGATCTTGGCTAAAAAACTGATGTAATTATTAGTTTAGCATATATAATTAAATTTTTATAGGTCTAATTAAATTTACTTATGGTTATTTATAAGAAAATGTAACTTTGAAGATACAATAAATGCAACTTATATAGTAAATTCTTGAAGAAAAACAGTTTCTAACATTTCTTCAACTAGTGGAAGAAACCTATTTCTTCGAGCCGCTTTTTTCCATGGTTTTGTCCGCTTTGGAAGAAACTTGCCAACCCTGCATGTAAGTGTTTTAACTTGCTTTTATTGGGGTGGTGAAAAATGAATGTTTCATGAATGAACAAACAAAAATAAAAACTATGAAAAAAATTTTAAGTTTTTATAACATCACAAGCAATTTGCATTCATACAAAACTTCATTACCAGTAATGTATAAAACAGTATATATATATATATATTTATATATTGTTGCTGTCATTCATTTTCTATTACAGCAAACACTTGAAATAAAGTCAGTTAAAAATGACCTCTGGTTCTACAGATCAAAATAACTTTCTGTATTTTCTAGATTTTTTTTTCTTTTTTTTTTTTACACAATAAATAAGTGTTTGTAGTTATATAAACAATAATTGAACAGTTTTTATTACTAAGAAAGGAATCTTTTACAGTGAACTGCAGAAAATGTAATTTACAGTTTTTACAGTAGTTTGATATCACATTATGGACGGGAAGAAAAATATAATGGGAAAATTGAAAAAATTACCTAATATATTGTTACCCTTACATTTTTGCCTTCCAGTCCATAGTGATATGCTTAAGTATACATTATACAGTGATAATTGAAACTTCCCTCAATTAGGAACGGCATTTATTTATACAAATGCTTTCTTCTATTTATTCAACACAATTATATCAAAATATCTCTACTCAGAATAAGTTTTTAAAAAAAATTAGTGTCAGGGAGGGGTTTAGGATACAGAAAAATCAATTGGGTGTTTTAATTTTAATTTAAGTAAGGAAATGTAAATATGTTTACGACTAACATAATTTAATTTTTGAGCAATGAGAAAAAAAAACAAAAAACAGAGAAGTCATAAGAAGGCACAACCTTAAATATACGATATACAATACTTTACACATTCATAGAAACTGATTTCCCCTCCCCCTCAAGAAACTGGATTCATCATTGGAGAGATTATTTACACTTGTTAAGAGAATGGGAGAACTTAAATAAGCTACAGTGTCAGAGGCACAGCGTGCTTTAAATTTACAATTTGACAAATCTTTAATGATAAATATTGCAAGCAACCATAACCTAAATATAAAGTTTTCATTGACTTCATTTTTCCATTTTAAATAAAATTTCATCTATTCAACATATCTTAAAAAAAGTTCACGGTAATACAATATATTTTACAGTCTGTTATACTACTGATACTTCTGTTAGACACATGGGAAACCAGAGATAAAATTGTAATTACAAGGGGAAAAAATATTTCAGTAGAAATTAAAAAAAAAATAAGTCCAAGCAAAATCTTTCAAGATTCTGAGTAGTTAAACTGTTCATAATTATTATACAAGTTAAGAGATAATTGTCTCTGTAGTTTATGCAGAAGAAATTGTCATTCATCCTCATAGTTTGCATCTTCACCTGATTCAGCTTCTCGAAGCCAAGTGAAAAAGCCTCTCACAGAGAGCAAAGCAACACCTTTTCCTTCAATTTCATTAGGATCTTTACTTTGTTCCCAATTTTTGAAAGTTTCTTCACATATAACATCATCATCATATAATATATCAAATATCTGTCTTAAAACACCTGTAGGCAGCAAGAAAAAGATAACATTAGTAAATTTTTTAAAATAAACTATATATGCAACTTTAAACATTCACAGGTAAATAAAATTTTTTTATTAAAATCAATAAGATATGTATTCATAAATGAAAAATAAGGTTCATTTTTATGTTGACAAAATATCGACTATTCCTTTATTAGATTAACTTTGGGGAAAAGAAAAATGGAGAAAATATGATGGAATTATGAGCTTAGAAATTCTTTTTCCTAATAACTAAAACATAGGTTAATAAGATAAATTTTATTTTAAAACAATTGTTCAAAATAAGGTGAGATCTTTCTTTTTTCCCATTTCAACAGGAATATGAATTTCGTCTGATATATTAAAACTTTTATATTCACATCAGATGCATACTAAAAAGGGTTCTGAATTTTTTTTTTAAATAAAAAATATATCTTGTAAAGGCTTTTTCTATAAATATCACTGTTAATTAATGAATTTGAGTTTTAACATGTCTCCAATCGCCTCATGAAAATAAGAATAAACAGTTTGGCCCATCCTAACAAGAGCTCAACTTTACTAGAGGAAAAACTGGGTATGGGCTAAGTCTGTGCACTTACAGCGTGAGAAAACTCCTGATTTTTCTATGGTCACACTGTATCAATATATTGTTGATTTAGTACACTAGGCCTAGTTTCTGAGGATGTCACAGACTTGCATTGCTAAAAAGTCAAGTTAGGGAAACAGCTATTGGTTAAATTTCCATTCCCACGAATTTTAACTTATGAAGTGTAACAGATGGCAAACAATGCTAAGCTCATTTACCTAACCCACAACTTACACATTGTCACAATATTTTTGGATAAAAAGAATAAAAAATAAAGAATGAGATTATTGAAGAAATTAATATCTCTAGTAAAAAGGGGAAGCAGCATAATGCATTCTCCCCTTTCTCTCTCCAAGGAACCCCCAACCCAACTTAAGTCTTTATGAACCGATATTTCATAGATGCCTAATACTCTTGAAATTCTCGAGTAACTCCAGAGTCCTGATTAAAAGATGTCAGAATGGTAACGGAAAAAAAAAACTAGGACCACACTTGACTATTGAAGAAAAAAGTGGATTCAATGATATCAGTAAAAAGAATCAAAGAAGTGGGCTATATATACATATATTTAAATTTTAAACAGCAGGCAGAAACAAAGTTCCTTTATTAGTTGAATTAACAACTGCATTTCCAGATACCATTAGATGGATTAATAAAGAATCATTCCTTTGCAGGCCAGTAAACAAACAGGGATAAAATCTCCGAGAAGAAATTATTCCTAAAGGATTTTTTTTAAGAGGACACAATACAAACTTAAGTCAATTAATACAATTTGGGTGCTATATTTAACATAAGTTTGAAAACTTATATACATTAAAATTTTTTTATACATGTTAAAAAATTATGGAAGTTTATCTGCAGGGCTACCAAAATATAAGTGGTTTAAAGGATTTTTTTTCTTACGGCCCATGCAAACCATGTTCTACATTATTTTTCATATTTTCTTGGCATATTACATATGCAATTTAAATACACGAGAACAAAATAGAAACGACTATGTTAAGTCAATTAAAAAGTTACAAAAATAATCTATAAACTTTTAGAACATACCCTTTGGCTGGTTTAACTCATTCATCAGCTGCTGTATTTCATATAGAGTTTGTAGCTCTAGGTTTTCATTGTGATCAATATATCTGTTCAATAAAGGAATTCTCTTTTTCAAAGTAGCCTGATCCAACTCACATTTTGCACCAATACCTAAAACATGACAAAATACATTACACTAAATGTACAGGCATACTGTTAAGATAATACATACAATTTCTAAACAAGAGTAGCATGAATAAAATTAACATGCAGCAAAGTACAAAAAACCACTTCTGAAGTACAGACCTGCAACTAAAGTTGCTAATTTCTAGCACAATGCACATTAATATCAAAATAGATAATAAAGTAATCATTTACATAGATGTGTGTGTAAACACACATAAATAACTGGATATCAGAGAATAATTATGAAACAGAGCATTTACTCTTTGAATGAGACAGTCAACTTTTGTCTGTTGACATTTATCAGAGAGTCAGTGATTACAGCTACTTCCAAACATTTTGGAGAAGCTAAACTTAAAATTAGCAGCAGCATATACTTTATTGGAACAGTCAAAGAATAAATTTAGAAAAGTGCACAGTTCCAGTGCAGACAACTGAACTAGAGTAATGTTTAAGGCTCTAAAAGCAATCAAAGTTTGTTTATTCAAAACTACTCAATTTTTTAATGACCCACAAACAATTTATTTCAAAACAAGTAAAACTCTTTCGGGGGGTAAAACTAAGCTTAGATTTAATAGTTAAAGATGTAAGAAAACATTTCATGGTTTATTCAATAAGATAGATCAAATTGGAATTATAGCAGTCTTGATATATATATATTAATTAAAATTATGTACATCCTATGAAATATAGTGAAGGTGTTTACTTTAAATATATCTTTAGTAACATTTGTGTTTTTGTTAAATACTATGGGATTCGCCCCTAGGCTCTCTCCTCTGTTATGGCTAATAGTGATATACATAGGGGTGATTCTCGAGCAATGTAACAGCTTCCATCCATTTACTGTTGTCACCCTTAATGCGAAGGGCGTTTCATCAGTGTTGAATTATCAGCTTTAAAATTCAATTAAAAATCGAAAATTTAAGATACAACATGAAATGAGGTTTATATGAATAAGAAAGCTTTCAGCTTCCATATAATGTAAATATTTTCTTAAAGTATAATGTAATATTTTCTTGTAAGATAAAACTCGAGGAGCATCGATATTACATCCAAATAGGGGACAATATTTCTTGAAAAACTGTGTTTCAATTTTTGATGAAAATATTAGTCTGTTTTAAAATGTTTTTAAACAAATGAGGTCTAGTTTGAAAGAGAAATGTTATCTTAGAATGTAAAAAGATCAAAATTCAATGATCATTTTTTGGCGAGTTATCATAATCTGAAGATGAAAGTCCCACAAGCCATTTTCCCACAAAAAACAGAATAATAAAATAAAATAAAAAATTTAAAAATTTAAAAAAAAAAAGACATGTCTTACTTTGGTCCCCCCACTTTTCTGCATCCATTGGTATCGCTCTCGACCCTATACCCCTAGTGGTTTTGGAGGAGATAGCGTGACAAGCTTTTGACAGCAGCAGCGGGAGTTACTTTTTTTTAGAATAGAGAGATATTAATACAGTGACTACTGATGACATACGAGAGAAACATTTTCTCGAATGCTCGACAACAGTGTTCAATATAATGGCTAACTCATTAATACCTAGATGTGTGTGTGAGAGATTTATTTTAGAGCCTCTCCTAAATGTTAATTTAAAAAAAAAAAACCCACAAAATCCTTTTGAACTATAATAAGGTGAATCAAATTGAGCCGGACTAAGTTGGACTCTATTTTTGTTGTGTAGTTTCATCAGTGCAAGTGAAATTAACATGTACCACTTCGTAAACATCCCTGGATGTCATGCTTAGCATTCAGTGTGTATTTTGAGAAAGAGCGGGTCTTTTACAATACATTACCACATATGGCTACATAAGGTCTTTAACAAGTTAAGAAATCTTAGAAGTTATGAGGGCACTATGCACTTGCCCTGATTCTCTTTAACTATTATTTTGCTCCACATTTCAGTTTTAAAACTGGACCATTTAAACAGAATAAAAACCCATATTACCCCTAAAACTGTGCAAACTTGTCGTAATTTTCACCCACCCTAAATCATACAGTGAAAGCTGAACCTAAATTTTCAGATAGAAATATTTACACACATAGTATGAACTTACCTGTTAGGGCATTTTTATGGACCTCATGGGCCAAGGCACGAATGAACTTGACATCACCAGATGCAGAAGATGTAATTTGGGTCTTTAAAAACAAAACAAAAAATAAATTAAGAGCTGGTCTAAAGCAATATATTTGTTTATATAAAACAAAAATATCAACTTAAGTTAAGAGACATACAGCAAATTCTTACAATTTTCCTCCTCTGCGGTTCAGACAGATGGTTTGCATATATATGAATGAAAATTCAATAATTCAATCTTAAATATAGAAAAATTCTGTAATCTTATGAATTTCAACCAAAATTAGTAATGTTGCATTAGTAATAAGTACATTAATACAATGATCGTCAACCAATAGAATTATTTCTGAAATAAAATCGTAATAGCACTTTTTGAACAACTATCTATTTCAAAATTATTCTTTTGTAACACTTTTGCACACCCTTTTATAACTAAAGATTTTTTACATTAAGGTGCTACTTTTGTGTTTATTACCCATATTAGTATGCCATCATATCTATACCACTTTAAATTAAAAAGATCAGGCTCTAAAGCCAGGAAAAAAACTACAGATAAGATTGACTACAGATTTCATTCCATATTTAAAAAATATGGGGAAAAAATAACATGAAAATAGAAAAGAACAGTTGTAGCTTCAGAACTTACATCAATCCAATCAAAAATCTCTTCATTTTCTTTACTCAGTAATAATTCTTTTAATTTTGCTTTTATTTCATCTAGAGTTAGTTCAGGTTTTGGTACAGCTTTATTCAAACTAACGGTAAAATCAAGTTTCTGAAAAACAATGACAAGAAATTAAAAACTGGACAAAAGAGGACCAAAAAAAAAAAAGAAAAAAAAAAAAAAAAAGAAGAAGATAAATTTATACTTACATGATGATGAATGAAATCGGAAATATTTGCATTCAGACCAAGAAAATCTGTCCACTGTAAACCGGAATCTTTCCATATTTCACCTAATTTTATTGTACCCTTAAAAATAATAAGCATGCATTTACAAAAATTCAGTTTTCACAAAATCTTTTTATATTAAAAAAATCAATCATGCTTATTCTTTGATCAAATCAATAACTTAAAAGAAATCAGAAAATTTATTCTTTCCTGAGAGTTCAAAAACTTTTACAAAAATAAATGTTGTACAATTCAGATTAACATCACAAATTGGTATGGGTTGGTAAATTAAAAGCAAAATAATATAAATAGGATGATTAAACTGAGCAGAAATTTAATTTCATGATGATTAAAATTTCTTCCAGAAGAAAAAAAACTTTTTTTTATTTATTCAAACTACTCATTTATAATTTATAATAGAATATAACTTGAATCATTACAGCAAAAAAATTATAATCAAGGAAATTAAAATCTTCCATGGAAATCAAACATTAAAGAATTTACTTTCAAACTGTACAACAGGGGTGTCAAACTCAAAGGTTACCTTGGGCCAAACAAAGTTTAACTATAGGTGGGTCACAAAAAAAATCAATATTAATAGAAACATAGGTTTATTTACCTAATTACGGTATTTTCAACATAAATATATGCATTTTGTTTAATAATAGCAAAAAAAAGGGTATCATTAAAAAAACATTTAGCGAATTCTTCCTATCTTATTATAATTCTGTGTCAGTTACTTTATTATATATTATTGTGTGCCAATATATTGGCTGGGCCGCAAAAATATTTGTCGCGGGCTGCGAGTTTGACACCCCTGCTGTACGACAACAATAATTTTCAGTTTAAGACTTCTTATTTCAGGGACTGATAAATACTTATAAGCCAACTTAATATTACTGAAGTATTTAAACCTGTATTGTAAATTATGAAAAACTAAATATTTATGCAGTTTTAAAAAATTCATTCAAGTAGGCTATTATAGCATCCTAATATTTTGCCAATATTCAGACCTTCAAAATTTCTATCCAAATCACAATTAAATATTTAAAAAAGTGATATCTGAATTTATAAACCTGCATTAATTTAATTTTTAAAATTACAATGTAAAGCAAGGAGTGATTATCTTAATTGCTATTCTTATTAGATTCAAATTAGATTTTCTATGCTTATTAGATTTTATTGTCTTATTATAAATAAGATACAATAAAAAAATTAAATAAAACAAACACATGATGCAAAAAAAATTTAACAGCACAGAGGAGTTTTAAAGTTTTTAAATTTATTTGTGCCTTTATGAATTTTAACTCAGAAGAAATATTTCATTAATTTTAAGGGAAGTAAAAATATTTGTTTATGAGATGGAAGAATGAGAATGCATAGACATAGAAGTTATATTTGCAACAGATATTAGAATAGAACTGTCAAAGCTCTGATATACAGTGAGAGAAAATGCAGAAAAATAGGAAAAAATAACTCTTTAAATGCTGGGAAAGAGGTGATTATGTAACAATTTTATAAAGCAATTTTAAAAAATTGAAGAGTTTTATTTTCACACTAATCATAACCTAGATCAAGTTAATTGGCAGATTTTTGTTGAAATTCACTAGGTTTTTCTTCATATAAAAAGGTGTTTTTTAAAAAATTATTATTTAGAAACTCTAAAGGGGAGCAATGTCAGCAGTCAAATTAACTTAAGTAATTTTCTCTGTAGAAAATAATACAACAAAACACATGCTGCTGATATATATTGTTATACATATACACTGCTACACTAGCTACTTAAAATATTTCATTTCTCTGTTCTTAAAACTAGAAGTTAGAATATAAAAGATTATTGAAAACTGAAATCCTACATTAAACCATATTATTTTCTGAACTGTCAGGAAAAGATGCTATTTTGTCTGCTCTGTGAGCTGTTATATGTTCAAAAAATGTACTAAGAAATTTATCTTCAAATCCTCAACTCAAATAAAATGAGTGGTTTCATGATCTTTTACAGAAGCAGCACCAAAAATTATGAACGATAAACAAATACATCATAACAGATGAAGACTCAAACCAAATAAAGCGAAAAAAATTGGGCAAAATTTTTAAAAAAATTATGGGAATTACATGAACTTCGGATTTTTTTTAAGGGGGTGGGGGGTTGAGAGAACAATTACTGTCTTAATCCATTTAATCAGTATAAAAAGAACATGTTCAAAAGAGTAAGCAATCCATTCTAAATTAATTAAGGGAAGCTGTCTTCATTAACCGTAATTTTTAAAATACTCATTTTCTAAGAATTTCTTTGCATTAGAACAAAAACACCTTTAAAAGAAAGTTCAGGGATTATTTTATAAAACAATATTAAACAAAATGGTTCTTAGATAGTCTACAAACTTAAAATAGATTTAAAAACCTTGAAGTGTCCTACATGTTAATGTAGGACACTTGTCTCATTCCCAATTGAATAATTTTAAAAAGGAGATATTAATCAAGTTGCTTATAATCTTTTGACTAACTTTTTTTATTTTACAACTTAAATTAACAGATTCATATTAAAATTATCTCTACAGTATATCAGAATTGGAGGGATGGACAAAAACGATGCTTACCTTTTTCTTAGCTGCACAGTGTAAGACTGCAGACACCAACTTGCCAGCAGTCTCAGATGGTATACATGGTTCTAGGACATCTTTCAAGAATGATAGAGGTAATTTATTATCTTCAATCATAGGCTCTAATAATTCCCCCATGTAGTCCCATATTAGTGGAATATCAAGTGCATAATCATCTACATTTTCTAACACACCACTTAACCTTTAAAGAGAGAAAAACACATTAAAAATATATAGGAAATTACATGAAACAATGACACATTATCCCTATTTCCAGGATTAAAAATAACAAAAACACACAGTTCTTACCCTTTTTTATATTGTTCAAGAGTAAGAAGTTCTTTTTTCACTAGAGTATTAAATAACTGGCCCAATAAAAATCTAGCCTGACTAGACCTCTCTAAGACTTGATTAATAGCGGAATAAATAAATAGGCTAATAGTACTAGGAGATGCCAGCTCCGTTATACACTTAATTGCTTCCTGAAAAGAAAGGTCAAAAGAATATTAATACATTTTAATATCAAGAATATTTAAACATTAAACTCTCTCTAGTATAATAATTCTTTTATACTGAATAAAATATGAATACATAAGATATTGTTCCAATTATATTTAGCAGAGTGCACAACAAATCCCTGCATTTTTAATTATATTAATTAGATATAAATAATCAAGAAATGAGTAAATAAAATGTATGATTAATGTATTTTAAATAAATAAGGTCCATACATTTGTATAAAAAGTAAATACAAAAGAATAAAAATAAATTTTTAAATCTACTGTAAATCTACAAAAACAAGAATTCTATTCTAGGACATAAACCTTTTAACACCCTTTTACACACTTCTTGTATTTACAGATTCCTACGACTAGATTTTCAGGAGGGGGGATATACATAGCAAAAACATATTTAAAGGAATACAAAAGTTTCACTTCAGTAATAGTGAACAGCTGTAATACACAGGATTTCAACCATAATTGTCAGTGTTTAGTATATTTATCTAGATTAACTCTGCTGTAAACCTAAATAAGATTTACCCCCCCCCCCCCCAAAAAAAAAAGAAGAAAAAAATTCAAAGAATTATGAAAGTTTAAGAAAAATACTTACAATAAAGATTCAACTAAATATACATGACATATACATTTTCATTGTAGCTCTATTGAATCAATTATTAAAGATTTAAAAAAGAGAGAGAGAGAGAAAGAAAGTCACCTTAACTCCTATGACATTAGTTTCTAAAAGTAGGTTTATTTAGAAAACATTAAAGAAACATTACATGCTCTATGAAAAGGCATTTAATAGACATTTCACAGCACATGTTATGGACATTTTGCTATTCATTCACATCTAAACACTTTAAAAATGCTTTCTCTATAAAATGCTACTTACTTCAAAGTCAGCATTATGCAAAAATTCATCAATTAAAGGTTTAGTCTTCTTATCTATATCATCTTCTGATAATTCAGGACCTTTAAGAGATAAGGCTGCAAAGGAAATAAAAGTTGTATCATGAGCGTACAAGATAAATTATGATATTAGCAATTATAAATTGAACGATACTAAGTAACATAACAGACCTACATGCAATCTGGTTCAACGACACAATTACTACTAGTATTAAGAATCTTGACCAAATAGCACAAGTTTTTTAAATTAAAAAATAAGAACATTTCAGTCATAAATCATCACATTTAAAAGAAAATTGGCAATATATATAAACAAATATATATATATATTAATTATATATATGTTTATATACATATATATGTTTATATACATATGTGTATATATATACATACAAATATATATGCACACACATAATCCCTTTTCTTATAAAATATTTACCTGCCACAGTATCAGCTGCTTTGCCATTAAGCTGACTTTCGTTCTTCTTTTCTTGAAGTTTTGATTCGGCTACTGTACTTCTGTTTAACTCTTTGACCTTTTCAATCAGACTTTCTCTCTCCCTGGAAGTAGAAGGAGTTTTTCTGACTGTGGGTGGCAGTTGACTATTTCTGCCACGGCTTGATTCACGACTAGAAGCCGCAGATCTGAAAGAGTAATACATGAGTTAACTGCATTTCATTACATTTAAAAAGAAGAAGAAAAAAAAAAAAGAGAAACAAATTATATAGGCAGAATTGTGCATTAAAATTTTAAATTAGCATATACAACAACCTTTAGCCAGCAACCTCAGAATTTCTGGTTTATACACATACTATAAATTATAAGAAATATCCTTTATGTATTATGCTATGATCAGCTTTGGAATAGATTAAAAATATGAAGATAATCGTGCTTTCAGCAAGAACTAAGAGAACATGGGGCCTCTCAAAATAAAATTAAAAGAACTGTTAATTCCCTAAAGACATGAACTGATAATGGCACACCAAAGGATAGCAGTTGTATGACCAAATACTTCATTATTCTGTACAATAAAGAAAATTAGAAAATGACTACCAAAAAGTTTAGTTTTTAATTTGTCTTAGGTATTAAACAATCTTTTAAATACTCAAAAGATAACTTTAAATACTTAAAATTAAATTACCTAAATTGAAGTAATTTTAATTTCAAAATGTAAATAACAGATAATTTAACTGGTTGATAATTTAACCTCACATTCTAGAAGAACATAAAATTACCCTATATAGGGTCCATTCACAAAATTTTGCCCCCCCCCCCCAAAAAAAAGGTAGGAAATTTCTTTGCCAGAAAATAGGGAAAGGTAAGAGTATTAAATATTGACCTAGATTCTTACAATATCATAGAACAAAAACAGTTTACAAATCTGCCTAAAAATCTTTTTTTATTGGTCTATCCTTTAAACTGTGTATAAAAATCTGAAGACAATCTTCAGCTTTTTATCCAAAGAGAAAATTGAAACTGTAGATTGAACTCCATCAATATATCAGCATGAAAAGAATTTTTTAGCTCTGTAAATGTATTTCCTGTCATACTTATGTAAGAATATAATCTATTAAAATTGCTAACTTAAAAAAAAATTTGATGATTCTACACAGAAATTTTAGACACCAGCAATAAATGAAAAATACTCCTCGTCAGACAGAGAATTAAGCAGTAAAATATGTCTTGCATTATTAGAGCATCTGAGTTGAAAGGGAAACTTACATGAAATATAGATAAATAATTGTGCATCATAGTTGCATCTTGAAAATGATATCTATGATCATTAACGTAGGGGAAGAAATTAACAATAATCAGAAAGGAATAAATATGAAAATTTAGAGATACAGCCATAGTGAAGGGATTCATTTTTACCAACTTCACACTTACGATTACTTAGATTTGTCATATTAGGAGTCAGTTCAAATCTTACACAGTTGTTTACAACATATTTCAAAATATGCAATTTGGCTCAATCCAGCTTGCTATCAATTTGATAAAAAAAAAATTCCTGCAGAAATGTATTTCTCTACATAATTTTCACTTTTAAATAACAAACATTAAATAAAACCATTCTTGACCACTATCCTGTATCAAAAAATGCTAAATTTAAGTGTGTTTGTTTTTTAAAGGAGCAGATCTTAGCAATCGGAATAACACATTATGGGCTTCACTCCTTTGTTGACATAGCCAACATCCAAAATGAAAAATTGTGCTCAGAACTCAAGATGAAATTTCAAATAAAAGGGCAAAAATAAATATATATATTATATAAAAATAATCAATAAATTTTTTTTTTTTTTAAATCCCGTATGTTTCATGCTTCAATGCACTGACAGACACAAGCACTTGCAGTCTAAATAAGAATCTACTGATCTCAACACTACAAGCTTAGAGGAGTGAAGCATGATCTTTACAATTAACAAAAATATCTTATCACAGGCAAGAAGCAAGAGCAAAGTTTTTTTTTTCTTTTTGACTTCAGAGGAGGGATTTCAGAAAACAGTAATTCCAGACCATCTTTTAATGAATCCTGAGGCTTCTCATTAGACTGCTAGGTTTTTCATGTACATCTTTGAGGCCATGAATTGTAACCATTTCTCAATAAGAACACAACACAATAAGAACAAATTTTCAGAATCACTACAGGAGTGATGATGGTCCCCAATGCGCTCAATACCAACACATTAAGGAAGGTAAAAATTAGTAGAAAATAAAAATAAAATTAGTATGAAAACAAGGAAAGTACAGACCCTTTCCTAAATATTTAGTTATTACATAACAATATAAACATGGCACACCCAAACATAAGAGCTATATTAACAGCAAAAATTTCAACTTCTTTTAGCTTTATTTAAATAGCATAATTCCCCCCCCCCCCCGTGAATTTTTACTTATCGTTCACTCCTTTCAACAACGTCATATCTTAAAAAAAACAACGATTTTTAGTTATGCTTGTTTTCAGAATGCCCTGAAATAGTAGTATATCCTTGCAAGATCATATCTTACTGCTCAATATTTAGTCGCTATAGAGCACAATTAAAATTTGTTTTCAATACATTTCAATGTACTTTTTAAACTTTCAAATAACTCTCCTGAAAATTCTTGATTTTTGAGATGATGTTGAAAGGAGTGAGCGATATGTAACCCAGATCATTACAAAATAAATATCTTACCTTTGAGAACCTCTTCTATTTTCAAAACTGGGTGTTAGAGTTTGATCAGCAAGAGCAGAATACCTTTAAATAAAAAAATTAAACACTATTAACAGTCTTTTCAAAATGGAAAATTAAATCCTGAAGTCATTTTATACAGGTGCCAATATTCAAAACAGAGGAAAATGTCAGCTTCTGCTATGGAGAAAAACTGCTTAATCATTGATACAAAATTATAATCATTGATAAAATGTAATTTTATGCAGCAAAGATGGGAATTTCTAATTAAATTGGAGTATTAGGTATATCAGTATAAAAATACTCCAAGATTACAAATATACCATTAGAAAAGTAAATGAATTTTCAGTTTTAAAAGCTATATACCTATTAGTAAGAGCAGTTTTCCCTTCTGAGTCAGCAGGAGTCCTATTTCCTCCACTACTGCCTTTACCCCAGCTCTGAGGACCTCTTCCACCTGGTCCAAGGCGAATACTGTCAACTTCATCAGGCTAAAATGATAAACAGAATTTTTTTAGTTAGAGAAAAGTATGAGAACTAATATAAAATACATATGAATATTATTGTACTAAATCAAACCTATTCTCAGAAACTTTTTACTTCTGGCAAAGATTATCAGAAAAATTTTAAAGCACAAAAAAAATTTCAAAACAGATTGTCACAAAATGATACTAAAGAGGATTTTTTTATAAAAAAAAAAGGCCTTACAGATATTAATGTGAAGACATAAAAATCCATCATAATTTCAGACTAAATAAAAAAAAAAAATTGACGAATCTACAGATTTGCACCTGGA
Source organism: Dolomedes plantarius (assembly GCA_907164885.2). Lineage (NCBI taxonomy): Eukaryota > Metazoa > Arthropoda > Arachnida > Araneae > Dolomedidae > Dolomedes > Dolomedes plantarius. Next base: position 154,666,212 of record OU015495.1, read on the forward strand.
ATTCATGAGATTCAATTGTACCTGAATTATAAATAAAATTATGGTAAACGTTATGTTTGTGTATGGGGGAAAAATAAACTTACTTTCGTCAATTTGAGCTTGGATGGATCAACCATACTATAACTTCCTTTATTACTTTTGGATGTAGGTGTCCATCCATCTTCAGACACACCCATGTTTCGCCCTGCAAATCAAATAAAATGTTTACCATCTTTAAGAACTGTTAAATTTATGAATACAAGAAATAGCATGCAAAGACAGTAAAAAAGAAATTAAAAATAAAAATCTATAATGCTGAGTAGTTCAACAGGTATAATGCTAGAATTAAAAAACCTCCCTCTAAAATTATGATATATTTTAAAAATAGGATTTTTATAAATACAGTGTGAGAGAAAGTTACAATATGTTATAAACTTTCTGAATTTTACATTAAACCTGTTTGGATTGCTCTCACTGTAGTGAAACTTTTAAGAACAAAATAAATCTAACATACCAGAAGTCTTCCTTCTATCTTCAGGCATTCTTTTGGAATATGACAAATTTTGGAAGACTTGTTGAGCCTCCCTAGCTTCTCGTTCAGCTTCTTTGTGAATTTGATCTATGGTTTTAGGATTATTTTCATCCCTTCTAGGAACCCAATTATTCTGAAAAATTTAAGATTTATATCAAAAACAAGCATTCTTTATAATATTCAAGGCACATTAACTAAAATTTATAACTAGAATTACCAAATGAGTAAGTTAAAAAGTAAAACTGATTTCATTTAGCAATATATAGCAACAACAATTGTTAACTCTGTGATGCAGCTTATTACAAATAATTAAAAGAACTTTTTTCAAAGATAAAATAAAGCTTATCCCTTTTTAACATTTACTTCTAAAAGCAATTTTGCTACTTGGAGTTTTTATATACTTTTATTTAAAAATTGTATTTTAAAAGCTGAGTTAGTATACAGAATTCCTTAAAAGCAATTTAAAAAACACATTTTTTACAGCCTAGTCTCTTTCTGTGTCCTGGATTTTTGTACATTATGCTCAATAATCATTTACCTACCATCTCATAAATTTAACTCAAATTTATTTTTATTTTCAGTTAGCTAAATAAAGACACAAAGTAAAATAGATCTGCAGAAACATTACATATATTTCCCTAATAACAATCATGAAAGCTTAGGATTTGTTAAGACTATGTATTCTCAGTGTAAAAAAAACTCCCATAGATTTATTTTTCAAAAGAAAAACCTTTAGAGTAATGATATACTCTGAAGTGATACAGTTTAAAGTGCCAGAATGTAGAAGATAACTATTCATCAGTAGAGTACCGTACTACTACTTACAGCAGAGAACATACTGTGTGAAAAATAAAAATCTACAGTCTGAATAATTTAAAACTGTGATCAGGCTGTTTAAAATAATTTAATAAATATTTCTGATAAAATCTAAAAATAGTTAACACATTATAAAGATGAAATAGGCTCCAAACTTAAGTACAACATTCTATAGATTATAAAGTTTTTGTAAAGTTTAAGAGTTTGAATAAGATTTGTTATTTATGCAAATTTTAAATGCTTACCATCAAAACAATTGAACCAATGTTTTACACGAGAATTTTTGCAACTGTATTTCAAAACAAAATCATAAGTTTGCATTATTATCAGTGACACATTAATGTTGAGATTAAATTAATTTACTAACCTTTTTTAGGTCAATTACATCTTGAAGCATAAAACGAACTCGTGAGCTTGTTAACCGTCTATCAACTATCTTTTGCATTTGCCCAAAATACTGATCCATCTGAAATAATAATGTTCCAAAATCAAACATCAGTAACATTTTATACAATAATAATAATTATAATAAATTTATTTAAAATCAGAACTCACAGGATTGCCTTCCCGATTGCCTTTATTTCCTTTCCCCTCATCAAGTTCCTTTCCAATTGTCTTCAATAATCTACAAAGGCATTCTATCGATTCTTCATCACCTTGAGTTAATAACTTTTTGATACATTCATGCATAATTGGTTCAATTAGCATATTTAATTTGAAGAGTTCTCCTATGAATCTATAAATTTTAAAAAAATAAAAGACATTGTTTAATATATTTCAGTTCAGAAAATATTTTACATTATAAATTAAAAGAAAAGCATTCAAAGCCATATGCACACAAATATGAACTTATATGCATTTCACTTACAATGTCCACAGCTCGAATAGAAATATAAAACAATATTAGTTAGCCAAATATGCTAACTCATTTTTTCTAGATGATTGTAAAATAAGCTTTTCCTTTCAATAGTCCATGTACATAAATTGAGAATTTATCCAAATAATTCATATTTTATAAAACCACATTCTAAGTTTTCTAATTAATTTTATCTTCCAGAGAGGAATATTGTTAAAAGGGTACTTTTAAAGAATTACTAAATATTAAGAGAAAAACAGGAGGGGGAAGGAGGATTGTCTTAAAAATACCTGTCTTTAGTAAGAGAGAGCTATTAAGTGTGAAAATACGAAACAAGCTACTTATTAATAACCATCACCATGTTCCACAAATAAAGGTGTTGATTATGTGGAGAAATGAGCATTTACTTTAAGCAAAGATATAGTATGGTTTCATTTTAAGCAAAGATATGATGCTCCTTTTGTTAAAAGAAACAGTATTAAGAGTATTCATGTTAAATTTTTCTGTATACTAACCGAATATTTCCTAACTGACGCATTCGCATTTTCTTATCTCCCTCTTCCATTTCTGCTTGTAATTCTTTCTTCTTGTCCTATAAAAAGATTATACACATATTACCTATGCACTTATTAACAAACTGATTATACCACTTATACATCTTTACTTCAACTGCATAAGCTTCCTATTAAAATTTCTTAATAAAAAAGCTTATGTACAGATTTCACATTATACAGCCCATATTTCTTTCCTATACTCTTTACAGTCCATATTTCTTTCCTGTACTTTTGGTATGGAATGAAACTATTTTTTTTTTTTTTAAGGTGATTACTATTTATTTAACCACCGCCAGTAAAAAGTCTCAAAAATGGCTTAACACTGACAACAAATTTTTAGCTATAACATAAGACATGCTTTATGATAACCTCTCATTTATAATTCTAATGACATTCCAAGCATCAAACTCAATTCCCTATTAACCTTTTCCTTATGGGTTGGGATAGCGTATATCCCAATCCTACCATCAAAAAATATGGGCTTGGGATACCTGTCGTTCCATACCATCATGTCCATAACAACGAAATAAATTGACCAAAAAAAATTAAAATACAGTAAAAGATAAAATTTAACCACTAGACTAATTGAGATGGAAGTTTTTTAAGAATTTAATTCAAATTAGTGTGTTTTATGGACTGATATTAGTGTTGAATCCACAGATTTCAGGGTTGCTGAAATGAATAGTGACACTCTCGATGCTGTTTAAGTCTAAGTTTATGCCAAGTGAATGTCTGTTATCCAAGTGCATTGTTCCAACTAAGTTGTCAAATTTTAACATAAGTTAAGTTTTCTAAATACTATATATGCTTGATGACAAACAAATAGCTGGGGAATCCCTACTATGTAGCATTTCTCTGAGCATTAAATGTGATCAATGGTATTAGGAGGCATGGTTTAGGGCCTACAGATATTTAAAATTCCCCTCCCCCCTCTAACAATAACAATTACAAGAGTACCACACTCCTGGCTCAAAAAGGTGGAGGTTTAACTTTATTTTCATTTCAGTTACGTTACATACATACATATACACACAGCCAAAGTCAAGCCATCAATTAATGAAAAAATTAGAAACTTTATAAAAATTAATAACTTTACAAAATTTCTTAAAAAATTAATAATAATAATTTTTTAAAAAAAACTTACACTATCAGCTACTTCTATTGCCTTTACCCTTTCTTCTCGTTTCAGTTCATCACAGCGATCTTGCTCAAACTCTTTTTGGCATTTTGTAAGTAAAAGTTTACGAAAATTAACTTGTCCTGGTTGACCTTCTAATGGAACCTTAATCTGAAACAGAATTAAACATTTCATATTGAAAAGCAAAAACAAAAAAAATCCATGAAATAACATAAAGGAAGTAGGAAAATAGATCTGCATCAAACAGAAGAGAAATATTTTTTAATTTTAAGAAATATACTTACTAATGCCAAATGTTTACACATATTTGCATATGGCACACTGAAATTAGGTTCATCTATAGCCTTCTCAAAAATTAGATCAATAACTCCATTCAATTTTTCTTCAGTAGTGATATCCAAATTTTTAACTTGTTCAACTAACGTTTCAAACTTTTGAGGTGTCAATTTATTAAGAATGCCACGAACTTTCCTATATAATTCCTGAAAAAGAAAAATGATTATTATAAATAAATATAAATAAAAAATACTGCCACAAAGGAGTTTCACTGTATATATAAAATGAAGATAATATATATAGATATATATAATGTATGTATGTGTTATGCATGTGTGCTAAAGCTAAGCAAATTTAATTACTTTTCCTAATTCCTAGCTATGCAAATAACTAAGGAAAAGGTAGACGAAACACCTTTCTTTAAAAGAAATGTAGCTATGCTCAAATAAGTCAAGGCATTTTGAGCTGCTTAGATACTTTATGAAAAATGTACTGAACTGAGTATCAAAACTGTTGTTGTGTTTCAGAAAAACTTCAAGAAAGCATCACAAATAGCAGAATACCTTCACACTTGATTAATAAGCCAAATAGATTCTGTAACTATTTGGCGTATTAATAAAGTGTCGCTTATTAATCAAGAGTTTATTTAAAAGTTTAGTTATTTTGACTATTATATGAAAACTGTGTTCAATAAGCATCAAACAATTTGAGTCTTTTTTTTTTATTATTTAATGCTTGTAAAACACTATGCTTTCACCCACTTTAAGAAAACATTTTGCCAAACCGTTATTTTTATAGGCTGAGAGTTGCACAGCTATTTGATTTATTTTCCCTCACACATACAGAGACATTCCAAGAACCAAAATGGCAACCCTGTAGGCCTGCATACTCAGAAACTATACATCTGTATGCAGTCAGACATTGGCTATGATCATCATATGCTATTCAGGTGAGTGATATTAAACATTTGACAAACAATGGTAAATTCTGTATATAGTTTTTACATTTTGAAATTAATATAATCAAAATTTAAGAATATTTCTTATCTTAGAAATGCTGAATACATGTTAACACAGAAAAAAATATGATTTTGACAAAAATAATTAGATATCAGTCCAAAACTTATGAAATGCAATTACCTGAGTTTCAATATTATCTTCAGTTGGATGTTCAGATTTGTAAGATGGTTTCCAGGCATTCTCTGACTCATGCAATTTAATATTTTGATTACTTGGCAAGACAATTATTTTAGTTTTTTTATCATTTCTGCCTTGTTGACTGCGACGGTTAATTGTGGGATGAGGAGGTCTAGGAGTGCCTCCTCTTGCATAATTAGGCATAAAGGGATCAAATGGTCGCAACTGAACAGGCATTGGAGCAGCCCTGTTAACTTCTGCCAACTTCTGAACATGAGCCTATAAAAATACACACAGTATAATACTTTTTATGCATTTCAAAAAATTTAAAGATTAATGGTTCAAATACAATAAGATCAAACATATGCTAAAATTTAATTTAACTTTCATCGTAAAAAAATGCATTTTATAAAAATTACAAAGACATTCATGACAAAAAGCTGATAACTCATTAATAATTGTTTAAAATTAAAATTGATTTCATTGTTAGTTCAGTGAATATTAACATTTTTCATGAAAAACTTAACAGCAGCAATTTTCAGAAAAATTATATCTTTTCAAAAATTCTAAACTTATTTCTAGACAACAAAAATCAAACACTTGCTAGTATGAATATTAAAATGAACTCCACAACAAATATTAATTGACCAAAGCCCCCCCCCCCCCAAAAAAAAAAAAAAAAAAAAAAAAATTTTTTTAAAAAAAAAAATTAAATATTTAGTATCATTAAGAATGTCATAATAAGCAAGGATTACATGCAAAATTTTGCAGAAAACGGGAAAATAGCAAAATAACAATAGAAGGCATTTATTAATTTTTTTCTTTGGGGGTGGGGGTGGGGGCAAAAGTAAAAATATTCGAAAAATATATGAAAACAGAAGACATGTGATTTAAAAAAGGAAACTGAAGAAGTGACAATTATTCAAAGTAATGAAGTAAAGAAAAGCATGGACCCTGAATAAGTTCTAAGGCATACATATTTCAAATCAAAAGAAAAAAAAAATCAGTAATCTAAATCAGTATAGATATAGGTAAAGTTTCTCCACTTACTCTGTCCTTTATAACATCAAGATTTGGCAGATTGCTTGGTTTGATCATAGAATTAGGTTGACTCTGTAACTGCAATAAGAAATCTCTATCATACTGCTTCTTACCTTCAGGATTGAGAGGACTCCACTGATCTGAAAGTTTTAAGAATATTTAAGGACACTTTTACGGTGAAACAAAATACACAGCACTAACACAGAAAGAAATAATTATCATACATTAGTCAATAATAAAAATATATCTCAGGCACTGACCATTTCTGTTTTATAACTTCATATGTATAAAACTTACTAAAGGAACAAGGTAGCATGGCTTATAAAAATCCATTTCTGTAGCATTATTTGAAACGAAGTATATAGTTAATGCAATAAAATTTCTCAGACTTTTTTAAAGAGAATAAAGGGAAGGAACAATTTATGACATGTATTATTACAGGTCCTTAAACACATGTTTAACTTATAATACAATGTTCATTAATTACCAACCTTTTTATGGATACTTGGGTATTTTTTAATAATTTTCCTCGCAAAAAGTAAAAAACGAATTTTTACTAATTATTTTCCTACTTGTACACCAGCCAGGTAATGCAGTGGTTTGACCCACGGATGTTCTCTGAATGCATCCACTGCCTGGTTGTGGGTTCAATAACATAGCTGAGATCATGGAATTGTGTTGGTTCACCTATATCAGTGGTTCCCAACCCATTGAAGTCTGCAGACCACTAACCCAGAAATTGAATCATGTGCGGACCACCCCCACCTCCACCCCACCAACTTTCGGGGGGGGGGGGGGGGGGGGGGGGACTTTCGGGGGGTATGAGGATATATAATATCCCTTAGGTAAAAGGGATACAGAATTAACATACATTCTAATAATAAAATAATTATGTTATTAAACTGTTAAGAAATTTAAATTCAACAAATGATGGTCATCAGACATATTCGGCCCATCTAGTTCAATGAGCATTGCTTTCAAAATCCCCATTTATTCAGCAAATTTTTTATATACGGTGCTGGACCACTACCGAGGCTCTTGCAGACCACAGGTGGTCTGCAGATCACCGGTTGGGAACTGCTGCTCTATACCAACCAGCCAGCTGTATGCCAATCAAACTTTAAACTATATCGGTAAAACTTTAATGTTAGATTTTTTTAATTGCTATTTATTTAGTTAATTTAACTTAGAAGTGTTTTCGACATCCACATCAAGAAAACCACATGGGTGATCATCACATCAACACACAACAATTACATAACAGTTAACCACAGGTTATTCTTAGAATTCATTATAATCAATACACCTTTCATTTTATTGGAACTCACGTGGAATTTTTAATTTAAGGCATATGAGTTTAGTGAAATGGGATAATTTTTGTACAATTATACATACAATTAATTGACATGACTCGCCACACTCTTTTAGATTCCAAAAGTTTCCTAAAAGTGGTGAAAAAAGTTGAGTATTTTAGATTTTGTAGAGGAAAATTCATTAACTTTTCCAGGCACTGAAATATTTAGCCATGATTAATCTTTAAATTGTGCACATTTTCTGGATTTATTTTCCTATTTTGCAACTTTTCAGGACTTTTGTGACCAGTAGGCCCACTGGCTTGTCAATTTATGTAAATTATCACTATATACAAAGATAGGAAAATATTCTTCACCACTGTATGAAAAAACTTTCACTTTAAGGAAAAATTGTAAAGATTTAAAACCAATACACAAGGATTTTACTGCAGCTGGAGTTACAGCGTAAGGAAATTACTAAAATTCAACAAAAATTTGTCAGCAATTTACCCACACACACACAATCTCTGTGATATTTTTAACTTATCAGACATATGAATAATTTATAAATTGAATCTCTCTTGAAATTTTGTCGGGAAACTTACATAAATAAAAAAATATATAACTTACCCTCTTTATAACTATATTTTAAAACAATCTTATTTAGGACATTATCTTCAGTAATATTTTCTTTGTCTTCATTACTAGGAGAAACAGGTGACACATCTTCACTCTGGCTTTCAATGACAGTAGCATCATTTTTTGGAGTATTTAAATTTTCTCCGGGTAATGGTATAGAATTTAATATTTCACTGTCTACAATTGTTACTGGTGATGGAGGTTGTAGTTCTGGTGTTTCAATTGTAGATGTCTCGACAGTAGTTGTTGGAGAAACTAATGTTGTTACAGATATATCCTAAAAAATTACCAAATCAAGGAAAGATAGACATCAGATTTTATATCTCACTTATCTACAAATATCAGGACACAGAAAATTTTAAACACATTACATATAATAATTCATGTATAACCTTTAACAAAAAATAATCATACAGTGAACATGTATTGTACTTCAAGAGCTTATACAAACCACTGCAATATTTTTTTTAAAAAGAGAAAGAAATTTTAATTTAGTCAAAGACCTTAAACTGAAAATGACAATACATTAAAAAACTGAAAGAACATTTGTTGACGGTATTTTATACAGTCTATTTGCAAAATACCCTTGTAGTAATAAGACCTTTTTACTGCAAAGATTCAATTGTTCGTTATATTGCTGTGAATTCAAATATTATGAAAAATAAAATATCTATAATATTTTCTATTAAAGTTGATATCCTTGGGGTTTACCCATACCTTCAACATTAAACTGAAGAGCACTGATGGCTAATATATCAAAGCTTACCTATTAAACTAAACAGAATTACATATACCTCTGATGAGCTATCTACTTATTTGAAATGCTATGCTAAGTAAATGACAACTAAGAGAGAAAGAAAATAAAAAAAATTGTGTTCTCTGCATGTGTGCTACATTATTTAAAAATAACTTTAAATCTAAAATTCTTAACATGCATTTAAAGTCATTTTGTTTTATTTTTTCATATTGCAGCCTTTTCTCCCTTTATCTATAATGTTACTCACTGATGGAACAGCAGAGTTTAATAAAATTAAATCTACATATATTTATTAAGGTTTGTACATACAGCTTTTGTAGGACCACCTAAAATAAGTTGCCTCATAAAATCCCTGTATTACACGCTACATCATTTTTATCTTACAAATAACGAAAATAAGCTATATTTCTAATTTTGTTTAATGTAAGTAAGTTATCACAACAAATTTATTTTAATATCTCCTTTTAAGAGAAACTTTAAAATATCCATAAGATAAAAAAATAAAATCAAGCAAATACTAGAATAAGAGTTGGCTACAAGATACATGTACATTATGCAATCATTTCACACTTAAAATTATATAAAAGAAATTCAAACCTCAGTTTTGTCTAAAAAGGCATCCATATCACCCCCTTCTTTACTTTCACCTTTTTTGTTCAAATCTTTCTTCTTTTTTGCTTTATTTTTTCTTCCTAAAAATTAAATACACAAATTATACAAACATGCATGTACATTATATCATTCACAGAATGAAAATATTTAAAAACACCATCATATACATATTTATAGTGATTTACATAAAAAAAATATAGCTATACAAATAAGTATACTGTATTTATAATATTCTCAAAGAAAAGAGATTTTATATTAATTTTATGCACTAGTTCATAACAATCAAGGACAGCAAAATAAAAATATGTACTAGCAAGAATTAGCCATAATTAGTTTAAAGAATTCAAATCTTAGTTCTGAAACATTAAAATTCATGGAAAAGGCTTATTTTCAAATACAAATAATATAATTTAAATGCACTGCATTAAACATTTCACTATAATAGAGACTGCATTTAAATTGAATAACTAATTAACATTAAGCATAACAAGTGCTATTATAAATAAATTTGAGAAAGAGGTAATGCTTAAACTAAATTACCATTAAAAATTCGACAATATTACATGATTAATGTTAGCACTGCTCAATCTCTTTGGATTTATGGCATGTTAATTGGAAGGAAATTCTATCATAATTAAATAATAAGCTTTATGACGTATAATTTTTAAAAAATTGCATGCCAAAGGTTAAAAGGAGAGAACAAAAACTGTCAGAGTATAACAAACATGCCAATAATTCCAAATTTCATTTAACAGCTGTTTCTTCCGCGTTTATTTTAACATTTTTGAAGATTTCCAATTATGAAGAATAATGTCTAAAGTTTACTGTAATTTTTCATACAGATTCTCTCTTATACAAAATGTCAGGGATAAGTAATATTAGCATATACATTAGGAGATATCTTAATCATAAAAAGAAACCCATAAAAATGTTATTCACATTTCATACACATCTTTAATAACTTGAAAATCATTTAAAGTTTTACATATGAAACTATGTTGTGAATGTTGATCTATCAGAATCTTGAGGTATCAACACATTTAGCCATCTATGTGAACTGGTTTCCCCATTAAGACATTTAAATTGATAATGATATCACTTTTAAAAAATATCTTAATTTCACAGGAAAAATAAGTGGACAGAAAGTACCGCTCATTTTTGTCTATATTTCATCAAAGGGAAGAAAAGGACTGTGCGGGGGGGGGGGGGGGGGGGGGGGAGTACATTTTAGGATATATAATAAACTATATACCTAACACTTTTCTGCAGTCTGCTTACTAATATTTCTACAAAATGTTTTTTTTTAAATGGCATAAAGGTATTTGACTCTCCTCAAAGACAATGGCAACAATTAATGGTCATATTTAGCTGTACCCTCACATCAAAATTAAGCAAATTCAATGACTTAAAAACTATTCTCGCATAACATCAAACCCAAAACTACATATATTAGCACACTAGAAATGGGTAGTATCATATGCTAACCAATATTCTACCAGAAACTACCTCACAAATTTGTCAGTTAAAATACCTGTTTTCATATAATGCAAACATTTATGATTATTACCAGATAACATTAAAAAGTGTCTATGATTGTAAAATATTAGATTACTGAAAAAAAAATGTATCACTTAATAATGATGCTGCATTAATCTTCTACAACTGACTCTTAGATTTTTAAATTTGTACCGAAGAACAGAATATGAGTACATACAAATAAGAGAGCATATTTATTAACACAATATCATTCCACTTGTATAATAAGAAAGTTTTAATTGCAGGAATTTTAGTATGAATATACAGTCTGAACATTAATTATACTTTAAACAGAGCCCCCCCCCCCCCAACATTTGAACTCCAGTGACCTAATATATTGTATTAGAAAGAGTGAATATTTGACACATTCCTCTCAAATTATAAACTTTAAAACAATCTTAAATTTTCGAAAACCTGGAATTTTCAACCAAAAATTTAATCTACTAAAAACTCTAGTACAAAGTAAAATCATTATAAATACTTTAGCTGAATAAATAATATGCAATCAAACATAGAAGGCTCTTTTTAACTACTTATATTATGAGTAGTAATTGAAATATAATTTCATGAACTATACATGACGAAAAAATACATGTGAACATGATTGATTTTTCTAAAATCTCACCTTCACATTTAATACATAATTTACAATGAGCATTATAATTTCAAAATACAAAAATTCCATTATTTTCAAATGCATAATATTTCGTTGTTGTATAAAATGTCAACGCACATGATTATTTTTGATATTGATTAATCTTAATAATTAGAAATGATCGTACTTACGATCAACAAATACATTAAAATGACTAGTACAACAGATCACAATTATAATATTTAATCCCAACTATTCTTCCTTACCTTTATTTACACCATTCATAATTATCTCTTTATTAGTTATCGCTACTTATAGGCAATATTATGTTATATTCCACGGGGGGAAAAAATCTCTAAAACTTTATATTTGGAAAGTAACTGTCCGCATATGGTTATGAAATCACGCCGGATACTTTTACACTATCAAATATATATCGTGGCCGCCATTTGATATATATAATACACAAAAATACTGCTATATACTACTTTACACTGAACAGTTATTAAAAATAGAGGTGGCTTAGATGAAATAAATATTAAAGCATCCAGAAAAATCATCGTGACGTCGGACGTAGGATGTAGCTATTTTTGGCAAAGAAAAGAACTTACCCTTACTCCACCCATTACTACACGAAGCACTTTTATATCCTGGCATATTTCCACTTGACCATAAAATTGTATTCACATTAGTTTTCTCTGTCAACAGATGATACATTTATAAAACGGTGTGGACGGAGCGACCGATTGCTGCAGCCATCATGGCCGCCGAAGCTGTATGCAACACGCTTCTTGCTCGAACGAGACTAGTTTACAAATTTAGATACATCTCAGGATCAGCCTTTGAGACATAAGAATGCAAGTGCCACATGTCGACGTACCCTTATGGTTCACTATTTACAAGAAAAAAAATTTAACGAACCCCCCCAAAAAAAACTATCCAAATTAACATAAGCCTACTTCGCGCCGTTATGGCCTCACGGCATGAGGGCCACTTTCTTCACACGTGAGCGTTTTCCCGAACTTTTTGACCAATCTCGGGACGTCCAAATACCGCCAAGGTCGCCAGAAAAACTCTCACAATTGAAACGTGAAATTTTCTTACACAAAAGAGATCAATAAAAATTTGGAGTTTCGAGAGATATAAGAAAATACTGAGGAATTAATACTTGTTTTCGTTGTATCATCGTTAAGCAGAACAACCCGTCACATTCGTGCTAATTTCAGGCGACAAACATCCCCGAAGACTACCGGATATAAACCTAAATGCGGCTAACAAGCAGTAAGTTGGGGGGAAAATCGGTCAATACGGAGGAAAACCTGTTTGCCGTAGTTTTGTTATGTGTATTACAGCTTTCACACGCTAATTAATAGACAATTTGCTTGATATGCTACAAACATTTCAAGATTTCATTTTTAAATATAATGGCCAAAATGTTACACGTGTCGTATTTGCTATCTGAATGATACTTCACTTACTACTCCTATATACTTTACGTATGATAAAATCTGATTATTAGAATTTTTTATTAGTTCTCTTTGCAAGATTCCATCGGTTTTTAAACTATTGTGGTTTTTAAAAAAATCTTATTTTCGCGGTTACATTATAATAACATTAAAAAAATTTTCCTTATTTACTAGGTAATAATACATAAAATTTAATTATATACAGTTAGTTTCCTGAACTATAAGGAAAATAAGATTACCTCATTTAAAGCTGAGACTACATGCTCAGATTACAACATGCATAAGATAATCTATTATCAATCAGAAGTAGTTTTGAAATCAAATAAAAATACGAAGCTAGAAACCAGTAACTTCATACAGCTACAATTTTTAAACCTCCAATTTATAGTTAGGCTCTAAGTTGCATAATCTATGCTTAAATATTACTTTTTTGCTAATAAATGAAACATGCAATTTTCACAAGCTTGTAAAATCAAAAGAGTTTCTATTCCAACAAGTTTTTCAATATGTAAAAAATATGATGGAATTTTTTTAATCATGACAAAACCTGGCGAGTTTCGTCACAATACACTTTGATGGAAAATGAATTGTAGAATAACCACAATTAAAAAAGTCTGATTTTTTTCCTATGTACAAAAGGAAAAAAATAAAAATTTTAGAATTCTTAACCAAACCATTCTATACAAACTTAGTATAGAATGGTAACATTACATAATGCTACTTCCTGAAAAACTAACATATATCAAGGGAAATTTAAATTTTAAAAAAATAAAAACTAATATGAAATCTTGCATAAGCAGTATTTTTCTCATGCTGTTCACTAAACATAGGTAATGATCTTCTCGCATGTATCAATGCATATTTTCTCTAATTTAAAACAAACTATGGACAAACAGGAATCAAACTAATCGCATCAGGATACCAAGCTAATATTCTTATAAATACTGAATAAATATGCCATAATTTACCATAATGATCTGACAAAGTAAGGGATTGCTGTAACAAACCCAGTCCTAACAACACTCATTCATACTTTCTCTCTGATAAAAAAAAATGAGATGTGAACATTAAGTAAAATATGAACATGAAGTATCAAAATTGTCTGAGTAAAATAGGTTAAAAAAACAGGCCTATTATCTAGACCAAATCTACATCTGAAATCTACCATTTTAAATGTGTTCTCACAGCTATCTTTTACTTAATGACACGATTAACGGGTCATTTTTTCTTTATTACATTCCAAATCCTAAAACTGAACTTGCCAATATAAGTGTTTTTGCTTCAGTTAATTATTTTGCTCAACTAATTGACTGATAACAGTATGATGATTTGCACCAACAAAACAATTGATAAAATTTGAAAAAAAAAAGTGGAAGGAGAAGAAGATGCTTTATCTTCACATCTACACCATCATAGCATTTTCAAAGAAGAAACTTTTCAATAACAATTTTAAAAAAAAAAAGACACTGAATTATCCATAATTTTTCCTTTCTATTTTTTTTTTTTAATTCTTAAGGTGTGATGAAAATAACTTCTTAACATGGTACAAATACCCTTCTGGATAATCTGCTCTTCAATTTTCATGAAAAGCTCCCACTACAGTACTTTTCAAACTATGATGCAAGAAATTAAAATTTTAATACATTAAGACTTTTAAGATTTATAATTATCAAGGCAAAAAATCCAAAATATGTTTAAAAAAATAAATAACAATTTAAGTGTTTAATTTTACTTTAGTAGTATCCCCTTTAAAATCCCCACTTAATAAATAAATACATTAACAGTTTGACTGTATATATTTTATATATATTATATATATATATATTATATATATATATATATATATATATATATATATATATATATATCTAAATAAGAGAGAGAGAGAGAAGCTTATGACATCTCATTAGAAATATCCTTTATTTTCCTTTTAAATATAGTACAATAAATTTTATAGAAAAAAGAGAGGGAAAGCATTATTTGTATCTTAAGCTAGATAGCATTTAAAAAGGAGTGTTTTGAATTACGTCACTTGCTGCATATATATGCAAGATCAGCATTTACGTTATAAAATTTTTAGTTTCCTCGTACCGAGAATCGATAATTGGGATTTAACCCTTAGACAATTACGAACGAGCTCAGCACATTCATCAGAGTCTTTCCCCCCAGCATTACGGATGCGCTGGACACATCTATCTGGATTTTCCAATGTTTTGCACATTACAAACACATTTAAAGCATTCTAGATTTATTTTTTCATTCATCAATAGATGACAGCATTTTAATGGCATTCGAAAACAATCTTCCTGATAAGAAGATTTTTAGTTGATTATTTTTAGAATACATGCAGTATAAAATGGAGGGAGTTTTGGGTATTCGAAAGCTAAAGGCTGTTTGAACTGACATTTCAAGTGATTCCGAGAGTGATATTCAGATTTATACGATGACAAAAGTAATGAAAAGACAACAGTGAACTAAGTGATGAATAGACTGTATGGTATAAAGACTGAAGTGGGTTTATGCATATCACCTTGCTTTAAAATATATCATACTATAAGAAATTTATGAAGCAAAAAAATCTGTACATTATATAAATATATATATGTATTCTTGAAAACCTTATATTTCACTTATTTTGTACTATTTATTTTGATTTAAATAACTTAACTGCACAGAACTCGCATTTTTCAATGTCCCTTCAAAATGCACATCCAAAAAAAATAACCTAATGCTGGGGGAAGAACCAGAAGGCGAAAACTCAACGGTCTAAGGGTTAAGATAAAAATCCGATTGATATATAACTTTTCAGACACATAGATGTAATCATGGTTTGGTTTAGTTTAGAGAGCTATGGTCATTTTTTGCTACACGAGGCTAATTATAGACCACTGCTTAAAGCCGATTCCAAATGGCTTCATCCATGCCAACATCCATGCCAAAAGTGGGATTCAAACCCACAGACTTTGGTACCGAAAGCCACTGCCCTAGCCTTTCAATCATCATCCTAAACCATAATTATGCAAGATGTCAGCAATCCAGTGTTAAGCCTATGGATTTACAGATGGCCAAAAAAGTGACTTGTTATTTTTTTAAAGATATTTTTTGCAATTTTCAATGTTTAGGGTTTGTTATTTTAACATGTTACAATTCTCTTTTATTTTCACTCCTAAGTCTGCAGAAACTCCACATTTTCCAAATGCTCTCCTGACAGACACACACACACAAACAAACAAAATAAATAAATAAATAAATAAAAATAATAATAAATAAATAATTCATGTATTATATTCATTCTCATTCTGATGAGAATGAAATTACTCCATAGGATCCATTAGAACTCAGTGACTTTAAATTCTTTTCATAAAGAAAAGAAAACAATGAATTGTAATTAAAGACAAACTAAACAATATAAACCCTGTAAAATAACTATATTTACAATGTTTGCAGTAGAGATTAAAAAACTTCAAATATAGAGTTAGTCTACTTTAAAAATAAATAAAATAAAACTACATAAAAATATCAGTTACCAACAAAAGAAAACAATTCAGTTTAATTAATCTGTAAATGTGGACAAAATACAATTAAAATAAGTAAAAGCTGCAAGGGGTGCTAATGAGAGGTTTTAATGTCTTTTTTTTTTTAAATCCTCCATGCAGTCAGTAAATGGATTATTTTATCAACATAAGAAACTAATTTTTACCATATTTAAACAGTGTTCTGTCATTTAAAGTATGTATTACCAGTATATGCAATATATCAGATCAACAGTCATTCCGTTGAGAAAACTGACTGCGAATGAGAGACGCTGTGACTTGTCCCTATCAAGCAGCTCCTGGGTATGGCAGATCTTGTATGGGAAGTAATGCATTATGTTTCTGAGTACTTTTCGGACGGTGCTGTAAGAATAGCCTGTCTGTCGAGAAACTGCACGCACACTACTGCTACCAAACTCTGATTTCTGTAACTGTGTGTCAACAGCTGTCTTGACGGCATCAACAAGTACCGGTGTGACACGTTTACGGCCTCTTCCAGGTTGGAACTCCTAATTTCCCCGCCTCTTCAAATCTCTTAATCATGGCCCGGATACCTTTAGTAAACATTGGTCCACGTCGTAAATTCTTTCTACGACGAAATTCACGAACTGTAGCATAAGCATTCCCCTTGTTTTTGTAAAACAGCTTCACCAATAACGCACATTCAACTAAAGAGACCGTCATTAGTACAGCCGGAAACATAGACTTAAACATGACAATGTATGCAAACGTTTTATACCCTAACGTGTTTTGCATAAAGCTTCCTCTTCTTCCCAAGCATGCAAATCTCTACATTTTTCTCCTACAACTGACAGCTTTTCTCGGTTTTACATTCCATTACTCGTAATTCTTGTTCTAGATTGTTAATATTGTTTCTGTATTACATTTTGGTCGCTTATTGTGTTAAATTTCATGTTTTTCCCGAAAAGGCGCCCTCTAGTGGACATTTTGGAACTAAAATTTTTTTTAAAAAAATTCTGTGAGCGCATCTCGTGTATAGCCATATACAAAATTTCGTTGCATTCCGTTCACCCGTTTGCGCTGTAGGATGCTGTTTATTGGGGAAGTTAAATTATAACCACCCGGTATATAATATATATATATATGCATACATACATACACACACACAGGTAGCTCTCCTACAGCATGGCATCTTACAACACGGTTTCACTCTAACACGATAGGATAAATTGCGGGAAACCTCGTATAACACTGCAACCTGTAACACTGTTTCGCTCTAACATGATTAAAAAATTGCGGAAATCTTTCTACAACACTGTACTTTTACAGCACCAGATATCATGATTTTTGTTTAACACACATAAAACTAAATTACCCTAAAATAATGACAATAAGGAATAATGCACTATCAGTGGCTTTACTAAAAAACGTATAAGCAAATTATAAATTAATCATTTATAACTATAAAATTGCAAGAAGGCCTAAGCTTAGAGGAAAATCTTGAATAATTTTTCTTGAATGCAGACCCTTCTGTGAAAGAAGCCAAAAATTCAAAAGGGAGCTACAAAATTGTTTATCTCCATACCATGAAATCTACAATGACCTTTAAAAACCAGCAAACAAACCAAAATTACAGATTTTCTAAAGAGGATAGAAGGTGCAAAAAATCTAAATGAAGAAAAAGATTCTGAAAGTGAAGGTGATATTGTTCAGCCAAAAACATGGTCTCGTTTGATTGTACTTAGCAGTGATAGGAAGAAATTTATTAAATTAAGGTCGCATTAAATGAAAATATTTTTTTGTTTCTTTTTGTTTTGTGTTATACATACATTTATATTTTTAATAAAAATTAACTTGCTTATATGGAATTTTAAAAAAAATGTTTTTAATAAATTTTAGAACGTAACACCCTTTTTAGTACTGTCTCTGGGTCTCATAACACGGCATTTTCTAGGAACCTATCTACCGTGTTATAGGAGGGTCACCTGTGTTTGTGTGTATGTGTATGTATGTATTTATTTATATATATATACATACACACACACACACATATATATATATGAAAACACCTTCTTTAAAACTTTATTTTGTTTTAATTTTTTTTTCTAAGATCTTGATATAGATGGACAGAAATTTTCTGGAAATGTGAAAAATAAGAATTTTTTTGTTTTAGAATGCTAATAAAATTTTACAACATTGTGTATCAAGCAAGCAAGTATAAAAGTTTAAAATTCAATATGTAATTATGAAATGTTAAAAAAAAAAAAAAAAAAAAAAAAAAAAAAAAAAAAAAAAAAAAAAAAGAGAGAGAGAGAGAGAGAGAGAGAAACTTCTAAAGATTTTCCTGGTCATTTAACCAAAGTGTAGTTTTTTCTTTTAAAGAAAAACCTTACATTTTGTTGAATTCTATATCTTTTTAAAATATAAGATGTTACTGAATACAAGGTCTCAAATTTTAAATCTATGGCAAACCACATAAGTTATTGCTAAAAACCAACTAGATTTCATAACAATAAATAAACATCTATATAAAATATGTAATGGTGCATTCACATACATATTATAATATAACTGATAAGATACTAACAAAAAAGTTTGCTTGATATTAAAAAATACTTTTTACTATCTTGATTTGTTATACTTTCTAATAACAACATAGATTAAACTGAGAGTTAAATCTAATCGTATACAATACAACAAAACATGCAAGATCCATCTGAAATGTTATTAGAAAGTATAAACACTCTGAGATGTCTGCTGTCTAACATGTCTCGATTCTGACTAGAGATATTCTGCTAATGGAAGATCATTAGGAAATGAAATTAATTTCCATTCATTACATTTTTGAAAATTATAAAAATCAGTAATTTTGTTGATCAGTACACTAGTAATTTAAATTAAATTCTTCTAATGGTTTATTCACGAAAGAAAATATGAAATAACTTTGTTACCACATTTAAAATACCTTCTTGAAAAAACGTTTATTCAAATTTTAAATAATTTATTTTTTGGCATTCAATATTTAATATCCTTTCATAAGCGAAAAAGGCTACTTGTTTGTTTAAAAAAAAAAAACAGACTTAAAATGCTCAGCAACAATTTACCTAAACATTCAAATATTCATTTAGAATCATTAATTCACAAGAGATGAAATTTGAGCATGAGTATTTAACAAAATAATTAAGAGATGCAAACTTAATTATTTTGTTAATGATGCAAACAGTAGTTTTGTTTAGATGCAAACAGTAATTTTAAGGAACAAATTATAATTCGATAACTCTTCAGCTTTATGTTTGAATGAAAACAGTTAAAAGTATGTGAAAAGCAAAAATATTTTTGGCAAGAACATAAAATACCTATTCACTATATTAAATGACAGGTTATTCACTAATAACCTGTCATTTAATATGGAAGTTAAAAAATCTCTTCATCCTTAATATAATAGCACTCAATTTAAAAAATAAGCTCTCAAAAGGAATACTAGTACTGAAGAAAACCACCAGACGACAACCCTCTTAAGCTATAAGTAATTTATATAAAATTTTAAATGGTATGTAGATGTAATTTGATTATTGTGTACATAATACATAACTACTTTATGACAAAATTATAAAGATGAAAATAACTCAAGATAAGTTTTGGAACATCTCCAAAGCTATTTTGGAATCTATTACTGAAGCTTCTTAAATACTAACATAAAGTTCTTTTCTATTTAATTTACTGTAATAAAATTAAAGAGGTAATATAGTATGTTGTGTTCAACAAAATTTTTAAACAAATTGAGACTTCAATAATTGTTGTATAAGTAAGCATGTATTGTCTACACTCAATTATCGAAGTTTTAAATTTTAAAATCTAAAATAGGTTTATCGAGCTTTCATTGGTCCAAAGCTCCTTCTTTAATGTGGACTTTTAAATGAGGTCTTTAGAGCATAATAAACAAAACCTTTTGTTACAACACCTAAAAGAATTTTGAAAATTTGAAGAATATTTAAGGTCAATGACAACCCTGTACAACTCCTGGGATAATATCAGACAAAGAGGTAGGTTGACTGAGGTTAACTGAGTGAAACACTCAACCAAGTTCATAAAAGCAGATGTGTGTCACAATCCTCAGCTTTTAGAGCTTCACACAAGATAAATATGAATAAAAGGAAAGTTATTGCCTTTGTTTTATCAATGCACATCGTCAATGACAATAAAAAGAATATTTGTCTCAAACTAAAAAATAAGTACTTTCCATAGAGCCCTCAGAATCACAAAGTGACAATCTAGAGATTCCTTCTAGAGATCCGTGAAATCCTTGAGTAATAAAATAATAGTAATCAAATAGGATTCACAGAATTTTTACTCAGAACCCCCCCCCCCCCCAAAAAAAAAAGGTACTTTAGATAATAGGTCTATTGTAGTTTTTAAGGACCTCTTTCTTAAATTTTTTTTCTAAATAATAAAAGGAATGAAAATAGAATACATAAGATGAGCTAAACAAATATACTTTTCTTGCTGCACAACACATTCATACGGTTATAACAATTAATACTTAAGGAAAAAGAATATAATTTTAACATAGTGGATAAAACCTGTCAAAATTATATCCTATGTCATTCCTCTATTATAATTGGCAACTATTTGAAAAATAAAGGTCATTAAATTTTCATGCGCATTAAAAACTTACAGTGACAAATAAGGATTTTGAGAGCTCTTTTCTAAAAACTTCCAAAACAGAATAATCTGAAGGACAGAGTAAACCCTGTTAAAATATCATAAACTACGAAAAAATTAAATACTTTCAAGCTGACACAAGAAATCAGAACTCATTCATTTACAATATGATGAAAATTGATCGCTCATGCATAACACCTCTAATTACAATATTCCTGTTTAAAATAACTTTAACCCTTAACTGGTAATTATTTTTACTAGAAATGTTGCCAAAAAAGGAATTTTTTTTGTTGCCTATAATTAAGCACCATACTTAATAGAATAAGAAAACAAAAGAATTTTTTATTAAATTTCACTTTTAATGCTTTTACACAATTTTTATTTTAAATTTTGGAACACAAAAACCCTTAAATGTTTGCTTTTTGCAAGAGAAAACCCCTTTAATGCTTGCTTTTTGAAGAAAACTCTGCTGCAATGAAGAATGTTTCACAGATCTTACAAAAATTTCTTTCATACTTACTTTAAAATTTGAAGTTTACACTTTTGCAAAATGTTCAAAAGTCTTTTTTGTGTGGTACAATTTGAAGCATGGTGTAATACAAAGTCCTACGTCACAATCAGGGCAGAAATAATGATCTGAAGAATAATCCAGATTATTAGAAGACAGTTACGAATCTGAATCAGAATTCAGCCCATCATCTAACAGGAAAGTATTTTCATCGTTTATTTCATCCATAATTAAAAAAAAAGTAGTGGTTTGAATTCACAAGCATTGCAAGCAATAGAACAAAAATTCTAGCGCTTCCGTTTAATAAAGAAACATTGGGTTAAAAGAATTTAAATGAAACGGACAAGCTACGATATCTGTTAAAAATATTTGTACTGGGCTTTGTATTAGTTATTTCATTTGCATGTGTTTTTACAAACTAAAAACAAATGCAAACGAAAAGAGAGAATATCGATGCCCGTACGCTGTATGGACAAACCGGTTTGGGCCAGGTGTGAGTAGCCCGTACACTGTGCAGGCAAACTGGTTAAGAGGTTAATGCAACTCAAAAAACTCTGGTAATATATAACAAGGTTATAACAAAAAGTAATACTTTAAAATTACGCAAATATAGATGTATATATAACTTACCTTCAGTGGGTGATTTCTCTTGAACTTTTATGGAGTTATTAATAGTTTCTGAACTGTCAGTTTCCTTTGTTTCTTCAACAAGTACATTTGGCAAACAGACCTCATTGGTTTGGTCAGGAGCAACCACATTAGTTGAAGAAATGTCTGATATTTCCTGACATTCTTGAAAATGTGTTTTTTCTAAAGGTGAACTATCTTGAGATGGTAAATTCGTTTTTTCTCCTTCTTTACTAGAAGAAACTTCCTCTTGAACTATTTCAATCATCTGAGTATCATCAGAATTAGTTTCAGTCTCTACACTAGGTATACACTTATTTTCATAAGAATCATTTATGCTATTTAAGTCACTATCCTTCTTATAATAAGATAATGGCTCATTCAAAACTGTTATGTTTTCATTTTCAACATAGGGTTCACATATTTCAATAACATTATTACTTTCAGTTTCATCCACATTATCGACACTGTCTAACTCATCTGGACATAAAACACTGGATGCAGCAATCCTATGATCCTCTACTAGAGTTGGTTGCTTCAATGATGGGTCTGTTTTCTTTTCAGTACCTAAAATAGCCACAGCTACTTGAGTAGCAAACTGCACTCCCACAGTTGATGATTCAGTAGCTTCATGAGTCTGAAAAATATGTACATGTTATTACATTTCTCATTAATCACAAAGGAGGAAAACAAAATGAAAAGAAAAACCAAATCAAGAGAAACTTTTGAGATAAAAAGAAACTAGTGTTTTCTCTTATAATTTTTTACTGGAATATGCTTTCTGCTAACATATATCAAGCATAAAATCATCCTAGTTACAGTATAAAAAGTTCTGATTAACCCGCCAGGACGCGTACAGACAATACTGATGCGAGGACGTGCGTCGGGTCAAAGAGGCCCGGTGAATCAGTTTTGCACTTTTATCATTAAAAATGGATTTTAATTAGGTTTTAAACTTTACAAATGAAAATGAATAGAAATAATGAAATTTTAGACAAGAATTTCAGAAAAAAATATTGACTTCCCATTTAATAGCATAATTTACATATAGTAAAAGCATGTCCGTTGCAGACATTTTTATTACATTTGGCACAAATGGTTTTTGATTTTCTATCTCTGATTTCAGCCAGAGTAGTTTTTTTAGCATTGCGATCTCTTTGAAAACTACTGGCTATGCTATCAGAATAGATACTCATGCAATTTACAACGTTGCGCAAAATTGTATCATCAACTAAAATCTGCCAAGAATATAGTGGAGAAGACATACTTTTGGCTATACAATCATTTCCTGGAAGCTTGGTGATAATATTGCAAGATGGGACTCTTACGTTTTGTCGGAATTTTTGCTTATTCCATTTTGTGAGCCCATCTTTACAAATGAAATATTCTTGGGGGAAATAGTCTTCATCACTGGAATCAGTTTCTTCTTCATATGACGATTGATGGTCACTATGTCGTTCATTTTCATCTATTTCTTCAGATTCTTCAGCTAAAGACTCCTCATCCGTTGAAAAACGGCCAATATAGCCCGTAAGCGTTTTGTCTCTTCCTCGAAACTCAATTATAACGACATAACAGTAAATAAATCCTCTATAATGTTGCGACAAATCTTTAACACCAGCGCACGCCGGACCTGAGAGGCCCGAGGAACCAGTTTTGACCGGAAGAGGGGTAGACAAATGTTTGAAATTCCAGAATCTAAAAGAATGGGACTTAAGGGGCAGCTAAACAAGGAATTGCTCATTTCTGAAAAACAGGGGTGTTTTTATGGTCATTCCATTTTGCGGTTTTCCATTTTCCGATGTGCTTGCTTGCGGGTTAAGTCCACTTTTTGCTCTCTGTGATTAATTTGCCATAAAATAGAGCATTTTTAGTCAAAAATAAAACATTAAGAGATTTTCCCAAAAAGTGTCAGAAAATGTTTAAAATGACTTGGTCACCCTTATTTCTAAGAAAGTGGGTCCAAAAAATTTAGTAAATGAAACCTCAAAATTATAAAAATATATTTCCATAAAACGATTACAAAGGGCAATATAAGGTTGAAGAGCTACAGTTTACAGATTTTCAAATATTCTTTTCAACAATTTAAGAATTCCTCTCTTTTTTACAATTTTGGACATTGGACCTATAACAGGATTCATAGTCTCTTTAGAAATTGAAAATTTGCAGTTTTAAAGTTTTTTGGCCATGCAATTTTAGTAAGGGCTGTACCTTGATGCATCCTTCCCTTTCAATAGTTCCATGCCCTAATTACCACAAAACAAGTGTCTTGGTCTATTTTAAAAATCCCATCAATTTTTATGTAATGCTCTTCAAGCTTTTTCCTGCATCAGTTAAGGTAAAAGTTCCCCCATCAGTTAAGGTGATCAGTTAAGGTGAAAGATAAAACT
The DNA here is from genome assembly GCA_907164885.2 of Dolomedes plantarius. Taxonomy (NCBI): domain Eukaryota; kingdom Metazoa; phylum Arthropoda; class Arachnida; order Araneae; family Dolomedidae; genus Dolomedes; species Dolomedes plantarius. The sequence goes on from OU015495.1 coordinate 154,691,118, forward strand.
TAATGCTTAAAAGTCAAACTTAATCTTTCCAAAACCTGAAATTCAAAGAATGTCCAAAAGATAACCTTGGCTCACTATGGAAGCTATGGAGCTCTTTTTTTAATGAGGTTGTTATCAGTTCTGTTACATTTTGTGTTGCTTTCAGTTATATTTCGCGTACTTCCCTTCTTATTTTGGAAAGCCTTGACTCCAGTTTTGGCAAGAAAATGTTATTTATCAGAGGAAGAATATGCTCGCATGATTAGCGACACAGATGAGAGTGATGATTCATTGTCTAAAGAGTTAGAGTGTGATATTTCTAGTGATTCTAATACGGCATTTTATCAGAGACTGAGATCACTGAGTGCCTGCATTCGACACAAAATACTTTATCATGGACTAGAGCGCTAAAGGAATTGCATCCCCATACATTTATTGGAACACCTGGAACAAATTCTGTAGTAAATGCTGAAAAAGAAATTAATTTCTTTACTATTTTCTTTGATGATGATATACTAAATTTGATTCTTGAAGAAACAAACAGTTTTGCTCAAAACGCTCAAAGAAGTGCTCCATCAACTTCTAAGTCAGCCAAATATTCAAATTTAAGTATTGCGGATATAAAAATGTTTTTTCTTTTCAAATGATAATACTAAAGGTGCATAGTTTGTTCACAAACCGTGCTAAAACAAAGAAAAAGGCAAGAAACATTTTATGCTAGATCATGCAAAGTAGGACTTTGTGATTCTCCATGCTTCGAGATTTACGACACTCGGGCTTCATTTTAAATTTCATTATTTCCTCTTGTTAATAGTTTATGTTGTATATTTTTTTTGGTAATTTTAAAGTTTATTAATGTATTTTGTCAATTAAAACTTCGCAATAATTTGAATAGCGCTTTCAAAAGTTATTTCTTAAGGCAAGTGATTTTTTTTATTTTTTTTAATCTAAATTAAAGAAAAGATTATTAAATGCTGATTTTAACGTATATGACAACTTACCAAATAATCTAAAATGGTACCACAAATTACAACGTTAGGACTTACTTTTTTTCTTGTGGTTTTTTTTTCTTTAAGTTAGGCTTAGCGACACTAATTGCAGTTTAATGACTTAGCTAATTACAGTTTAATATTCACAAAAAGGCTCATCTTGTTATCAACAAGAACTAATACTTATAACAAGAAATAAAAACTATCACTACAAATGTAGGTTATTTTCCATTTTAGCCATTGGTAGGTATATAACACATAGTTCATAATAAGTATCAGATTGAGAGGATGTTTTTCCCTCTCTAAAAGACATACTTTCAAAAATCAAATCTATTTCACATTATAAAAGGAGCAAAGAAAAAGAAAAGGAAAATTGTACGTAGAACACAAATAAAATGTGCACAGAATAAGACTCAGGCCTCTCAATTAATTTACCCTTTTAAACAGATAGTTAGAAAAATGTAAATATTTTAAACTAAGACATTCTTGAATTTTTATTATTATTGACAAGGGTAAAAAGTGACTTATGTTAAGAGCACAAAAGTTGAAATTCTAATCACTAACTTAGATCTCGATAAATGTACTTCTACTCAGAGTAAAAGACAATTTCTCCCCACCAAAAAAAAAAAAAAAAAAAAAAAAAAAAAAAAAAAAAAAATCTATGAATGAAACATTACATATAATAAAGTCTTACCTCATCCTTCTGGACAGGAATTTCATCATTAACACCCTCCAGAATGTCTTTTCCTGTTTTGGGGTCAATAATAGCTAGTCGCTTTTTTGCCTGCTGTTGAGCAGCAGCATTATGTTGGGGTATTTGGGTTGTGTTTATTGTAGTATATGAAGACAACTGATGGGGCTGGTAATAGCCTTTTAAAAGTAAAAAAAAAAAAACATTAAGAATATTATTTTGAGAAAATAAAAAAAGGGGAAATGCTTTAAAAATTTATAAGCTGTTACTTACCATTTGCACTTCCAGGTGGAGCATTATTATAATTGTTCCAGTTATAAGGATAAATAGGTTGCCCAGCATTTATTAAAGAATAAGGTCCTTGATTATAACTCCTCTGAGAATACTGAAAATATACAAGCAATACATAGTTACCTTAACAATAATATTCCACAAAGTTATAGGGATAAATTGCTTTAATATTAGTTTTATTTGATAAAAAGAACAATGATATGATCTTTTAAAGAAAAGAAAAACATAAAATTTAACTATACAATGGAATTTGGTTTCTATATTCGTGAGGTACGGTAAGAAAAATTCGTTAGAGAATGGAAAGGGGAAAATAATAAAACAGGATTTTTAAATCAATGCCTACAATCTCTCAACATGATTCTTTATAAACATTAATCTTTAAAATACTTTCATAAACAGTTTTATTATATGTATTTATTACTTCCATATTTATTCAATATACATTGTTAGTTTTAAAAAAGTTCAGGACTAACATTTAATTAATGTACATTTTTATTTAAAGGTTTCACACTTTTGATTCCCTGATATGAGAAATTATATGGTATTGCTTTTCAATTATGGTATAAAGATTTTTTATAGATGGATTTTGCTTTATATTTTTATCAGTTAAATGGCTTAGAATGTTTGCTCATCATATCATCTAAGATTCCTATAGAAACTTTGTAACATAAAAAACTTAGTTTAGCTTAAACTAAATTTTTTCTTCCTTAAAGCTACCTTAAGCAAATTAGAGAGTTATCAAAATAGTTTTATATGACAAGATGCCACGTTCAATACCATGCGTGTTTTCTGACTATTTGTATCCATGTAATATTTAACTTGTGCAGTAAGACTACTTAATACCTTAAGGAAAAGGTGACAACTGGAAAGTTTTACCCTAATGATGAAAATAAAATGCTAAATGATATAAAAGAAGCAGGGTCCTAAGAAATTAAATCACACTTGATTCAGAAAATGTTAAGAGTGTCAATGCTCAGCAGGCAGAGCCACATAAGAAAATTAATTCATATCAGATGAGAAAATGTACCATGCAGATACACATAAAGCAGGTTCCACAGTTGTTTCAATTATAATGGAACTAAATGATTACTCATACTGTTGATCATACTGTTATTGGTTGAAACTGAATTGCATCACAAGACTTAACCTCCTTTAGTATCAATCAATGTTTCCTCTACAAAGTTCAAATTCAATTTTTTCTTCAAAAGTTTTAGAATTATCAATAAAATCTTTTATAATGGACACTAGAATGTTTTAACTTCAAATATAGTTTATTTAATTTGATATTGTTTAAAACATGAAATTTAATAAAATTCAATGGAATTAAAATCTTGCTTTCGATTAAATTGAGAATAGCCATGGTGTTTTATAAATAATACATGTAATACATAAATTATACAAGTCCATTACGTATTTAATATGGCAGAAAAAAACAATTGTGGTGGAATTATATTTCTTGCATTAAGCACTGATATCTTAGGTAAACTGATTTTTTTTACTCCATTTATATATTCTGCCAATTGATTTTCAGGAAATTAGACCTGGTAAAGAAATATTTTCTTTGACACATATTTTAAATAAATTTTAATAAAGTAACATATTACAACAATATGGGATGTATAAAAAATAAACCAAGAAAAACTGTATTCAACTTTGGCAAAAGTACAAGACAGATTTACACCAAAAAACACCCGCAAAATAATCAAATAAATTAAGTTTATCACAGATGGCTAGTTTCTCAATTTTAATGTCAAAATTGATTAAGTGACAATTATTTACCAATTACAAGTGAAGATTGTAAAATTAAGAATCTTAATGATGGAAATTTCAAGACATGTTGAAGAAAACATGAGAAATTTTAAGGCACTGATAGACTTGTATAACAAAACATTGTAGTGTAATGTAGTGTAATTAAATGTAACAATATCATTCATACATCAGAGCCTGAAAGCAAACCCAGCTGCTCAAATGAATAAATCGTGCTCCACTAGTCTGCAAATTTTTTCATGGTGTTGATTGTCAAAATACAAGTCAATGAAGGTCATGCTGAACTGACTGAAGTACACCTTTTGAGATGAGCATTCAATGAGCATTCGCAAAGAAAAATTAGTACACTTGTAATACAATGCTCACCATGAGCATTACATTACAGGTCAATCCCCACCTTTAGTCTCAGATACTTACCATCTGAGCTGAAATTGGAGAGTTAAGAATGATTGGTGTAATAGGATGCATTGGGTGTGACTGAACCATTTGAACATGACTATATTGCGAAGCTTGCTGCTGTGCTGCTTGGTTAACAACAGGCATTGGATTGCGTCCCATGTTTGGCACAGTCCTTGGGACGTTATTCCGAGTATAATAATTCTTTAAAAAAAATTAAATCAGAATTAAAATTTATGTTCATGACAGTAATGATAAAATATTCAATGCTTACTTATAGTCTCTGACACAATAAATTTTCACATTAAATATTTCATTGGAGAGACAAGTGTTAACTATAAGAACACTTAAAATATGTATTGCCTTCCTCCGAAGAGAAGATCCCTGACGAACTGGTCACACTGGAGTTTTTTTTTTAATATGAGGGGTGGAACATTAAAAAAGCAAAGGTCAATGGGAGAGGAGGAGATTGTCACCGAACATCCCCCCCCATTTTTCGCCAAATATTGCCATTTCCCCCAAGGAAGAGTCAAACAGGCAATTTTCTGCCGATGGGCAATGGATTACCTTAAGAAAAGGCAGTGTTTACAAAAAGCAGATGGGGAGAAAGACACATCAGCAGTTAACAATTGAAAGGAAATTTTAAACACTATATTACCTATTGGAACTATTACACCTTTTGAAATATTAACTGCCACGATGTGCTGTATAATCTGAAATGTTTAATGCTGATTTCTTTAGTCCAAGTTATAAATTTATAACTAAGAAAAACATCTTTCCTGTTTTTATTAACTTTTAAACTGGCCAAAAATATGGCTTGCAAAAACCAAGTTATAAGAAGATATTTCAAAGAGGAGGAAAAGTTTCACGAGAATTTTCCTTATTCAAATTGCAGACAATGGGAAAATTTTATACTGTTGATAAAGTTAATTGTAAATTTTCATTATAAGAGGTCATTAGTGTAGCACACTTTAACCCTTAAGCCCTATTAGATCAGGAATATTAAAAATGTCTAAAATGAAATTGTTTAACATATGTAAAAATAACACATGAAGTGTGTAAAACATTCAGATATAGATTTCTATATGTTGGTTAAAGAAATGGAAGAATTAAAACATATTCTTCCATCTTCCTTAAGCCCACAAAAATTTTACAATTCCTCGCTATGAATGGCAGAGCTGCTGGTTTTCCAAATGGGGACCAGGGGGGGGGGGGGTTCTAGATAAAAATTAATTAAAACACACCTGAGATCAACTGTATCAAAGTAGAGATTTAACAGTTTTGCATTACTTTCTGTAGAGGATAAGGATATTAAAATTTGATCAAATAATAAATGATTTTGTTGATTAAAAAAAAATCTAGGAATATTTGTTTGTAGATATTTGTGTTCTGTAAATGAAATCTGTAGTCTAGCAACTTTTTAGCTTTTGCTTTCTTAAAAATATGCACAAACAAAGAAATGATATTCCTATTTTGTTAAGCTTTACATTATATTTTTATCAAAAGTTTTTAAAAAAGGCTTGAATATTTTTTTGGATAACTTTAAGGTCTTATACAATCGTCTTATGTTTAATCACCATTTCTAGAACCAACCACTTATATCCCAAAAAAATGTTTTATATTTGAATTATTTACTAATATAACAGGCCACTTTACTTTACTGTAAATGAAAACAAAATTACCGAAAAAGATCACGTCTGCTTTGGCAAAAGAAAAAAACAGTTGCAAAAATCCAAATACCCAGAAATCTGTATCTATAATAATAAATTTTTGTATGATCCAGTATTTATAAAAATAAACATGACTAAATTTTATTGAGGACTTCTGAAACTCCCTCACAATACTTCGGGTAATAGTAAATAGTACAATGCAGGGTACTCAAAATACATTGATTACATGAAAATAGATATCAAAACATGCGATGATTTTCTTAAAGCCTTAATATAACCTTCATAATTTTCTTAATGCCTAAAGAGCGATAAATACTTTTAGTGGTTTTGCAAATGAGGTGTTGATTAGCCCTAACCCCTCATTTCGAGTATTTCCCTCCCCGAGGCAGCAACTCTAAAACCAGAGCCAGGTCTCTTCTGGCAGGAGGTGGACAGTACATGTAATTTCATAGACAAATTTGGAAGAACATAATTCCATCCTTAAGTACTATACAATTTCACATAAATTTGTGCATTTCAAAAAGACTAAATTCCGAAAACATTTGCAGTTTGCATAACTAGCCTGCATATTTGACTTACAGAAATAAAACTTGATAATCAATAATTCAATAATACAGTCAATCAATAGGTATTTAAATACTTCAGATAGTTAAAAAATTAGAAACAATTTTTCATATCATAACTTATAAGTTTTATTGAATTGAAATTAACAATGAAGCAACTGAGATGAAATAAGAAGAAAGGTTTGACTGGCCTTGTTTAAATATATTGTTCTTCAAGAGAGTAAAATGTTTTTTTAACCTTATATTTTCTTTAGTTACTTGAAATTCAATTCTTGAAGTACAATAAACTTTCTTTCATACTTCCCTCTCTTTTATAAAATATCACCTCCTTTACACATGGACTTTCAGTACTCAAGCCAAAGGGAAAGCAAAATTATGACTTTATTTTCATGAATGATTTTAAACAAAAATTAGAAATTCCTTCAGAAGGAAAAAGGGAAAAAGGCAAGTTCTCTATTCAATATTCAGTATACTGCTTACCCTCCTGAACTCCCAATGCTTAGCAATTAGGAAAAGTTTTTTTTTCTTTCTTCTGGAAAATTGTAAGAAGTTACAGTTACTGGATTAGTGAATCATGTGCTGCATGCAAATTCCCTAAAGGAAAACTCTGATTCAGAAAATTAACTGATCTTAAAAAACTAAAATGTACTTAAGGGTACATCCTTGATACTCTTCATATATACTGTTCACCATAGAAGGATACAACTGACATTTGTGCTAAAAATTTTTTGGAGGATTTGGATGGCAAAGATGAAGAATGGAATACCATACTTCATCTTGATGAAGAATGAGGTGGATTGATTAGCATTTGAGAGTTTGAGGAATTAGATGAAAATAAAGTTATAGAGCAGAAGGATATTCCCGGACTGGACCAGTGATAATGTAGAAACAGTTGAGAAGATTTAGCTCATTACCCCCCACCACCACCACATACACAACCAACCTTTCATTACAGCAGTAGAAGCTTTAGAAACTCTCAAACACTACATAAAACTTATCTATCTACTGACAACTTAACTAGGATGATTCTAATGCCCAATATTCCTATTTCAACGAACTTGAAAAAGGCTATTCTCAATGATAAGTAACAGCGAAGCAATCTTTACCTTTTAGAGTTTTTAGTTCTTTAAAATGTATATCTTACACAGCTCTGAAATAAAGCATGATAAATAATTTTTTTTTTTTTAAAACCTTTTCACTTACTACAAAATGAACACAACAGAAAAACTTACAGGAAGTGTCATATGTCTATTTAACTGTTGAGGCTGCTGCACTAGTGAATTAGGTTGAGGAGATGGAGCTGGCCCAGTCATTCCAGGCTGATGGTGATGTTGTGGAGCTGTTGGTATTCCACCAGAACTTGAATACATGCCTGGCTGCCCTGCCTGAACTTTATTTATGTCATGGGGTGTGTTTGCAGGGACCGACTGCAATGGGCCAGGATATCCATAAGGCTAAAATAAAATACAAAATTTCACCAATAATGTAATAAAAAAATCAATAACACTCAATATTATAGCACACAGCTATTAATGAGATAAAGATAAATGTCTAGTATTTACAGATATTTTCAAAAGAAATTAAATTATAAATAAAGATAATGAATTATTTTTAAAATAATATCAATTTGAAAAATTATTAACTATATTTTTGTATAACCAAACTGTCTGAGTTTGGTAAACCAGCAAGACATCTATATATACTGCTTTAGCATCCACAAAGGTTTTTTTTTCATTTATTTCTTTTCAGTGATATAGATATTTAAGTACAGGAAAAGACTTTTAGTTAAAATAAAAATGCTCTCTATAAGAGATTTTCCTTTTTAAATTGTTCATTTTGAGAGTTTTAATTTTGTGCATGATATGAATACACGCCTTTTTAAATGATTTCACACTAAAAATCAATATTATAAATTCTATAACAGTTTAGAATTTCATTTGAGCTTTATTTAAAGTATGACACATTTACTTCTGACAATTACCAGTCTTTCATAAATTTTCATGTAAAGGTGCCATTACAGTACACTTAATCTGAAAAGTTCCCTTTTTTTTTAATATATATATATATATATATATATATATATATATGTCTATAGTTATAGGTCTCAGAATGAAGCAATTTAAGACAATATTCGTAATTTGAATAGTAAAAATATCACAGCATAAATACTACTAACACTGGACAATAAAGGAAATCTTTAGGTTATATAAGCACATGCAATGATTTTGAATTAGTATTAAATATGTAATATAGTCAACAACTTTCTAAGTTTAAATTACAGAGATAAAATTATAAGTATCAAAATAGTACCTAATACAAATCAAAATTCTCATATGGGTAAAAACATGTAAAAACATTTTAATATGTGCAACATCCAAATTATCACAATTTACTATTTTTCTTTTCTTTCTGGTTGATATCCACATAATTAAGCAATAATTCAAACTACTTGATGCTAACACTAGACTTGCTTAGGAATTATATTACTAATAAAGGAAACAAAATCCAAGGATTTAAAATATTTATAACACCCGAATCAAAACAAATCTAAGTACTTCCAGTGGGGGGGGGGGGGGCATTTTTATAGCAAAAACTTATCTATTTAGTTCTTTTAAAAGTTTCATCACACTGTGAAACATATGGCTTATTTTTAAATTATTAATATATTCATATTAGTTTTCAATATATCTTACATATTTTAAGATTTAATTCTATATATCTTACATATTTTAAGATTTAATTCTATATATCTTAAGTATCAAACTTTTATATAGTTTTCATTCTTTCTGAAGTAACCATCAAAATCATAATTTTTAGACAATACTTAAACAATCAGTAATAAATTCAAAACTGGTATTTTATTTTCTACTTTGAACATGCATTTACGAAACAGTTTTATGCAGTTAACAAAGCTGCCATATTATTTTGTAGAACAATATTCTAAAGCAGTTATATAGTATAATCCTTGATGTCATAAAATGGGGTGAAAAATGCAAATTATTGAATATATTTAAAATCAAAGCTCAGTTTGTTATTACTGCTAAATTTTCTAAGGTTGATTTACAATTATGGATTTTTCACAAAAATGTTTTCAGAAGATAAATTGAAAATGCAAAATAGCCTTAGAAATTTAAACAAAGTTCTTTAAAAAATTGTTATCAAAATGTCAAGACTACACACTGGATTGAAATGAAAGCTGGACAAAATGCTTTACAAATGTAGCAAATTATAAACTAAAAGACATAATATGAATACTAACTTTGAAAACCGAGATTACTGTATGTTTTAGATAAGTAATAAACTTTGCAAAAATAGCCAACATACCTTTGTTAAGAGTTATAAATTCCACACTATAAAATCACTCACTATATAAAACTTATCAAAATAAACAAACATCAAATTATTCCCACTGTGAACTCCTTATATTATGACACTTATAATTATAAAAAATCCTTACCAATTAAGATCTAATGCATAGGTTTTACTATCTATTCCAAATTTTTAAATGATATGAATCTTAGTGAATCATAAATACTATTTTATTTCATATCAACCCTTTGCCAAGCTTGGTAATAAATGTTTCACTCTAAGAATCGCCTTTTGTAATGAAAATTTATCTTTTGGAGCTCCTTACACCAGATTAGGGTGTTCTGGACTAGTTTACTACAATTTATTTTTTTTAAACTCAATCAGAAGGAATACTTATGAACTCCTTTGCTATTCTTTTTACTCTTCTTGTTTCTTATTAATTAATTTTAGGAATCTTAATTTATATATAGCCTTTAAATTTCTATAAGTATATTTTGCATATCACTTTTTTTTCACCATTTTTTCCCTGCCTGAGTTTGTACTCACAATAACATCCAAAGAATTTCTTTTCTTCTAAATAATCTTTAAAAATTAAGTCATAGTTATCCAAACCTATCAAAAAGCATCCATATTTTACAGTTATTCACAGGAAAATATTAAGGAACAATATTTTATGATTATTCTTAATTTAAATAAAAATTCTTGAAATTAATTCCTGGATAAAATGGTATAAAGTACATACAATGATTCCAGTAAATCTTAAAAATCTACACATTACTCATAAAGTTATTTTAAAATGATTTTATAAAGTAAAACTGAAAAGTAATTCAGAAATATTTTTGGCATGCAGATTATTAGTCACCAAGACATGCTCTTTGAGCAAAAAATTGTCAGATACTTAGTCAGACCAGAAAAATATTCTACATAATTTTATCTATACACACAATTCACACAACTATAAAATTATATAACAAGTTTCATAATAAAGATGTATTCTGTTGAGAAACATTATCAGGAATTTAATATATATATATATATATATATATATAGAAAGAGAGAGAGAGAGAGAGATAAAGATTAAACTATTTCTCCATGTTCACATGAAATCCTGTAATATCTGAATCTGTTAAAAAAAGGGTTTAACTGCACTTTATTACTCTCAAAGCTTCATCTAAGAAAAGACTATTTCAATCCTCAGACATTAACTCATTATAAAATTTAAATATCAGTTAACATACTATCATTTTTCAAGGACTGATACACATATCAGTAGAGTAAATGTTCACAACAATCCTACAATGTGAATGATAATACATATAATAGCCTGACTACACATAAGTCGTTAGATCTTAAAACTTCATGAAGTGCATGGAATATTTAACTGCATTCAATTACTTACTTGGGAAAACCCTGGTTGGCCGTATTCTGTATGACCTGCAAATAAATTTCATACTTAGTATACAATGATCTTTTAAAGGATATTAAAATTATTTGCAACTTTCAAACTTAAAATAAACACTAAACATAGCACAAGATAAGAAATTAAGGTGTGATGTTCAGGGTATACAGGATCACGTATAACGTGAAATAACCTTATTCCGTTACACGATTTTACTGCTTTCAGGTTAAATGCTATAAGCGCCAAACGAAGTAATAAGCTTTATAAAGATTCGTTACACAATCATCAATTAAATAAGCAAACGAGAAATGAATCTGTAATCACTAATTTCGGTAAATCGTAAATTTAAGATTCCAATGTGTCAATACAACAAAGGAACTACAATAAACACTGAGCAAATAAAAACAACAAACTAAGATTTTAAAAAATAGCCCGTTTTGTCAACACCCTAACACATATATCGTTTAATAACTATTACTATTAACAATACGTATTATACTTACTTGACTGCATATGGGCAGCTTATCATTGCCTCACAGCAAATAGAAAATTAATACAATTTTTTTTCATTCAAAAATACTGATAATTAAAAAGAAATAAAATCACAGAGATAAATCAATTAAAAACTGAAAATGAAGTTATTTAACATTCACACAATTTAAATGATGAACTGCCGACTCTACAGCAGATGTCAATATCTCCGTTAGGCTTAGTGTTTCAGAGTTGCTGCTTCCAACCACGTATACCAGTCCATCCACTTCCTGTTAACTAAAGCTTGAAAGACCGTGAAAGCATACCTGTAGCACTCAATATTCATTCTTCGATATTGATTACATTCGATTTATTTTTTGGACTTATGTTTTAATCATTTTATTTTTTTTTTCTCGATTAAAAAAAAGTATAGAATTTATTTTATAAAATAAGAATAAAAATTACATACGATTGAAATTAATCTCATATTTGAAAATATTAATGCACCCGAATTTCTCTTTGTAATATTATGAATATTATTGTACTCAAAGCAAAAAATAAATAAAAGCGTGAAAAAGAATTAATTTTCCCCAACTTTGAAATTTACACGCGCACATATCATTTGCACTACTATCTAAATATTCGCGAAATGCATAACATTTCATTTTGTTTTGTTTCTTTTTTTTTAAAAAATGAATAATAAAAAAAGAAATACAATATTCTCTAATAATTTTGAAAAGTTAATGCCTATAAATCAAAAATTGATGAATTCAACAGTTCGCATACTTAGATCAACGAAGTGTTCAATGCAATTAATTTTTAATTAAAATTTATGTTCGAGGGAAAAAAAGTTGCATCAATTTTTAAAACTTTATTTAATTGTGCGAGCAGAAAAATACAACACAGAAAAAATGCAAATAATGACTTGGCGCCAACGAGTACGCACCACGTAACTATGAGTGTAAACAAAGGGAGGGGGGGGAGAATTTGTTGTTAGTCCAAGTTTTCAGTAACACTTTATTATATCCCTTTCCTTCCAAATAATTTTAAATGAAAAAAGTAAATTACTATAAAATTTTTAAAATAATAAGTATCAATGTAATAAAGCACATGGCCGGCTGCATGAATAGACATAACGTATACACGCCTTACTCGTTAAGAAAATTCACGATTAAGAATTCCAGTATCTGACTTTGTATCAGGAATCTATATTATCATTAAATAATTTCACTAATTTAAATAAAACTATTCTAAAAACCTCATATAAATCTGAAAAACTATTAACCCCCCCCCCCCCCCAAAAAAAAAAAAAATACATATCCTGATTAAATCACCTCAACTCTTTTTTTACTTTTTTTGTTCTCTCAAATTTTATAACATATTTAATCAGCACAGTTGTTTTGATCTATATCTCCAATAAAACGATAATATACTATACACTGAAGCAAAAATTACAATAAAAAGCATCCATGCTGAAATATGAGCTATTTGAAATGCATGAAAACCAAAAGGCTTTGAAAACATGCAGTTTTTAAAAACAGTTACACAAATACGGAACAAAAATGTTCATTAACCAAGATGAGTAATCACATAATGGGAAATAAAAATATTTTATTTAACCAAATATCATCAATAACCATAAGAAATTATCACGATATATTACATAATTATTTTTTCTTAAAGAATAACAAGTAATAAATAAATTTATTCCCTTCCATCTACAATAAGAACTACAAATAACTAATTTCATTTAATCAAGCAAAAAAGGTTTTAAAAATTCTTTTGTCATTAACATATATTTATTCTTACACATATATTCAAGAGAAATCAAGAGCTAAATTTAAACAAAATTTGATGCTATGGACATTTGAAATCCTCTACAGGTTGTTTTCAAATAGCAACTACAGGCTAAAATAAAATGTACCATTTTATAAGGGTACACTAAAAATCATTAAGTAAGGAACCTTATATTCTTAATAATACTCAGAATAATACATTCTCGAAAATTACTGAGCTTAATTAATTTTAAGTCAGGAAAATCAGTTTATAACTAATGGTTAGATTCCTATGGTTAGAGTCCCTTCAGCATAAATAAGCACCTTCATATTGGTATACTTAAATTAGCTTTTGTACCTAAATGCTGTTCATGTATTACATTACTTTCCTTTCAGTGAGCTCAGACAATTTTCATCATACTTCCAATAATAATCCGAAATTGAACATTTTCCTGTGCAACAGAGAAATTTGAGAACATGTATTAAGTTTTATTCCTTTGTAAAATAAAGCATGGAATTAGGTTCAGGAATAAGTCAATTGCTTGTTTCTATCCTTACAATAACAAAAAAAAGTGACAATGAAATATGATTTAGAATATAATCATATCTCATTGACACTCTAAACTGAACTCCAAACCATCCATTGTGCACATTAATGAACCAAGAAAAACTGCTAGAAATAATATACAACTCATCTAAAAGAATATCAACACTACTTAATAGAAACAGATTTTCACAAAAAATCTGACAATGTTATTTTATATAAATAAGATTTAGGTTAGTATATTTATGTACTTGTGTAAATTAAATTATGAAAATTAATGTATGAGGTATTATTTGCTTCTTGGACTACAGTAAAAAACTCAGCATTTAACATAGTAATCATATTTTTTATTGTAAGAGATTTATTTAGATATTTTAGAGATCATTTAAAAGCCAATTTAAACAAAATTCAAATTTCTCATGATTATAGAAAATTTTAAATGTCGTGGAGGACCTTTCACAGTTTTCAGAGCAAGAACATAGTGTTAATACTTTAAATAGACCATAGATGCAGACTATTCAAAACCATCTAAAACGTTTAGCTAATATATATTTACAATTACGTTTAAAATTACAATTTATAATATGTTACAATTAGTTACAATTTATAATACATTTAGCTAGCTAATATATATACAATTTAGATTAAATTAATTACCTCTTTTTAACAAATTTACTTTTGTCTAAAGAACAAAAATTATGAGAAAAAGCAACAAGTAAAAGAGATAATGTCTATTTAAACTAAGATTTGATCCTATGATCTGGACTAAATTATCTGGCGAGTTTTTTTAAGTTTTACCCAGTTCACAATAAGTTAGCCTTATATGACTGTCTCTGTATAAAAGGGATACGAGTCCGTAATCTTAGAATTCTTCTTTCTCAAGATTAATTTTCAAGTTCTCAGACATTTTGGGTTATGTTACTAAACTGTATAATGAATTAAGTATTTGTTATTTTTCAGTTACCAAAGACATTAAATGAGGCATGATCCTTTCCATTATGTGTTAACTTTATATCTCATGGATTCACAGTTTCTTAGGTTTACCAGCATGTACATTAAAAAAGGTGTGAGTCTGCCCAAATCACTAATTTTTGCTATTTCATACAGTAATGTTTGAGAATAGCAAAACAAACTTAAACTGAGTTGGTTTTATATTGTTCTACACTGAATCTAAGATGGGTCAAATCTAGACACTAAAACAACTGTTTCTTTGTTTTAGGCTATGCTAATTTATAGTTTTCAAGGTTGACAGGTGTTTACATAAAAACGTAAGTAAATAAACGCAACAAGCTTGTTTCCATTTTACATACCGCTAAGTGACAGAATTTTCAGTGTTTTTGCAGATTAAAACAAAGGAAAGATGCAGACACAATGTTCAGAATGACATGAAGTTATAGCTCTAACAAGAAGCCAGTAAGTTTGGAAGCTTGTTGTCCAAATTCAAGTACAAACACCGTTAAAATATTAGGTTAATTATCTACAAGTTTAAAATTATACTCTAAAAAAATTTCTTTAATAATTTATTTTCTATAGCTAGGAAAAAATGCTTTTTTTTAAAATGAAATTGATGTCACATGTTAACTAGGCTATTAGAAAAAAGGTTCAGGTGTTAAACCACTGAATCCTAAAAATATGTAAGTGTAAAAATTTGTTGTTACTTATTTAGTACAAAATTAGGTAAAACAATAAAATTGAATTTTTTGTTTATTTTTTAACACTGGATTTTTAAAAAATATATTTACATAAATTATGCAAAGTTTACACTCAGTACATTGCTAATCCAAGCCAGGGTTGAAAAAATTCATGTTAGCAGTACAGTTCAATTTTTGCCAGTTATTCTAGACAATAAGGGTGATTGTGTTTGAGAGTGCTACAGTCAACATTTTCTAGGCAACCTGATTTTGAATATTTAATCTCAATCTGATAGGATTGTCCTTTTCTACAGTAAATTCCAAATTTATTTTTAAAAAAAGCCAAACTAAAGATACGAAACAATGCATTTTAAATAAAACACAATAGTTATCAACTATTTTCAGATTGGTTAAGGAAGATTTACTCGCTGCTGATTTGTTTGAATACATAGCAAATGCTAAAAAATCCCAATTATATATTTATAAGTTCCTCTGAAGGAACATCAAGCCACAGCATAACTTTGTTAAAGCTCAAGAATCTTTAGCAGGGTTAACAATATCAAGCTTAAACTAATATATGTAACATTGAAAATCACATGAGTTCTATAACATCACGGTTTCACTAGTCATATACTTTTCCTGAAAGAAAAGTATAACACAACTCTGTGCTTCAAGTTATTTAGCCCTCGTGTAGCAAAAAATGACCGTAGTGCTCCAAAAACCCTATCTATCTATCTCAAGTTATAATATTTCGAAAAGTCCCTCTTAAATTTAACAAATAACACATGAATAAAGCAGTAGAAATATGAATATATATGCACACAATATAAGTGCATATAAGCATTAATATGTTTATATCAACTATGTGTATATAAAATACATATTTCTTCAAATGACCGCAAATATATGTATAACAATTGCTTTCATTTATTTTGCACATGTAGCAAAACAAAACTATATATCGCTAGATTGCATATCAGTGGACACAAATAACACTACAGAAAGTTTATGCATCTTTTAACTAAAACTGCATTCTTAACCATAGAGAGAGAAAGGGATAAAAGAATTTAACGTATGGACTCCCAATCCTCGGTGAAGAGCAGAAAGAAATTAAAACATTAATACACAAAATAATAAATTCTAATATTTTATAACACTATATTATCATGATCAATTGCTATAAGACCTTACCTCGAGGTTGATTATTCGGGTATACTTGGTATTTGGATTTTGGAGGATTATTTTGACTCATTTCAAAATATCGCAGAAGTATTCATTTAAGCCCTGTGGCAGAGGCTTTCTGTTGCCAAATCCTTCTCCTTCACAACTTAAACTTCCATATTTCTCATACACGAGTGATCTGAATGGCTAAAAATTTTGATTCGTCGACTAAATCACGTGATAAGTTTGCTACCGATGGACGAAATCTATTGGTCAACCATCAGTGATGCACCCAAGGGAGATATGAAAGGCAGATATCGGATGCTACTCCTTTTATTCGCTTTATTCCCTTTTATTCGTTGAGTTCCATTGTCCTTGGAGCTTCGACTTTAGATTGACAGACAGACACCTCCATTGTCTAACATATACAAATGGGCAGGGCTTTTTTCTGGGGGTTACGTGGGGATACTGAGTATTCCCACCTTTCTTTAAAGAATTATTTTGGCTTAACGTAACCAAATTTTAAGAAACTTACGAATCAATTGTTAATATATAATAAAAAGTATTTTTTAATTGCGAGTTTTTTATTCCCCTGTGACGTAACGTGGTAAACACGGTACTAAAAATACGCACCTTTATCTAAGAAAACACAGTATATCCACCTATTTTTTTAGAAAAAAGCACTGCAAATGAGCAATCATTTAGGCAAGCATTTCTAAATAAATTTTAGTTATTCATGAGTTTAACAACAAACGTTTTAAAAAATATTTTGTTGTAAGAATGGAGCAGGATAAACTCGTAGTGCATACAACTGCCTTATATATATGCATATCATGACGTTAAGTCATATTCTTGAAAAACTTGTACACTTGGAGATACAAAATAAGTAAACACAATGAAACATCTCTAAGACGGCCGGTTATGGTTCTGAAAAAAGGGGTGGCTGGCTTGAGAAGTTTCATTGTATATATATTTATTTTTATATATACATGATATGCCAAAACGTCGAAATTTCTTACTTTATTTCATTTACGACTCCTGACTGAAAATCACCCTTTTTAATCAATATATTTCTCCTTTTTAGTCAACCTTTATTTAATGTATCCCTCCATGAAACCTCTATTCTTTGAATGTACGTGTAAACGGGATCTCTCAAAGCGCAGGAATTAGTAGTCTTCCGCTTTACTTTTGGTCACTCTATTTTCTAAATAATAAGAAAGAAACTATGATTAACAGTTAATTTGATAGTAATTTGGTCTTTGATTCAGATAAATAGCAGGTAGAGTGTTGAGCATAGGCAGCGGCGCACCCAGGATTTTTTTCTTGGGGGGGGGGGGCGAGATGAATGGATAAAAATATTTATAATGCATTGGGGGGGGGGCGAGATGAACGAATAAAAATATTTATAATGCAAAATAAATATTTCTACTTCTTTAGGGGGACAGGGCCCCCTGGGCCCCCCCCCCCTGGGTGTGCCACTGAGCATAGGTGAAAATAGCGAAAAATTGAGAAACGAATAAAGCATTTCTATTGTGTACTGAAACTGAATTCTAAATTATTTACGACCACCATTATAAAGTAATAATGAACATGATTGTGGAGCCTCGTATACATATACATAAAAAAATTTATTTATATATATATATATATATATATATATATATATATATATATATATATATATATATAATATATATATATATATATTATATATATATATATATATATATATATATATATATATATATTATATATATATATATATATATATATATATATATATATATATATATATATATATATATTATATATCTATATATATATATATATATATATATATATATACAGTGCATTTTTTCTAAAAAAAAAGTGGGTATACGGTGCTTTCTCAAAAAATGAGCTTATTTTTAGTACCGTGTTTTCACACGTCACCAGGGCCCGACTTTGACCCAATGGGACCCTGGGCAAAGCAGACTTTGGAGGCCCCCTCCACGGAAAGATCCAGAGGGGGGCACGTGCCCCTCCCAGGACCAGATTTCCACATGAACATGTGGGACACTCACCCAGGTCCCCCATAAATTGGGACAGTAAATTCAAACAATTTTCGACCAACAAGTCAAAAATTTGAAAATAATAATAATAATAATAATAATAAGTGTTAATTTATTAATTTACTTTTTAATGTTAATAAATAAATTCATGAATTTTTTTTTTGAAATTCAAAATTGATCACAGTCTGAAGTTATTATCCCCCTCCCCCCCAAAAAAAAAATTAAACCAGAAACACTTATGGATGTAAGTATGCTTTCAGTATAATGGGTACACTGTGCCCCACCCAGGATTTTTTTCTGTATCCGCCACTGCCCCCATTACAGCATTAACCAAACACCAAATTTTCAGAAATATGTACAACTTAATACTAAATAAGGGGCCCCATAATTTTGGGGGCAAGTGCCCCACTTGCCCATGCAGAAATCTGGGCCTGCACTTCACGTCACAGGGGAACAAAAAAGTCTCAATTTAAAAAAAATTCCTTTTAGCTTTATATTAACAACTGATTTCTAAGTTTCTAAAAATTTCGGTTAAGTTAAGCCAAATCAGTACTTAAAAAAGGGGTGTGGATACGCCATATCTCCACGTACCACCAGAAAAAAAAACCTGGGTGTACCCTTTAGCTGAATCGGTTGAAGTATAAGGCCCACGCTCAACTGGGGACCCTCCCAAACAATATATAAATATATATATATATATATATATGTTTACAAACATAAAGCACGTTGCACAGAAATTTTTTAATGAAATTTCGTTAAAGCTTTGTCGAACAACAAATGTATAATGTTGGCGCTGCAACCGCGAGAAGTATCACGAGGAATGAGCTTCCGCATTCCGCGTACGGTTCGAGTACCGAACGTGGGTGACGAGAGTAGCCGAATATGAACACGTGAGAAGTGTGAAGAGTTGTCGATAATGTCTCTTTTTTTTTTCTTATTAGTTAGTAATACCGTTAGATTTGAATTTAAACTTAAATAGCCGCATAACATCGGGAAATAAAATATTACGCAAGTGGTGCAGCGAAAAGGAAGCACAAAGTTGAAAAACCAGCGACAGTATTAGCATTGCCAAAAATAAATATTTTTACGGAAATACTCATTCAATTAATACAAACCCAATCAACACTAGAAATTTGACTGATTCATTGTAAAAACAGGAATTGTAAGAAACAGGACAAAAATCATTGCTTCTACATACTCAAGTTTTGATAGCAATTCTATGAGTACCAGAGAAGATGAAACTAGGTAAAATAGTACAGTCTAACGAGTCGTCAAAATTTTCCACAAATAACTTAAATGTTACAGGTCCGTCAACAACAAATCTTCGATCTATAGATTCAGCTAACTGGCTTGTAATAAATGATGAATTACGGCAAGAAACTATTAAATCACTAATAAATCAAAATTGAAATGGAGATTATTCACGTTCAGAAAGAACTAAACAAATGCAAGTAAGATACGTGTCAATAAGTGTATTTAAAAAAAAAAAATGAGCAACGGGGAATATATGAGACGAAAATGGCTTAAATATTCCCCATCTACAGCAGTGTTTCCCAGCCATTTCCGAGTTGCAGTGGCGCACCCAGGGGGGGGGGGCAGGGGGCCCTGCCCCCCCCCCCCAAAGAAGTAGAAATATTGATTTTGCATTATAAGTATTTTTATTCGTTCATCTCGCCCCCCCCCCATGCATTATAAATATTTTTATCCATTCATCTCACCCCCCCCCCCAAGAAAAAATCCTGGGTGCGCCACTGCCGAGTTGTGACCCCCTTCAGTGGTTTCCACGCATCCTGCGCCCCTCCCCCTTCCTACCCTGCATATTTTCAAGTAAAAGAAACATTAAAATGCATTTTCTATAGTTAAATCCCCCTAAACATGTTAAATTTGATAAAAATGAAATATGTAAAAAATGGAGAACATGAATATAATACATTTATCCCTTAATTAAAGATGTGCAAAAGTAAAAACAGAACCTGAAAGAAAATAATGCCCTTACTGTATTGATTCACAATTATACAACCACTAGCTGAAAACCCGCACTTCGCTACTATATATATATATATATATCGGCACCGCTGATGAAAAGATGCTGTCAAAAACCTATTTTTCACTTATCTTTTCATGTTTTTGGTTCCTTGCTGTAGTGGTTTATGGTTTATACTGGTTTTTCACTTACAACTTTGTCTAATATATATATATATATAAAAATATTGTAAGGATATTTTTATAGACAAAATAATGTAGAAGAAAATATTCAAATTAAATGTAATAGGACATACTAAAGACTATAGTACAGTTTGGGGAACATAATATCTTTTATTGTATTTTAATATTTTTTTGGATAATGTCCAATCGTCTGCCGCATTAGGAAGAATTTTTTTTTGTCTATTTAGTTTTTATGCACGTGACGATAAATTTATTTAAAGTACCAGAAAAAGAAATCACGTGATCAGCATTTAATAAATTAAATTCTAAAAATTAATCTTTAAAAATTCACCAAAAATCAGAAAACGGAGGTGAAGTTTCGAAAAGGATCTCATTTTAAAGGAATTTTTATGATCTTTCTCGTGATATAAATTTTATAACCCTCAAATTATTATTTTAAATGCAAACTTTAAAAGAGTTACTAAAACAGCTTAAAAATTTAATTTAAAAAAATCTAAGAATTTTTCAAAAATCTTTCTTAGTGCACCCCTACAATATAAGAAGAATCGCCATGCAAAATTTGGCTTATATATAAAACACATAGCCAAAACGGGTGTGGTACCGAAGGAGGACCTGTTTTATATATATAGATAACAATAGAAAAACTCTTAGGGCCTGTTCACATAGAATCCGCCAGCGTCAGCGTTACTCGTATTGACATATTTTAAACCAATCACAGATCTTAGCAGTTTCGTGGCTAATTGTTTGAAGGTTTGTAATTGGTTAAATATGTACTAAATCAATTCGAGAAAAGCTGACGCTGGCGGAATCTGTGTGAACAGGACCTATCTTGCTTTATTCCGAAGGGGAAACTACAATAGTGATGACAAAAGGGGCAGAATAGCTCAGGAAAGACAAACTGGCGTTTACAATTTGTGTACTGTACGTAGTAAAAAACCGAGATATACATTTATCACCAAACAAAGGCGGTAGATTTCTAACGAACTCAGTTTGCGCTTTGAATGAGACTTTCTTTTAAAACACATCACAGTTCTACAGTTTCATGATAAATGAGAATTGACAATTTTTTTCATTTAAATTCGCCAAAAACTTATTTTAATTGAATAAAACCGTGGCGACCTCCCAGAAAACACACCGCGATCCCCAGGTTGGAAAACCCTGATTTGCAGGAAACGTTCTCTGAATACCATGTAAACCTTTCAGTCAGGAAGAGTGCATTTCGTAGTGGTTTTAGCGATTGGAAAATTTGTCAAATGCGAATTATTTCACATGAAAAAAGTGTTCATCGTAGTAAATCGATTAATGACTGGAGCATAGTCTAATGTTAGAGACGTAGCATGTCTAATGTAGCATGTCTAATGTTAGACACAGAAATGATTGTGAAATAGTTCGATGACAGCAGATTTCACAGATGTACTAGTGCTATATCGTGAAACGGATAGTTGAAACTATATTTTTTCTAGCAGAGCAAGGTTTTGCTTTTGGCAAAGACGAAAGTTTTGGATCACCAACTGATGGAGATATTTTGGGCATTCTTGAATTAATTGCTAAATTTTATTCGTTTTCAGCCCAATATATTGAAAAGAATGGAGATGGTGGGAAGTACATCATACTTGTCGAAAACTATTTTCTTAGAACTGATTCAATTAATGGGTCAAAATTTAGAAGCTACGATTATCGAGGAACTAAAAAGTTCCTAATAATTTTCGATCATCGTGTTTTTAACTTCAGATTTCTCTCGCGTGGATCAACTCACATTCGTAGTACGTTATGTACTGACGAATGGAGGCCCGAGGCAGCAGAGCGGTAGCGCGTTGGAGTTCGGAAGGAGGGACGCTCAGTTCGAATCTCGACAAGCGCCATTGAATACCTACGTGTCTACACTGGGTACTTGTACATTAAATCTGGTCGCCGGCAAGTTTTTCTATGTGGTATGTGGGTGAGAGGACGGTGCGAGTCCTCCAGATATCGGTCCTGGGGGTCCTGGCCAAATCGGACTCCGTCCCTTGTGGGGCCATTGATAACTGGAACCGCATTCTTCAGCAAGCAACCGACTATGGACCTGGTCTGAAATGTTCTGACCAGGATCACAAGCAGGGTGTCTACTAACATGAAAAGTAATGAAAAGTAACGAAAAGTCACGAAATGGGAAAACGGTCGCGAAAAGTCATGAAAAGTAATGAAATTGAAAGAAAAGGTCACGAATTTTTTCAATTTAAAATTTTTTTTATCGATATAATGTAGAATAGAAAATATGCTCCTAACTGGTACAAAAACACTAAGATCAATTTTTGCCGACTTTGTGACGTTGCATCGGAAGAGAGATAAGAGTTCCCGCGGGAAAATGCATTGCATTCTTCCCCACTGCGGGAACGAACGCTCTTTCTCCCCTTCACAGAAAGGAGAGTATACGTCGTCATGTGGGGCTACCCCTCGGGCGACGAAAATACGAGGAGATAAGAAACACACAGCGGAAGTAGACATATGGTAAAGCATTAAAATTAACACGAACAAGTGGTGCACAATGCTAACAAGAGAGAGAAGTTGGACAGCGGAAAAACACAATTTTTTAAAAAAATAAGAATAGAGCTTCAATTTTTACGTCGATCCTGAATAGAGAAGTGTAGTTCAGATCGGTTTTTCTTTCAGTGAACTCGAGTATTACCGTATAGATTTTGGCTTCTTGTCATTATTTGCGCTCGAGGTATTCTTCATTATTTGCGCTCGAGGTGCTCTCTCCCCACGTAACAGACTATGTCCGATATATGCAGATTTCCCGCCGAGTATATTCCCGCCGTTATGTAACGGGCGAAGGCGAAGCTTTCTCCCGCCAATGACGTAACGGGCGATGCATTCAATTATGAAGCTCTCTTCCACGGGAGATATTAGCGCCCTTTACACGTACGTTCTTTCGCGAGTGCTTGGAGCGTATGGGATTGCGCTCACGCTCCAAGCACTCGCAAAAGAGCGTACGTTTAGCACCCTTTACACGTACGCTCTTGGAGTGCTTGGAGCGTACGGGATTGCGCGCGGGAAAATTTGGAGTACGCTCCAAAGCAGCTTTCCCTTCCTCTCCGACACCTTCACACGTGCACTCAATCGCGCGGAATCGTGGTTTCACGCGGGAAAGAACGTACGTGTAAAGGCCGCTATTCCTCCGCCCAGGACCGTAGCCTTGGGTGGGGGGGAGCTCGACGGTCAAGATGTATTACACAAGATTGTGCATGGACTTTTAGATTATATAATATTAAAATTTATAATTTCTTAATATTATTATTAAATATTAATATTAAATATTATGTAATTTTAGTAAATTTTATATTATTTTTAGTTAAAAAATAGTGAAATATCGGGGAGGCTCAGTCCAGTTTGAGTTGTTCTTCATCTTGATGTTTTCAGAGCAGTTTAGGAAAGTTCCTCAATTTAAGCAAAAATTAACTCAAATTAAACATTGATACAGCTATTTTACAATTGTATCAGTGTAGAATTAATAAAAAATTGTTATTTAAATATTTACTTTAATGGGGTTTCTGTAGGAACTGTAACAAGTATGAGAATGATTAATTTTTGCATCATTCACTTTCAAGGTATTTTACATTGCATCAATAAATTTCATGGGTGTTTGAGTCACAATCATATCTGGAATTTGTATAACAGTAATAAAACTAGTAAGTATTGCATGGTTGTAATCCCAACTTTTTAAAAATAAGGTTTTCCTGATAAGAACTTAAATAATAAGGTGAATATTGTTGAAAGACGAGTCGGGGGGAGGGGGGAGACTAATTTCGTTTAAACTAGTATGTACTTCAATGGTCATGAAATTTTATTTTTAAGGTCATGAAATGTCATGAAAAGTCATGAAATTGACTTGCTCAAAAGTAGTAGACACCCTGACAAGTCACAACAACAGCTGACGAATGGAAAACCAATCGAGCGAATTTTAAGATTCATCGAACTCATTTGCCATGAGCTATAAACCACGACTTCTCAATTTATAAATGTAATAGAAGGATTAGGGCTCAATATCAATGACTGCAGAGGACACTGCCAATATGGCTAGCATTTACACTTGCAAAAATAAAAGAATTAAATCCATTGATCTATTTTGTACCCTGTGCAGAGCAGTCTGCACAGGTTGCAAATCTAGTTCGTACATGTGCTGCAGATTGTTGTTTAGACGCCATATTCCTTTATAAATTTGTACAATCTTTATATGATTTTTTATCCACATCAACATACTGATGAGAAATTAAATTTTTTTTTTTTTAAATGCTCTGGACACTGCGTTTTTGTTAAATCAATTTCTCAAACTCGATGGTATGCTAGAGCAGAAGCACCGCTAAACAGCTTTTTTACAGAGCACACTTTCAGAGACAAATACATTTCAACACATTAATTTAATGTTTTGAACTGTATTTTAGTATGAAATTTTTTTTAGTCTGAAAAGTGATAACAAGGTACCAAACACTTTACACTAAATAATGGCAATATGGAAATTTCACAGAATAATGAATCAACACAAATTTCTGAGAATAACTGGTCTGATAGAACTGATAAAATAATTACGTACTTTAACCAACACAAGTAATTCATAACTAACAATATATTAACATAATCAGTTAGGACCTTGACTCGGTATAAATTTTAATACTAATTTTTAATAAGGGACGGAAATTTATTTTAGTGCTTTTCTTTCTACTCATGTATAATACAGCAATTTATTATTTTAAATAGCTATATGAGAGAAAGAAACTGTAGGCTGTAAAGGCCAAAAAACTTTATAGCAATGGGACAAATACTTTCAAAATTGGAAAAAAGAAATTTCATCTTTTATTCAGTAAATCACATTCCTCAAAACAGTTAAGACGTCTGTTTCTTCACTACTAACTCTGACGTCACCGCGCTCTCTACAGCTATGAGGCTCTTGAGTCTAAGGACTACACCCACATCCACTCTATTTTAATATTCTACATGAACGATTTTTTTAACGTAGGATTATTACGTTCCTCAAACACGGTCCTCCGGAGAGAAAAAAATTGTCTGTCCTGCGTCGCGAGATAAAATTTTGGCAGTACTTCAAACCCAGTCTCAGTAAACAGAGTAAAGTACCAAAATGGGTTTTAAGTAATCCTACGTCAATAACCCGTGGTAGTTTCGTTAGAAGAGACTACCCCTGAAATATTTTTGATATATATATAGTATATATATATATATATATATATATATATATATATATATACAGTCAAACCCGTTTAATGGAATATCGGTTAAAAGAATATCCCGTTTAATGGAATAAATTTTCAATGTCCCAAACCGTAGTAATTTGTTTCTGTGTTAAATTTCCTGGTTAATGGAATATATTGTTTTGAAGTTATCCCGCTTAAAGGAATAATTTTTAGCCATGACGATATCGATCTTTTTCTATTTCGCACACTTCTTTTCAGAATTTTTTTCTGTAAAGTGCAATAAGGAATGTGCAATTACTGAATGTCTCTCAAAGCAATTTTTTCACTTCGCAGAAAGTGTCCAATCGCAGGAAATGGGGATTTCTTCGATTTTAAAGGGCAATTCATTGTTGTTGCTGTTTTTGCTAGCCCCCCCCTCCCTCCCCGTATTGCTCGGCCGCTGGCCTACGTTTCCCTATTCAGAGAATGAACAATAAGCTTCCCCCCCTAAAATGAGAGCTAGAAAATGAGTGGATGTGTGTGTAAAGGAAATGTGAAACTTCAACAGGTCCTTATCTTGAAGGGGACGTGGATTACCAACTGTAACGAATCTCTTCGGAGAAGCGCAACATTTAACTTGGGGGTCTCTAGCCTTGAACATTTAACTGTACATTTTCTACGGCGATTAGTTCGACAGTTCGCTTTCGTGAAATCAGTAATCTTTCTTGTGCTTTACAATGTCTTTGAGACGAAAAGATCTTACTTTAAAAGAAAAAGTAAAAGTCATAGAGTTTGCAAAACTAAATAAGTGTACGCAATTAGAACTCTCAAAAAAGATTGAGATATCTCAAGCTCAAGTTTTCAAATTGTTAAAAAATAAAGAAAAAGTCTTGAACGCCTGGAAATGCAATAAAAATCTTAATCAAAAACGAAAACGTACAGGAAAAGAATCTGAAGTTGAAGATGCTCTTCTTCAGTGGTTTGCTAAAAAACGAGCTTGTAATGTTCCTATTAGTGGATTATTATTGAATCAGAAAGCTGAAGATTTAGCACAGCAGTTAAATATAACTGATTTTAAAGCTACAAATGGTTGGTTGTGCAGCTGGAAAGCAAGAAACCAAATTTCTTTCAAAAAAATTCACCGTGAAGCAAGTGATGCTGATGAAGCCGCTGCCAGTTCTTGGGAAAATGTAGTATTACCTGCTTTATTACAAGACTACAGTTCTTCTTGTATCTATAATTGTGACGAAACAGCACTTTATTACAGAGCAATGCCTGATGGGATTTTGTGCTTAAAAGGCGAAAAAGTTGTTGGAGGAAAAATCCCGAAAGACAGACTGACAGTTTTATGCTGTAGTAATGCTGACGGCAGTCATAGAATGCCTCTTTTTGTAATCGGGAAATCCAAACGCCCACGATGTTTTAGAGGTGTAAAATCCCTTCCAGTTAAATACGAAGTGAATTCAAAAGCTTGGATGACTGTTAATTTCTTTCAAAACTGGTTAGTGTCATTTGATAATGAGATGAATAAGATGAAAAGAAAAGCTATCCTTTTTATCGATAATTGTCAAGCCCATAAAGTCGACGTAAGACTAAAAAATGCAGCACTTCATTTTTTGCCTCCGAATACTACAGCTATTTTACAGCCAATGGACCAGGGAATTATATCACTTTTTAAGAGGAATTATAGAAAAGAAATTGTTAAAAAGATCATAGCTTGCATAGATGATACTAGTGGATTTTCTATCAATAGCTCAACTAGTAAAATTATTAGAAACATTTCAATTCTTTCAGCTGTTCATATGATGAACAAATCCTGGAATAATATTTCCTCTGACGCAATAAAAAGTTGTTTCGTAAAATGTAAATTTTCAACACACGTAACAAATGATGAATTAAATGATGAATCAATTACAAACACAAATGATTTACCACCAGAAGGAATGACAGAAGAAAATATTTCCAATTTTGTAAACTTCGACAATGACTTGGTAGAATGTGGTGAAACTTCAGACCCTCAATTTGATCAAAGCGAAGTCGATGAAGATGAATTTGATGAAGAATGTACCATTAAAAAGGTTCCGTCACATGTTGAAGTTAATAACGCTTGTGATATTATAAGACGTTTCTTGGAAACGAAGCCAAATGCAGACTTTCATTTATTTTATAAACTAGAAAATCAAATAACAGATTTGCTGCATTCACAGAACAGTAAACAGTCTAAAATATCCGACTTCTTTAGCAACAAATAAGTAAGTAACATTGTAATTATTTCAAAAAAATTAAAGGAAATTTGTATATTCTACAATAAAATTAGCTCATTTATCATCAATTTTCTAAATTTTAATGTGTTTAAATTGTTTCTTACTTTTAATTAATAATTGTTTGTTAATTATAATAGTTTAAATATGCCTATGGTTTAGGTAAATTTTAATGCTTTCTAGGTTTAACTGTAAATTTAAACATTGTGGGCGTGTCAATGTGATCCCGGATAATGGAATATCCCGCTTATTAGAATAATTTTTCGTGGCAAATTGGCTATTCCATTAAGCGGGCTCGTATGTATATATATATATATATATATATATATATATATATATATATATATACTTACATACAAGAACTCTTTTTTTTTTAAACAAGCAGCACATTTGCTATTTCAATTTTTTGAAAATAACAGCCACTGTGCAATGCGCTCTCATAAAACCTCTTGCTATAAAATTTTAAAATACCTTTAAAAGTTTATTAATTCTACTCTTATTGGACTATCAACGAAAGCTATTATAACTGAAAAGGAGGAATTTCTTTCATATCTGACTGAAAAAGGATTTTTATTATTTACGAAAGTCTCCATTCTTTTGAATACTTTTTTTTAAAAATCCGGAACTGCTCCAAGGAGTTTCCGGTGCTATGCATAAAGCAAAAATATAAGACCCGTTCTCCAGTTATACAAATTGATATAGAGAAATGCCCTCAAAACATACAGGCATTCGAGACGCGTCCTCCCCTTTTCAAAATAAATTTAATTTTGTGATTAATCTTTTAACATTCCTTTAAGATTGAGTATAAACTTAAAGGAATGTTACTTATAGCTTTGTAGAACCCTGTTGTTAGTATTATGAATATTGAGCAGATATCTTTGATTTTATCCTTAAATATCTTTAAAAAAATCGAGAAAATGCTTCAAAATTTGTGAAAACTCAAATTAAAAGTAAAACTAATTTGTGGATTTTGACCATACCAACGATAAATTTTAAAAATCTTGGGGATTATGTGACTAAAATCAAACGGCAAGACCATTTTTATCTTTAACTCAGTCTCCATAAACGATTTTTACAGAAAATATCTGTGAATTAACAACGTGTTTTTTAATTGTAAAGTTACTAAACCGGACATCTCCTAAATAAGAGGAAAAGTGGACTCTGCCCGATCTGAGTTAGTAGAAAGGAAAAAAAAGTTCAAGCCCATGAAGATATCTTGTTCAGGGTAACAAGTTTCGCAACCTAGACTGAAAAGAGTCTTTCCCATAGTGTAAGAAAGTAACAGGAATTTCCTACTGTTTTCCACCCCTTAACTTGGACTGTTCCCAGGGGATGGGGGAAATGCCATGCCAACAAAATAGTGCAATACTGTTTGAATCCTTTCAATCGGTTTAACAAGACCGGTCGAATGGGTTTGCACCTGGCTCTGTTTAAAATAGTGCCCCCCCCCCCCACACACACACACACCGAGATAGCCTTGACCCCAAGATAGCCCACCATAGAGAGTCCCCACTTGGAAGGGGAAAAAATCTGGTCAAATTTAGTGATCCTCGGCAAAAGTGCCCCGAAGTGAATATTCTTCTTCATCAGGCTCTGGTGGAAAATGACGGGGGAGAATTTAGATGCTAAAGTGTTTTATTAACGGCCATATTTTGTTCAGAACCTATTCAAGACTGTATAGAGCCAATGTTATGGAAGAAACCTCTTTTCGACGGCCACTTTTTTTTCGGAAACATGGACTGGCCGCTATAGAGAAGTTTCACTGTATATGTATGTGTGTGTGTGTGTGAGTATGGCTTTGGCTGTTCATTGTATTAGAGATGATCACATTGTCATTATGATATATATAGTTTTATTTTAGCAATCTGGCTTTCGCTTACACTTGCATTGTAAGCTCGTTCCATCATCTCTGTATCTTAGGATTTTTGGCTCTCATTCTATGATCAGTCGGGTCCATAGCTTTTTGACTTCGTATTTTCTGTTTCTTGTGTTGGCAGTATAAAATAGGCTTATAGTGCTAATTATCATTCCTATTTATTTTTGAAAGCAAATATTCATATAAAAATTTTAAAACTCTAAAACTAACACTTTAATACTTAGATGTAAATATTAAAATTTTTATACTGACAATAAATTCGAATGGACAAGCAGCTTATAATTCTTAATTGAAATGATAAACAAAAAGAAATTTAAGCACCAGAACCCCAATACCCAAACAGGTAAACTCCCCATAGGCATTTCATTTTCTGGTGGGGAGAGAGGGTCGCAAAAGTTACTTTTTTACAAACATTATTTAAAGAAATTTCAACTTGAAGATTCTCAATACTTTTTTATTTCAAAATGGATAAATTACAATATTCTACTGATTGTTGCAACACTGATTTCTGAAAACTGATAGAAAGTGAATTAACGTTCGTAGAACCTTAAAGCACTATGTTTATACGTCTAAGTGGGTATACGTGATTTTCATATTTACGAAATAGATTCGAATAAATGCGAAATTTGCCGATATGAGCGAATAAATGCGAAAATTATTTACTACTTTTCGGCGAAAACTCTGTGATAAACAGCTTTTTAAGCGTAATTAAGTAATGATAGTAATAATTTGTTAACATAATTGCCTAACTAAGACCATCCGCAGTCTTTGAAATCTCACTCTCCTTCGGATTTGCTCCGAATTTCACCCGGACAGTTTGTCCTTACCGGAGTCGAACCTAAAAATCTAGCTGTAAAAATAAGCCATCAAGTTTTGTGGAACAATTTAGTAGATTTAAGAACGTCTCTTGAGCTCCAAAGTCAAGGATATTTCAGCTACTTACGGTAGTCAGCCAAGAGACTGATGAGAGTTGATGTGATACAGATTTTAGTTTCAACGAAATGCCGCTACCTTAACTTTGCAAAGGCAACTATACAAAGCCTCTAGTCCCGTTAAGGGGGTCAGGGACACATTTTAAAAACCTTTTTGTTTATTGGGTTAAAATTTTGAATTTTTTTTGTGATGGTTAACCATATAATTTGTAAACAAAATCACATCATAAAACTTCTCAAAAGGTTTTAAAAAAATTTAAAAATTTAAAATTTTTACTAAAAGGGGGGGGGGGGTATTTAAAATCGTTACAACTTGAAATATTATTTGTCGAATTACAAAATTTTTTCATTTAATTAAACAGAAATATATAAGTTTTAATTTTGATTCACCATTTTTTAAAATATTAATTTTTAAAAAAATAAAAAATATTTAGATGAACAATTACAAAAAAAATTAGGTAACTTATTTTTAAAAAATCATATTTTCAAAAGTAAATATTTTTTTCAAATTTGCTGAATCAAAATTAAAGTAAAATAGTTGAAAAAGACATGTTACAAGTTTCAACCATTTATCTTTAACGGTTCTTGACTTAGAACAATTTAAAGACGAGAAATGGGGAAAAAACCCATCATGCAGAAAAACGCACTTACAGAATTTAACAACGATTGGTTACTATTAGAATGCTGCAAAAAAAAATAATAATTTCTCCTGTTCTAATTAAGATAGAAACATGATTTAAACGTCATTTTAAGCGTAAAAGAACGCAAAAATTTTTAATGCAATACATTTTTTTTCGAAAATTCGAACAATTTTGTGTCCCGGACGCCCTTAACAGAGTAGATGCTGAGATATTTTAGTATGTACAACATAGTAATTAATGACAGAAGGCTAATACTTAAGGAACATAATGTGGAGACTACTACAATGTTAGATTTTAACTAAGAATTCTGATACTTACCTATTAAAGTAAGTAAAATTGGAATTTTTATAAATAAATGTGAAAATTTTTAATTTATATATATATTCTTTTGAGAATATAAATGCAAAATTTTATATATTGTATTTTTTTGTTGCGAAATTTCGATATTTTTTATGCAAAATTTTCGTATCCCTACGTATAAGACATTATTACATAATTTAATTATTTGAGATGGGGTGAATCTACAAAATATTAGGTTAGATTTATATGCTTTGGTTCGGATTGCTACGGTCATTTTTTGCTATACGAGGGTAATTAGACCGTGCCCTACGGCTTAAAGCCGATTTCGAACGGCTATAAACGTCCATGCCAAGCGTGGGACTCGAACCCGCAGACTCTGGTACCCATAACCAGCGCCCTAGTCATTCGGCCATATCTTTAATAAGCATGAAATTGAAATTTTTTATATACCTAACATTCGGTGCCAAAATCTGTGGGTTCGAGTCCCAAGCTTAGTATGGACGTTTGTAGCGGTTCGGAATATTGTTATATGCTTTGGAAAATCTATTTTAACCAATTTTCTTTACCTTGTCTAAAAGGCTTTCTTATGCAAATATGACGGAGGAAATCTCGACTCGAATAAAATTGGGAATTCCTGCATTAGAACTTGTGTTTGAATTGCTGGTATAAGATGGAAGGTTGAGAAGGATCAGCGTGATCAGTGGACTAGCCAATATCCACTTAAACAATGATAACCCCGATATTAAAAGAAATGCTGAATTATACAGGGTTTTACAGTTTTCCGGACGTAAACCTTATGCCACACGACTTCTATAAAATAGCTACATTATTAATGTTTTTGTTGCCCCCCCCCCTCACTCCCCCGAAAAAAATATGAAACAGTTTTTCCTTTTTACGCAAAAGGTATATTTACATGTCATATGATCAACTCATTTTAATTTTTTAAGTTCATCACTGTTCTGTGCTATTTAAATCAGTGGTTCCCAACCGGATAATGAGTTGGAACCGGATAATGAGACCACTCCCGTGGTCTGAGGGAGTCTCGGGACTCAACTGCTATTTTATTTTGGTAGTGGAGTTCCTGGACCTGAAGGTTTTAACTCCTGTCAGCAAGATATTTTGTAATGAATGTGTATATGCTCAGTAAAAAATTTAGTAGTTATGAAGTTAGATTAAGTATTAGGATATTGGTCTTTAAAGGTAAGTTAATTTTTAAGGTCTTCATGAGATGAAGGTAAAGTAATTTAAGTTAATGATAATAATTCATTAGAGTAACAAGTAAGTAAGGTAAAATTAAAATTAATAAGTTAAGTAATATTAAGTAAGTAAGAAGGATAATAATCCGGAAAGGGAGGTAACTGGCCCACAGTAAACTAGATGTTAAGTTTAAGAAAAAAAAAAAAAGGCCCCATTCAGGGTCATACAATAATAATGTGATAATCGCAGAATTCCGTTGGGGGAAAAGTGAAAATTTCAAGATAAGTGAGGGAGTCTCGGGAGTGGTCCGGCACCACATATAAAAAAGTTGCGAAATAAAAGGGGATTTTGAAAGCAAAGTTCCTTGAACTAGATGGGTCGAATATATCCGATGACTATGAGGTGTTGAATTAAAATTTCTTAAATGTTTAACATAATTATTTTATTATTAAAATATGATACAAAATAATTTTCATAACCTATGTATGTTTAAATGTGGCAAATGAACTTTCACCAGCAATAAACCACCAGAAAGGCACAGCCTCTATCTGAGCTCTATCACGTGAACATTTAGTATACTATATTGAACTTCACGTTTGAATCTGGTGAAGGACCACGTTTGATTCTGATGAAAATCAAGAAGAAATTTGGTGTAAAAAATCCATATCTTACCCAGGGCCCGATTTAGAAAATTCTTGACTATAGGCACAACTCGGGATTAGGGCCTCCTAACACTGATGTGGGAGTAAAATTTCCCAAATTGACACACAAAAAAAAATAATCATGAATCATCGTGAAAGTATCATTTTACCAAGAATTGGCTATTTGAAGCGTAGAAGCCTAGAACATAATCAAATAACAAAAAGCAATACAACATATTAACTTCATCATTGAAACATCAATACAATGCAACCAGAAAAATTTATTAATCCCTTATATACACTATAACATACATATGAACTATACATATAACCAGTGCTAGATTTCTAGAAATAGAGGTGCCGGAACGGTAACCTTCCGGGGGGTGTGGGGGGATATTCAAAATTATTGATAAAAAGAGGTACCGGAACGCCTTTCCGTCGCGTTCCGCCTCAAATCTAGCCCTGCATATAACTATACATATGATGAACCAATCAATCAAATTTGAAAGGATATTTTTTAAAAAATTGCTATTAAAAAAGGTAAAAAAAATTGAATTGGGAATTTGTTCTTTTTTTTTTCCTTTTAAAATAAAAATTTTGGGGGGCCCCTAGACCCGGGCCTACTGGGCCTAATGGAAAATCAGGGCTTGATCTTACCCAAACATTCGGAAAGAAGATTTGCAGTATCTAAGGGTGTTTTCGACAACATTTTTGTGTGAGCTGGGATTCTCGACCTTTATTGTTGATTAAAAGATATAATGTCAACAACAAAGAACAACAACAAACAAAGAAATCGACTACGTGAAAGCAGTGATTTGAGGGTAGCTCTAAGCAAGAGTAAACTCCTAAAATTCTTAAGCTTGTCATAGAAATTTGTGCACTAAAGTCACACTGAGAAAAACATTGAGCTAAAATTTTTTTCAACGTCCTTTTCAAACAAAATTGTTATTTCAACATAAATTTGTATTTGTGACTTTTATATTATTATGTTGTAGGCTAGGGCCTATATACAATAAACATTATAAAAAAGTAATTTTTATGCATTAAATTAAATAATTTGTTGTTAAGTCGTATTGCACACTGTACAATAGCAATAATAAATAACGTGTTCTAAAATAAATGTTTCACTTAATCACGCATGAATCAATGTTTCAATTTCAGGCTGAGACTTAGGCTATCTAACTCTAAAGATTGAAAACAAGGTTAAAACAAAAAGTGAGTAGGGTAGGTAAGGGCAAAAGTTTGCAGTTTTGAGTTTTTGGTATTTTACGGGCCTCCAGTAGATCCTATCGCTCCAAAAAGTCACTTGTATTGTAGTATTGTAGTTGGGTATTACCTCTACCTTCTATAAAATAATGATTTTTTTTTCCCGAAAGGTTTAGGCACCGAATTTTTTATTTTACCAAAACACCTGTTTGCGAACCTTTGCCCCAATCGGTAGGTTACCCCACTCGTTGGTTTCTAACTGGATAGGCATAGAAAATTACAGAGTTGTCTAAATAATTTTATTTCACATTTTGTAATCTTTCTAAAGGTGTTATATACATAGAAAATCACAAATTGAACGGGGTTCATCTCAATATTTTTTTTTCTTAAACTAAAGAACTTCGAACTAAAATATCAACTATTAACACGATCGTTATATCATATCTTAGGCTTTATTCAGTCTTTTAAAACCCGTGAAAATTAAGCAAATTAAGGTAGGCAAAAAAATGACTTAGTACATTTGACTAGATGCATTAATCCTATTTATTGATTGATTTTTGATTCTGTGAATAAAATATTATTAAATATCACTTATCTTATTATTATTCAAACTCCGGAAAAGGGAGAAATTTTTTTTTTTTAGCGTAGGTTACGAAACAGGGTGTCTAGCAGTACTGTCTTATAACCCCCCCCCCCCCTTTTTTTTCCTTTTTTTCTTAAACTAAAGAACTTCCAACTAAAATATCAACTATTAACACGATCGTTATATCATATCTTACCTGGTTATCTTACCTGGCTATCTAGGTAGCAAATTAGCCGAAACTCGTCCATTAATGAGGGAGAACTAATTTCCCTGACCAGACCTTCGAAGCCTATAATGTCTTGTAACAACATTTAACTCTTTTATCTTGTAAAATAGGTCTTTGTTCAGAACTATTTTATTTTTTGTGTTGTACTAATTTATTTTATTTTTAATTTATGGATTTTCAAGCATTTTATATAAAAAAATATATAATTAAAAACAAACAGTTTTATCAAAAACCTTAATTTATTTTCAAATTACAAAAATGTGAATACCCATTAATAATTTCCAAGTGAAATTTGAAGTTTCCTTTAAGCATTGAAAACTTGCATTTTTATCTCCCAGTTCACCATCTCAATTTCATAGTCTCGTGTAAATGAAATTCCCACATAAATCCCAATTGGAAGAATAATTTGTGAAATAATGGGATTTAAAATAAAGGTACCTATACCACAAGGCTTTGGAAGATTAGTTAACTAGTTCTATTGAATTTTTTAATTCCAGGTAAAAAGGGTTGTAAATGAAAGGTGAATGATTGGAACAATGGAAACAAACTTGATTTTAAAATAATACAGTAGTAGAACGACTTTTTCCAATGGATATTGGCTATAATAAAAAATAAATAATAAAAAAAAAGAAGAAAAAGGAATTTGGAACCTTTTCCCTTTGCTGCACATACGAGTATTAGAGCATTTTATTCTCGTTTATTTTGTAGTAATTTTTGTTTATTTGAAAATATTATAAGGAAAAGGTTGAATAAAATTCCCGCATTTGTAAGTCAAAATGCTAAATTTCCGTATAAATCGCGCATTTTTCCCGACTTCAAAAACTCCCGTATACTAATTCCCGCACGCTAGACACCATGTTTCAAGACCAAGATGGATGGTTACCATAAACTGAAACCAAGAACTAAAAGACGTTGTAAATAAGGATTCCTAATGAAAAGAGGGCATGAAACAAATGTTAGTAGTATGAGGTTGCCGCATGACTCCCGCAAACTTTTACCCCATTTCGTGTTGGTTCTGTTTTGGCAGAATGGACGCCATTGTAATTTGAGTTAATCCAAAACTTGAGGTAGGATTTGAAAGGTTATTTACCCTAACATGCGAAAATAGGCATAAAACAGCTCGTGAGTTTGAGTGATGCTCAAAATTACTCAAATGTTGCAAAAAATTGCATTAAAAATGACGAAAATAAACTTTCAATCGCACATGGTTCATTTTCTGGCTTAGTGGTCCGCAGACCTTCTACGGGCTGGGAACCACCGATTTACAAGCACACGTGCCAAGGTCAGTTCAAACTGTCCATGTCTATGCTGAGTCCTGTGGAATCGAAAGTCCTCCCAACAAGGTATGTCATTGGGATACATCGAAATTCTTTACGTATAATCAGGTACGGAAATACTGAATTTATGTAGAAGGACATTTTTAAGTAAAAAATATAATACAAATAAAACTTATGTAAATTATATATTTTCCAATCCTTTCAAATTCCCATCTCAGATATTAAGGACGTGTTAATTATCTTAGACAAGGTTACAAAATATATATAGAAAACTAATAGCTTGAAGTATGAATTGATATCTTTTTATTTTTTAATATCAACGTAGAAGAGGTGAAATACTTGTTTCCCCAGAGAGCTGCGATTCGCAATAAATGTGAAATTAGTATCATAAAAAAAAAAAAAAATAATAAATAAATTATTTTACCGAACTTTAATCATTCAAGTAATGAAATTATTTATTTAGTATATTTTTATTTTCGGCATAATACCATATGGGTTGGATTTTTGACCATTTCCTTCAGGAGAACAGCTATTAGGTACTGCAGACCTCCCTTCAGAAGAGACCTGGAACTGATTTTAAGATTGCTGCCTCGGAGAGATCGATTCTCGAAATAAGGGATTGAGGATAATCAACACCCCAATACCATTTCCCTCGAAAAGTATTTATCACTATTAAGGCATTAAAAAAATTATGAAGTTTTAACTATTTAGACTTTTAGAAAATCATCGCATGTTTTAATTTCTATTTTCATGTAATCAACATATTTTGAGACTTTAAACCCTGCATCGTACTACTTACTATTTCATGAAGTAATGTGAGGGACTTTCAGAAATCCTCAATAAAATTTAGAGTCATGTTTTCTTTTATAACTGCAGGATCATACAAAAATGTATTATTATAGATGCAGATTTCTGGGTATTTGGGTTTTTGCAATTATTAGTTTTTTCTTTCGATATAGGAGACGCGATCTGTTTCGATAATTTTCTTTTCATTTAAAATAATAAGTGTGGCCAGTTATATGAATAATTGATGCAAATATAAATCAAATGGGCTTTCAGAAACCGATGACAGCACGAATAAATTATAAAAATGACACTACTGAAGTGTAGTTTTTAATTATAGATTTTTTTTCATTACATGTATTGTACAGAGTTGATTACTATCAGTTTCGGCAAATTCGGTTTTTGGATTTATGTAAGGCATTTCTTATATATCTTATTTTTTACTGTCCTTTAAAGTGTTATGATGACTACACTAATGACCTGTTCAAATGAAAAATCTCATGCAACTTATTTTTTCAATACTTTATAAAATTTTCTCATTTCCCGCAATTTAACTAGGGAAATATTTTGTTAAACTCTAATTTCATGCTCTGTGAAATATCTTCTCATAACTTGGTTTTTGTTAGCCCTATTTTTGCCCATTTTAAAAATTAAATGAAAACGTGAAAGATGTTTTGCTTAGTTGCAAGTTAATAACTTGGAAAATAGACATAAGAAATCAGCGTTTAAACATTTCAGATTATACAGCAAATCACGGCAGTTAATATTCCAATAGGTATAGTGTCGGAAATTTCTTTTCCGTTGTTAACTGCTGATGTGTATTCCTCCCCACTTGTCTCTTGTAAACACTGTCTTTTCTTGGGGTAAACCATCACCCAACGACAGAAGAAAGAAACACCTGTTCGACTCTTCCTTGGGGCAAATACCGTTATTTGTTAAAAGTGGGTGCTTGGTGAGAGTCTCCTCTCCCGTTGACCGTCGCTTTTGACACTTCCCCCCCTTTCATGGAAAAAGAACTGCTCCCGAGGGACCGCTTTCTGAGGGATCTTCTCTTCAGAGGTGAACAGTAGGTAATTTTAAATATTTTGAAACCATTCTTTATGGAATTTTATTCTCCCAGCAACCGCATTGGCTTCGTTGGGACTTCTTGGAATTCTTTCATTTTCCGAGAAAAAAGAAAGAAACCTTACAGTGAATTGTCAAAGGTCTCAGTCCTGAGTTTTAGCATAGAGTTCTATTCAAATATTTTAACATATGTTAGAACCAGTCAAGTAGCTACTCTATCACCGATCCAACCCCACCCCCTAGACAGATAGAGGCATTGATCGACTGTCAGAAGAAATATACTCTTTTACAAGGAGACAGGGGAGTAACACCCACTTGATAGTGTACATTTTGTCACACTACAAAACTCCAACACGACAAAATCTTTGTCATTCCAGAAACGTATTTGCATAGAACACCAACAGAAGATTGATAGATAGGTCTGTTGAAACACCTCCCCTCTCAGATTACAGCCCATTCTTTTGGGGAGAGAGATCCCTGTGTAGATC
This sequence comes from Dolomedes plantarius, assembly GCA_907164885.2. Taxonomy (NCBI): domain Eukaryota; kingdom Metazoa; phylum Arthropoda; class Arachnida; order Araneae; family Dolomedidae; genus Dolomedes; species Dolomedes plantarius. The sequence goes on from OU015495.1 coordinate 154,730,612, forward strand.
TGTATGGTTGTTTCTTGTTTACCCTCAATTGAGGGTGGAATTCTCTTATCTACACAGGAGATTTATCTTCTGAGAGGTGCACTTTTGTATGCCATTCTTTCTATAGACTTGGGCTAGTAGGGTGGTCTTAAGAGAGATAAGCTCCAACTAAATTGTTGATTAAGTAATTAATTTTTGGAAGCTTCGCCCCAGTTCTCAAGGCCTTTTTAAGGGGGCTCAGGACCTTGAAGCTCGACTAAAAGACTATAAATATGGCCTAATTCTAACCACAAAACTCAAATAATATTAGAAAAAGAAATTTTCTTTCTTTATACATATAAAGTACATATTTTTAAATATGTCTTATATAAAAATGGAAATTATAAATCTATAAATAATTTTCTAATAAACAGTTTAGAATTGTATATGATTAACTGCTAATTTTGAGTTTGTTTGCAGCTTTACTTTTAAACTATCAATAGAGAACTGATAAAACTACAGTCATATGTGTATATCATGGTACTGTACATTTTCAAAACCAGAAAAATGTCCAGTTCTGGAATACATTTTTTTATGTGGGAAAATTATGCAAATAATTGTGGTAATTTTTGAAGTTTTTCAATTTTATGCTCAATTTTTAATTTAAATAGTATTTAATACAATTTATTTGGTTTTACATTACAGGTAAATATATTACATGTGTATTCTGACCATTGATTATTTTTCTGTAAGCATATATCTCAATTTTATGATGCGCGCATCACTTTATGATTTTTAATCACCAGTTAATGATATAAGATTATAAACTGTTAATTTGAAAATTATTTATAGATTTATAATTTCCATTTTTATGTATGACCATATTTAAATATATGCACTTTATATTTATAAAGAAAGACGATTTCTTTTTTCTAATATTTGAGTTTTTATGCTTAGAATTAGACCATATTTATAGTTTTTTCCGTCGAGCTTCAAGGTTCTGTTCCCCCTTAAGGCTACTGCTAATATTTTTATGGCTATATAGCTGATGATATCGTGAACAATACGTTCAATCATCGTCCATTAAAACAAAAACATTTCTTCAGGTTTTTTTGCTTACGATAATAGTTGAAGTTCATATTCATCAAGTTTTAAAATATTTAACGGGAAAAATATTACAAATGCAAACGTCGAGTTGAAAAGATTATAGAAATTATGCAAGATTTATTTTATAATTCAGGTTGGTAAAAGGGATACTTGTAACCGGGCGCAAATCTAAAGAGGCGCCACAAGTTATACAAAATATTGTGCTCATAACTCTTTTACAAAGGGTGCTCAAATAAAAAAATTAGCCGCTGACACGAATGCCGTTTTCAAAATTTGTATATCTCAATATCGGGGAGAGCTGGGTGTTTATGCCTCTGATTATTGAAATGCTCAGAACTCTTTTACAAAAGGCGCTCAAACAAAAATTTTTGACGCTCAAACGGATGCCGTTTTTAAAATTTGAATATCTCAATGTCGGGGAGAGATGGGTGGTTTTCCCTTTGATTATTGAAATATTCATAACTCTTTTACAAAAGGCACTCAAACAAAAATTATTTGAGCTCAAACGAAAGCCGTTTTCAAAATTTGAATAACTCAATGTCGGAGGGGAGCTGGGTGTTTTTCTCTCTGATTATTGAAATGCTCATAACTCTTTTACAAAAGGCGCCCAAACAAATATTTTTGACGCTCAAACGGATGCCGTTTTTAAAATTTGGATACCTCAATGTCGGGGGTGGGGGCTAGGTGTTTTCCCGCTAAAAAATGCAATGCTCGTAACTCTTTTACAAAGGGAACTCAAACACGCTCAAACGAATGCCGTTTTGAAAATTTAGATATCTCAATGTCGGGGGGCCAACTTTACAGACGTCCACAAGTTGTTTTATATAATACTCTAAAATATCAATGCAGTTTCAGCCTAAAATAGGCGCAAGAAGTATACCTCTAGCTGATTGTTTACCTCGCTGCGCTCCTGGTTTTTAACACTGCTTAATAACAAGTAAAATAAAATTTTTATAAAATAAATTTGGATAAATACTGTTATATCAAAAATCAACTAATTGAGATGCTAAGTAAATGATAATAACTAACACAAGAACAACCAATAGAAAAAAATAGTGTTAAACAACTGAGGTTATAAAATAATATAGTTTATAAGACCAGTATAAATGATGATTTTTTTTCTCAGTGTGGCAGGCACTTTTTCCTGAGGACATTGACCCATCCGCACAGCGAATTCTATGGCTACTTCAAATGGGAGTATCACACGGCAGACCCAACACTGCTCCATAGGAGAGGACAGCACAGGAACGTCTATGCCTCATCCGGGATTCGAACCCCAGCCCACTCTGTGGAGATGCTAACCACTATACGATGCATAATTGATGAATATGGTCCCTTACATTTGAATTAATTTGTCTAGAAACCTTTTCAAAAATGAGCGAGTCGCCAAAAGCAGAAACATGTAAATAAATAAAGGCACTAATTAAAGAAAATTATTAAATGATCTGAAGTTACGTTTAACAAGTTAGGAAGGTTTTATAGTATACTAAATGTGTGTGCTAAACACGAGGTGCGCCTCAAAAGTATAGAGACTTTCCAATTTACAAAGTGAAACGAAAGTCAATCGTAGCAAGTAGCCTAATTTGTGGGTGACGAGTATCACTCACAAAAACACGAAAGATTTAGTTTTTTAGAAAAAAAAAAAACCTAGATCAAGTATAAAAATGTTCTCATCACAACAAATAATCTTTATGTCGTGTACTATGGCATATGTCTTATATACACATAATTACGTTGTAAAAATGGGGAGGGGGTGGGCATAGGCGTAGCATACTTCTAACTTTTGGGGGGAGGGGGCACGAATTGAATTCAGTTAGGGACCTCATCAGCACATTGACTGCCGGACGGTCCTAAAATATGAAATATTATGATTTTTTAAATTGAATAACAATAGAATTGATGTTTGAATAGTATTCAAAAGTTATACAATGAGAAAAATATAATAAATAAAATGAGAGAAAAAAATAGCATCGAATTTTTGTTATGGATCATATCATTGTTAAAAACTATGTTAAGGCTAAAGATATAATTGGAATCACCAGTTTCACAGTTTGAAAAACGGAAAAAAACCAACTTTCTTAAAAGCTTTTAACAATTTCCGACTTTAACTGAACTTCTATTAATGTTTTAATTTATTTCAAGTTAAGTTGCCCCCCCCCCCCGTCGGGGGGCTTCTGCCCCCGGAAGACCTCCGTCACCATTTTGGGCCTCATAGGGTGCACTGTAATGGAGCTAACAAAAGTGGGAGAAATGTAATAAACACTAATCCTTCTTATTTGGTTTTATATTTTTTAGTTCTAATAACATTCGATAAATAACGTATGATATCCAGTCACAGACAGAGCATGTAAAGCAGTGAAAGAGGTCGGAGTTTCGTCGGAATCAGGGCTCACCATAAAAACGCTTTTGACGCGTTATGCGTTTTTACGTATCAGAATTTCTATATATTCACTACAGTAACATTGCAAATGCAATATATTGTTTTCACTTAACATTTTCACATATAAAATAAATAAAATGAGAGGGGATAAACAGGATGTCACATAGTGCTGACATCCAACCTGTTCTGATGAATCATGTAAGAATATGTATATACAACAGATGATAAAGATTTTCAAAGTAATTACACCGTAAAACCTATTTAGTTGAAAAATACAAAAAATGTGGTTTTTTTGTCCTTACTGATTTCTAATTAAAGACAGTAACTGTAACAAAAGACTGTGTATTAATAAGTTCTAACAATTAATACGATGCACACTTATAGCATGCGCAATTTTAAAAAAAATCTCGAAATAAATTTAACTGCAGTTAGCATAAAATATCCTGTGGCCAGCATACTTGTCACATTATTAACAGTATATCCTAAGTTACGTTGCAATCAGGGCCCGATTATGAACGCTGGGGGCCCCTGGGCAGATGCTATTTTGGGGCCCCCCCTTCAAAATAACACTCCTAGTGCTCCGGAAATAGTCTATGCTAGGACCGCGCCTAGGAAAAAAATCGACATCGAAAAACCCATCTCAAAACATAGCGTTCAACTTAATCCCCACTACGAAAACCACACTACTAATAACACGGGTCTCTCCGACTTTTCGGAAATCATTAAACTTGTAAGGGAATTTTCCCAAACCTACTCCATTACTGATATCTTACAGCTTCTCAGAAACATTGCCGCGGCTCTTAGTAAGCCCGATGATGACGTTTCCAAAATGCTAAATGTATTTAAAATAATATGCGACTACTTCTGCCCCGAACCGGGTTCGAACCCAGCTCGGGGAACTTCTGGCTAGTCCCCTCTGTCTATTTGCTTGCTTTATGGTTAGCTTAATTTTTTCGCTATTTTTAAGTGTTTACTACTTGTTACTTTTACCTGTAATTATTAGCTGCTACCCTTTTTTTTTTTCTTAATCTATTAATTTTATTTAATTTTTCTGTCACTTGAGCACTGAAAACAACTCGATTCTCGAGTATCACTGATACTGTTTATGAACTTCTTGTTCGAAGTGTCACTGGAGTTACTCTCGTAACTCCCCATCTTGAAGAATGCCATCTTGATAACTTTCTATCTTGAAACTGGAGTTAAATCTAGCAAGACAAGGCACTCCAGTTGTACCCAAAATACACTCGGCCCGGGGCCCCCCCTTACGGACATTTATAAAAATACATACTATTAGAAGTACTAGGTGCATACAACAAGGGGGTTTTGGGGCCCCCTAGCATCAGGGGGCCCTGGGCAAAGTCCCGATTTGCCCATGCGATAAAAAGGCCCTGGTTGCAATTAATATTCAACTCCTTTCAAAAATTTACTTTGAGGTTTCATCGATGAATGATCGTTTCAGATACTAACAATATGTAAGAAAGAGGGTACCAAAATGTTCTTAAAAAAAAAAAAAGGAATTTATAACTGGGTGGATTGGTTTTTCTCAGACTTTCTCTTAGATGATGACTTTGTTGTATGGCAAGTCTTAATTCCATTTACACGTATTCTGCAAAATATTAAGAAACGGGACTTTTACATACGAATATTTTTTCCATTAAATTTAGAAAATTAGTCAAAATTAGCGACTTCTATAAAAAAAATTATAGTGCTGGTACACGAAATTTTATCGAAATTCTTCCTATGAAAAAGTTATTCTTTAAAAGAATGAAAATGTGATTGAAAATGGTAAAAATTCAAGTGGTATAGAAATTTTCAAAAGTTCTTAAGACCAATGATATCTTTTTCAGATGATAAAAATTACACAGCTTCAGATAGATTGCTGTAATTCCTGATCGAGTCAAAGTTCACATATCTGCTTTTTAAATTTGAATAATTTACGCTATCAGAAATGTGAAATGGGATGAGTACGAATTACTCATGGGGTGTAGCTCTGCTCCCCCCCCCCCCCCCCAGAGATAACGTTCTAACATGTGGTCTAAATTAGGAGCGTTAAACTATGCACCAAACACCGGTCCGTCATCTTTCCCGATAGCATAATAGGGAGCTTGATAGATAGCATAATAAGAGCTTGTAACGCTTCTTAGAGGGGATTCTAAGAAGCGTTTGTCCATACATGTATGATTCGTTTGGAATGATAACTATCCCCAGGGTTCCTAGTTTTTCAAAAAGACCCGGGCGAGATAACGGCACAATAGGACTGATAACAACAAATGAGTAGTATTTCCTCTTTGCTCAAGGTTCATCGTTAACACGAAAACAAATTGAAAATTATCATTTTTTTAAATGGGAAATAAATCGCACCCCAGCAAGAAAAGTGACACAACTAAAAAATGCAGCATTTGAGAAAAATCTTGCATTATTTTGTTGCAAGAGCTTGTAACTTTTTTTTTTTTTTTTTTTTTTTGGGGGGGGGGGGGGGGAGAGAAAGGCACGAATTGAATTCAATTAGAGCCCTCCTCAGCGCATTAACTACCGGATGGTCCTTAAAATATGAAACATTATGATTTATTGAAATTGAATAACAACAGAATTGATGTTTGAGTTGTATTAAAAAGTTAGACAATGAGAAAAATAAATATAATATAAATAAAATGAGAAAAAAAAATAGCATCAAATTTTTGTTATGGATCATATTGTTAAAAACTACGTTAGGGCTAAAGACATAATCGGAATCTTCAGTTTCACAGTTTGAAAAAGCGGGAAAAAACCAACTTTCATAAAGTTTTCTACAATTTTCCGATTTTAACTGAACTTCTATTAACGTTTTAATTTATTTGAAGTTGGAGGGGAGGGGGGGGGGGGTCGTGCCCTTCTGACGATACGCCTATGTAAAGAACACTATAAAGCTTGAACTAGCCTACAATAAAACGGATACAGCTGTCCTCGGGTGGACAACTTGCGAGATAGAGATGTGTCGCTTTTCGTGAACGATGAGGCACTTCGTATTAATTTTTCAACGACATAACCTCAAACTTGCCATTTTTCGACTTGTGTCACTTTTCTTGCCCGGGTGCGAAATACTGTTTAAGTCCCCGGAACGAAATGCAAAAAAATGATATTTTCTAATAATAATGACTTGTTTTCCTTCAATGGATCATGAGTACAAAACAAGTAGTTTTTAAGAGACATTGAAATCAAAGATTGCAAATAGAGTACTTCTCAAGATCTTACGAACTTTTTATACAGAGATAGAAGCTTCAAATCTTATAAGAGACGTTGACAAATAATTGCCTAATATTTAGAGTTAAACCAATCAAAAAGTAATAGGGAGCATGAATAATAATAATAACACAGGCCTGCAAAATTTGAGTCATAGAAAAGTGTTTGCAATGTAATAACTGAATTTTATATTATTTGGTGTGCTGATTTCAAATATAACATTCATTTTTCTCAATCACGTAAGGATTTTTCACAAAATGGGCTTGAATATATGGACAAGAAAGCCTACTGTACATATTCTGGGGAGGAAGAAGGTCTTTTCAAAATATTTTTAAGTGTTTTATTTAAGAATGAATTAATAAATCAAACCAATTTGAAATGATTTGCTAAATATATATTAATTGGAATATTTAATGGTTACCATTGTTTAATACATCCTGGATTCATATATCCTTAATGTTTTCTTTTCCTTTTCCCCTGAAAGCTCGTTTTGACACTTAGGGCGTGTTCACATAGGAGTCCGTTGCGTAGCGTTAAGGAAAAGATGACGTTGAGACGAAAATAAACCAATCATAGGCGTTAAAAATTTCATTGCTAATCGTTTGGAGGCCTATGATTGGTTTATTTTCGTCTCAACGTCATCTTTTCCTTAACGCAACGCAACGGACTCCTATGTGAACAGGCCCTTAGTCTGTTGTAGTCAGTACTCGGGACTTCTCTGTGTAGCATCCAACAGTAGCCCCCATCACATTGACTTTCCATCTACCTTGGTATCTAAGCTCCATCTCTTTGATATCTTGGGGAAATCTTTAACCCTGTTCTTCACTAATTGCACCAAAAAGGGAAAGTAGTCCAAATGCTAATTTAAAAAATGCACTTTCAAACTTATTAAACAACCCAAGTCTTTGAATTTCATTAACATGCTTTCCACGATAGATTTATAGTTGGGGTCCTTAATGTTCCCGAGGAATTTTGTGCTGACTTCCTTGAAAGCTGTTCAGGCCTCTTTTTCCCTCGAAAGCATTTTACTTTCAAACACTTTATCTTTAAAAAGTTTCCGAATATCTGGACCTACGAAAACACCTTCCTTTATTTTTGCTTTCGACAGTCCTGGAAAATTGTTGCCTAGGTATTTAAAGCACTCTCCTTCTTTTGATAGAGCTTTAACAAATTGTTTCATCAAGCCAAGCTTGATGTGAAGTGGAGGCAACAGGACTTTCCTGGGATCAACCAAACTTTCCTTTACTACATTTTTATTTCCAGGTGTTAATGCTTTGTGGCCAATCCTTTTTGATCCATTGATTCTTTTTATCCCGACTGTCCCATTCACACAAGAAGCAAGGGTACTTGGTGTTTCCTGCTTGTTGTCTAAGAAGCATGGAAAGCACTTTTAGATCGCCGCATATCATCCATCCATGGTCTTTATATTTCAAATGGGTGAGAATCAAAGCTAAATTCTCGTAAGATTCTTTCAGGTACACAGAATGTCCTAATGGCACCGAAGCATACTGGCTGCCATTAGGTTGAAGCACTGCTGTGAGGCTTCTTTTTAAGGAGTCAATAAAGAGCCTCCACTCGTTCACGTCATACTGTATATTAAAATCCACCATCAATCCACGGACATTGCTACAGTAAACCAAGCCACTATCTCGAGAAAAGTATGGAACAAAATCTGTTTCTCTTTTTCTTAATGATGAAAAAGAGGTACCAGGAGCCAATAAATTCTTTTGCTTTAGCCTAGAGCCTAAGAGTTTGGCAGATTCTTTCTTTTTTCGCTCCAGAGACAGAAAAAATCTCCAGTTTTCTCCAGTAATGACAACTTATGACACTATATGCTCATCCCCTTCCTTAATTACCACAATCGATTGGTGGCTACGAAAATCAAAATTTTCAATTTTTTAAAAAATGGTACGTCATGGAATTTTTTTACTATTTTTCCTGAAATTAGCGTCCAAAAATCTATCAGTATCAGCTATTGGTCTCTAAACACTTTTTTGGTTGCAGGCCTGTGTAATAAATAAATAAATCTGACAAATATTTAAAAAATTAATATGCAAGTGAACTACAGGACTATAATCTACAAAATGAATTTATTATATCATTTAATAATATGCTAGTACCGTTTATATCTGTCAGCTGCTAAACCTTACTTTGTATATAAGATACAAACTATTTATTTTTTTTTGGTATAAAAAAAAATGAAAGCAAAACACATTACAGCCACTTTAAAAAGTAGGTTGCAAGTCAATGTCTTAAATTCTCGTCCCACTGATTCTTGACAACAAAAGGAATGTGAAAGTGATATGATTTTAATAGTAATAGAGAAGACTGAAACTGCTCAAATAATGTTATAGTGCATATGTAAACTTTGTGGCTAATATCTACAATTGGGCAAAAATTCATGAATTTTGTGAACTGAAAAGAAAAAAAAGTTATGTATAGAACATTATAGATTTGTAGTAATATACTTTTTTTTTCACAATTCCATTTTCTCTTCATATTGCTACAATACTGCTCCCAAATTTTGGAAACTATAATGATATATAATTTCAATTTTGTCCCATCTTCCCAGCAGTTAGTAAATAAGCACGAGCTTTATGTTTGCATTTAGCAGTAAATCATGATTCAGTAGCATTTAAAATGGGGGGGGGGGGGAGAGAGAGAGAGATAGAGATAGAGAGAGAGAGAGAGAGAGAGAGAGAGAGAGAGAGAGAGAGAGAGATAGAGATAGAGATATATATATATATATATATATATAGAGAGAGAGAGAGAGAGAGAGATAGATATAGATATATATATATATATATATATATATATATATATATATATATATATATATATATAGAGAGAGAGAGATAGATATAGAGATAGAGAGAGAGAGAGATATATAGATATATATATATCTATATCTATAAAGGAAGAAGTCCTGACTTATATATACATACACGTATCAACGCCCAGCGAAAACTATTGGAGATAGAGATATCAAATTTTAGGAGCTTATTACTTTTGTGCTGAAGGCGTCATTTAAGAAGCGATTTTTCAAAATTCGCCCCCCAAGGGGGTAAGGGGGGCAAAACGTGTTTTTTACATATTCCTTCATATCTCAAAGAAGGATATTGATATCCATAACATTCTTGCTTTAAAATGTAAGTAACATGAATACCTAAAAACCAATTTCAGGATTTTTCAAAATTCGGCCCCCAAGGGGGGGGAGGGGGGAAAAACGTGTTTTATCACATTTTCCTTCATATCTCGAAGACGAAAACAGATATCCATAAGATTCTTGCTTTAAAATGTAAGGAACAAAAATACCTAAAAACCAATTTCAGGATTTTTCGAAATTCGGCCCCCATGGGGGGGGGAGGGGGCAAAACGTATTTTCCCATATTCCCTCATATCTCAAAGAAGAAAATTGATATCCATAAGATTCTTGCTTTAAAATGTAAGAAACATTAAATACCTAAAAACCTATTTCAGGATTTTTCGAAATTCGGCCCCCATGGGGGGGGAGGGGGCAAAACGTATTTTCCCATATTCCCTCATATCTCAAAGAAGAAAATTGATATGCATAAGATTCTTGCTTTAAAATGTAAGAAACATAAATACCTAAAAACCAATTTCAGGATTTTTTAAAATTCGTCTCCCAAGGGGGAGAGGGGGGGGGGGGCTAAACGTGTTCTTACGTGTTTTATCTATATATATATATATAAAGGAATCAACACCCAGCAAAAACTATTGGAGATACAGATATCAAATTTTAAGAGCTTATTACTTTTGGGCTGAAGGCGTCATTTAAGAAGCGATTTTTCAAAAATCGCCCCCCAAGGGGGGGAGGGGGGGCAAAACGTGTTTTTTACATATTCTTTCGTATCTCAAAGAAGGAAATTGATGTCCATAAGATTCTTACTTTAAAATGTAAGGAACACGAATACCTTAAATCCAATTTCAGGATTTTTTAAAATTTGGCCCCAGGGGACGGGGAGGGGGGGCTTAACGTGTTTTTCACGTATTCCTTCATATATCAAAGAAAGAAACAGATATCCATAAGATTCTTGCTTTAAAATGTAAGGAATACGAATACCTAAAAACCAATTTAAGGATATTTCAAAATTCGGCCCCCAAGGGGGTTAGGGGGGGCTAAACGTGTTTTTACGCGTTTTTTACATATTCCGTCATATCTCAAAGGAAACAGATATCCATAAGATTCTTGATTTAAAATGTAAGAAACACGATTAAATGTAACAAACACGATCAATGTCACGATTTTTCGACATTCGCTTTAGATTTTGAAAAAATTGCTAGAAACAATCCAATAATTTATATTTCCTATATATCACCATTTTGAACACCAAATTGGTGGTAGGAGAAAAGAGAGAGATCAACCTTAATTAAATGAAGTGTGGAAAGGTGTGTGTGTGTATGAATTGTATATATTTCGGTTGTTAGTACGTATACATCTAGAGCTCAGGTTAACTGCATTCATTTTTATTATCCTGGGCAACGTGAGGTAATTCTTTGTTTATGAAACCGGCGATTTTCACAAGGGTTTACGGGGAAGCCCTCAAACTCCTCGAAGGGCCGGGATCCAGTGGGTTATCAAAATTGAAAGAAACATTTTAATGTTGACACTAGCATGGGGGGTGGGTTATTATAATATGCTGATGGGATGATGACCAGTGGAGAGGGGTATAGATTGCCATAAAATACAAATATACATATCATACAAGTAAGCTTTATTAAGGGTTCACCCGTGCAACGCCGGGTATATAAAGCTAGTATATATATATATGTATATATATATATGTATATATATATATATATATATATATATATATATATATAGAGAGAGAGAGAGAGAGAGAGAGAATTTTTTTTAGAATTCAGCTATATTTAAAATGAAAAATTTAAAAACACCAAAGACCTAACAATCTTCAACTAACTCACAGTAGTGATTCATCTAAGAAATTAATGAAGCACATGCTTGCTTCATAAATTTCTTATATACAAAGAACATTTTGAGAGAAAGGAGTAAAAATTTCATAAGAAATTTTGATATATGTATTTTGAACCATCTATGAGGCAATTTCTTAACAGATTCTAAAACAGACTTAGGATAAGGATCAAGTCTAATTCTTATAAGTTTAAACTTCAAACACTAAATATATTAGATGAATATTGATCCATTGAGTAATGTTTGAAATCTGTGCTTTGGGAATTTTTAGAACCTAAAAATCAAGTGTATATAGATTAATTTTTGATATTTAATAAAAATCTAATTTTTCTTTTCTCCACAGAATAACTGCCATGTTCACTTTAATTGAACAAGCCAGCTTAATACTGTTTTTTTCAATCAAAGTGCAGTATGATAGAGAGGGAAGAAATTTCTATTTGAGTTTCACGACAACAAATAGAAATTTACAAGAACACAATCATATTGAAGATGGTATCAGAGTAAGTAATTTTCAGAAATAACTGACTCATTGAAATCTTAATTTTGTATTCTACCAATGTGCATATGTAATAAAAAAAGTCTTTTCTTTTAAAGGAAAAATTTGCATGAAAAATTTATTAAGAAAAAAATATATAAGACTATTAGACTTCTTAATTAATAAATACCCACAATAAAAGTGGATAAACAAGCTTTTATTTTTCTGAAATATTAACAGATGTAACAGGAAAAAGGTATACAGAAATTTTACTTACAGCCAAATATGCAATATTGTTTTCACATGTAAAACTTAAAAAATAAAATTTTAACAAACTAAAAATAATAAAATAAACAAACAAAATAATAAATATTCTTTGTGAAAAATTTGTTAAAGTTCATAGAAATGTATTTACCAGAAAACCACAAACCTAAATGTTCTTATATATGCACTATAACATTTACTATACAGGTTAATTTTCAATATGTGCTAAATTATAAAGCACTCTTATCTCGCTTATTTAACCAGTATTTAATATGTTCAGGCAAATAACGCCGTCCTTTAGAATAACCCAAAGGTTCACATGATGTGCTGTTATCTTTCTTTGGAACAGCAGTTGAAGATGCAAGTTCAGTTTTATTTTCAAGACTAGTATCACCAACTCCATTGGAAGAGTTCATTTTTTCAATGAGCACTATGTTTCTTTCAAGTTCATCTAAAGAACATACATCTGATTTGCATTTCTCAACATTGGAAGGGGAGTTCTCTCTTATTTTGTTTGGGTTTAAGCCACATGTGAAATATGTATACTCGTTATTTTCTTCACCATTATAAAAATTTTTAACTTTAGCAGGAATTTCATCCCAAGCTGTATCTACACAATTATCAAATGTAAATTTCTTCTCAGAAAACTGAGATTCCATAAGACCACCTCTTGGGTTATGTGACTCACATGAAACTTTGCCTTCTTCCTTGTTCAAAATTTTCTCTCTCTCAGCCAAATGCTGTGCCTTGCTGAACAAAATTTCACTTTTGCTATCTAACCAGACTTCTTTATCATGCAATCTTTTCGCTTTGTTAAATAATGTACATTCCCAATTAGCAATTTCAATTCTTTTTTCATCTAGGTTTCTAGCACTTTCTTCCAGCTGGTATTTTTTATAACGGAGGAAGCTTTGTAGAATAACCATCTTTTGTTGTTCTTGCCTTAGGGAATAAATTTTCTCCCTTAACTGTTTCAGACTCTCTCTCATATCATTTTGCTTAGATGCAATTTCTTTACCAAAGTAAAAATTGCAGTCTTTTCTATGGTGAACCTGACAGTTACCATGGATATCTGCAGGATTTGTTTCCACTAAAAAAAAAAAAATAATAATAAAATAAAATAAATACATTTTTAAAAAAAATCATCACTTTTGGAATCCTCACAAACTGTGAACTCAAGAAAACAAATTACATTTTGAACAAAGTTGCTAGACTATTATGAAATTAAAAATAAATTTACATTACAGTTTTTTGGGTAAATTAAAAAAATACTCTTATTTTGTTATTTAATCTTTCGCTGGGAACATCTGCCTCTCAGGCAGCTATGGTTTCTTTATTCAATGCTGGGCCCCTCACCCTTCGTCTTTGGGTACTGTGAGTCTACATATGCTTCAGTCAGCAATTTGTCTTTAGTTTGGAAGGGTGATTTGTGATGCTAGCATTCTATGGTTCAGATAAAAATTATATTAATCAGAGCAAAAATTAAAAATCCCAACCCAATCCCTTGCTTTACTAACTAAATGCCTCTACAAAATTAACCATATTATAACCTGTAATAATTGGTTCTGTTCAATAGAAGCTGGTCAAGAATTAAGTAGAAATGGTTTGGCGATTGTCACTACCATGAAATGTAATAAACCACAAATACCCTCTGAATTTCTAGTTAGGAATACTTGGGAAAGAGATATTCCATCTATATCTGCCAGGCAGGTGTTCCCACTAAGCGAGAAAAGAATCATGTTCCCACCGAAGGGTTAAAGAGACAGAGAAAGATACCTAACAAAGAGATATTATTTAGAAACTCTTAAATTTAAGTACAGATTAAAGTTTCATGAAAATAAAATGTTAAATATGTGCCTTCAATTTTAACAAAAACTATTTGGCCATCATCTGGCATTGAAGAGTAAGAAATTTATATAACACAAATGCTTGGAAATACTATGAGACATTTTCTACTACAGCAACAGGAATCAAAACATACTTTAACATACAGTGTGAAAACTAATAAGCACTTTTAAGACATCATCAAACTGTTTCAAAAATTCTTAAATACACTCTCACTTTTAACAAATCTGGTGTTCAAAAATGAACACATATATATCTACACACACACATATATATGAGGTATGTCTATTGAATAATGAGACTGTGATTCTACCTAGTAAACAAAGCAATCAAAGCCGGTTATAACTGCATCCGTAGCGACCTTGAACATGTTTGAACCTGCATGACAAGCAGCAACACCAGGGCTTGAAATGGATATGAACCAAAATAAAAAGTTCCTATTGAATTGATTCAAGTCAAACTTTTTATTTATTTTTCCAAATGAAACAATTATTTTCAGATGGATTTGATTTTGCACCAAACTATTTTTACTATGTTTTTATTAACTTGCTTTCTTGTTTGTGTGTTTGTCAAGTACAAATCTTGCAATCGATTTTTAACTAACTTCCTGACTAGATAGACGTTTGAAACTTTTAGAATAGCTCAGAACACGATGACAATGCAAATTTTTAATACTTTTAGCCATCTTTAAGCAGAATTAAATTAATGTTTAATCACCAAGACTAAAAATTTTCAGTTATTTTCAGTTAATTTTGTTTTGTAGACTGGTGCAGCCATCTATTGGCCGGAACGGGAACGAAAAGTTATATGCAAGTTAACTTCCAATTAACTTCATTTTCTTTCAAGTTGATGGGATAATTCATCAAAAAAAATTTTTTTAAATGTATTTATCAATACATAGAATTGTCAAGTTTATATTATTCAACAGAAAATTTAAAAACATGGTATATAAAAAGTTCTTTTTAATCTTGTAATTATTATCATTCCGGATATTTATCTGACCCAGAGCAATTCATTTGTTCTGAGCCAGAACAAAAAATCTCTCTCTGAAACAATTTTGTTCCTTTTCCTCTTAGTGAAATTTGAAAGATTATTATGCTATTCCGATGAGGCTAAAATTTAAAATATTGGAATTTTCAGAATACTTCTATAAAAATATTATTTCAAGCATCTCAGATCCCAGGTTAACCTAATAAACTTTATAACTTTTTGGTATGTATAGATATTTAGATCTAAACTAAGATATAGATTTATATATCTATTGCCCTGCATGATAACTTTTAAATAAATTGAGGTAGAGAGATCAACTCACGGTAGGCACAAAAATAGCTCTTGTCTAGTAGAAGGAAAACTGACCTCCACTGGCAGCAAAATGTAGCCATGGGAAAATGGTGAAATTTCAATGGAAAATTTTAAAAAGTTCTAAAGTGTGAAGTTTTAAACAAATATCTCGAGTTGGGTATCTGTTTTTGTGTATTTTATCATTCTGAATTAAACAAGGCTAAAATAAAGTCCACAGATTCAACCGGTTAGCATAATTTGTTCAGAGTTAGAAGAATTCTTCTAGAGTTAGAAGAATTCTTCTAGAGTTAGAAGAGTTTTCAACTATTTTTGAGTTGAAATGGAAGTAATGTATGTTGAATTCGCTACATGAATCGTTATTCATTTCCAAAATATTATATATTTCTTCAGGACACAGTATTTATTTTTAATTTTGAATACAAAAAGAAAATAGCATTGAATTCCATTATCATCCTGTCTTTATTCCTACATCTGAGAAACTGGGTAGTACATGTTAAAAGAAACACCTTAGGTGACATAAAGAGACGAGATCCTTAAACCACATTTTAGAATGCTAAAACAGATTTCTGCAATAAATAAATAAATAAATAAATAAATCGGAGTAAAATTTCAAGGAGCGAAATTCTTTTGCTCTGAGCCAGATAAATTCAGAAGGATGAAAAAAAAATTTTCGATCCTTTGGATTCAATCCGCAAAGAAACTTTGTCCGAGAGAGCAGTTTTTTTTTGGTTCCAGTTCGGATAGAAATCGTTTGACTCAATATTTCTATTTTAGTTGGAGCAAAAAAGGATTTGTTCATCGGATAGATATCATCAAGCCCCGAGCAACACTCTATGACAGCGTTTCTTAAACTGTGGATCGCAACCCCAAATGGGGTCACAAAGCAAAATTTTGGGGGTTGTGAAAATTTAATTCTGATATGTCAAATACTGCAACAAGGTTCAATTTGTTATACACACACACACACACACACAAAAAAAAAAAAAAAAAAAAAAAAAAAAAAAAAAAACCCACAGCTATCTCATCAAAATGTGATTTTCTTTCATTAATGTTTGCATACTTGAAACGTATATCAAAACTACTATTTTTCATATGTATATTGTTTACGAAAGAAATAAATTATTTATGAGAAAATATTTATCTTTAAATCCTTATTTTCTGGAGCAAACAGGATTAGTTCATCGGATAGATATCATCAAGCCCCAAGCAACACTCTATGACAGCGTTTCTTAAACTGTTGATCGCAAAGCAAAATTTTGGGGGTGGCAAAAATTTAATTCTGATATGTCAAATACTGTAATAAGGTTTCATTTGTTATGCAGAAAAATCAACCATATCTGTCTCATCAAAATGTGATTTTCTTTCATTAATATTTGTATACTTGAAACCTGTATCAAACTACTATTTTTCATATTATATTGTTTACCAAAGAAATAACTTATTTATGAGAAAATATTTATCTTTATATCCTTATTTTCTGGGGTCACAAAAAAAAATCCCGATGATCAAAGGGGGTCATGAACTAAATAACTTTAAGAAGCACTGCTCTATGATGTTTAGTTGTTTGTCAGTCACCATTTAGTTTGGTTATGTTTTCTGTAAAGTGTCAAAAAATGCTAAGTTTAAAAGTTGAACAACGTGTCAATTTGAAATTTTAAGTAAAATTGCACAAAACACTAACAGAATGTTTTGAAATGCTAACTATAACCTATGGAAATGACTACTTGTTTCATGTGCATGCCTTTGAGTGGCACAAAAGATTCTGCGAGAGACATGATAATGTGGATGATGGACCCTTAGATAACCTTGCTCTTCAAGAATTGAAGAAAATGTAGAAAAAATCAGTCAGATTGTTAGAAAAGACCGCCAACTCAGTGTTCGAAGGATAGCTGAATCTGTGAACATTGACAAAGACACCACATGGAACATTTTGCAAGAGGATCTTAACATGACGAAAGTTATGCAAAGATGGTCCCAAGGGTTCTCACACCCAAGCAAAAAGAACGTCACAAGGAGTGTTGTGCTCACATTCTGCAGCAACTTGACAAAGATCCAAACCTGTTTCATAAAGTAATCACTTGTGATGAGACCTGGATTTTCCAGTACGATTCTGAAAATAACAGACATTCAATGCACTGGAAAACACCGTCGTCACCAAGACTGAAAAAAGCTCATCAAAAAAAGTCAAAATTCAAAGTAATGCTTTTTTTTTCTTTCTTTTTTTTAAATATCAAGGATGTAATTTTGGAAGTGTAATACCTCTAATACCTCAATGTTCACTGTAACACTGTCTCTAAATAACTGTAACCGGCTACTGAACATATACTGGCAATAAGCCATGTGGCATATTGCCAGTATATGTTGCATGTTACACGTAAAGCATGTTAAGCTTGCTACTAGAATGAATAAAGTTATCTTAGTATTATGAGAGCATTTGTATAATATATTACAATGGCGACGAGTTGGATTATTTTTTAACCCACATTAAAGCAGTATATAGGTAACAACTTGTATTTTCAATAGTACAAAACAGTATTTGTTTTCCTTGTGTGAATTCGCATCATGGCAGATCGGCAAATGCTAGGTCTAATTGGGACTTTAAATTCATTCGACAAGGACTCTGATGAATTTTCTCTATATGTTGAACGGCTTGAACAGTACTTTGCAGTTAATGACATCGATGAGAAAAAGAAAGGTTGCAGTTTTTATTTTGATGCTTGGTGTGAAAACTTATAAGTTGTTGCATAACCTGCTCCAACCAAAATTGCCGAAACACTGTAAATATAATCAGCTAGTGAATATGCTCAGTAACCACTTCAAACCTACACCAATTATCATAGCAGAATGTTTTTGTTTCCTTAGACGACATCAAGAACCAGGAGAAACTATGTCAAGATTTTTAGTGGAGTTACGACGTTTAGCGTCCACGTGTGAATTTGGTACATTCCTGGAAGAAGCAGTTTGCAACTGTTTTGTTTGTGGTTTGCAATGTGAAGCTACTCAGAAGAGATTGCTGGCTAAAAAAGACCTCAAACTCTCAGATGCTACAGAAATTGCATTAGCAATGGAGTTAGCCGAAAAAGATGCTTCCAACATTAATGTTCCAGACCAAGCCACAGTACATAAAGTTAAGAATTCTCACTTGCAGTATACTAAACATCAGTATAAATATAAAAGTGCAAAGTGTCATGGTTGGGAAAAATTGGCCATATTCTTCCTGTTTGCAAGAAAAAAAAAGAGGAGAAATCAGCCAAAATGATATCAGCAGATGATATACCTGAAGTAAGTGATTTATATTTGTTTTGCATCAAATCTGTGAATAAAATTATTGAAAAATCCTTTACAGTTCCTGTTAAAATTAGCAATAAACCTATTACCATGAAACTGGACACTGCTGCTGATGTATCACTAATTTCTGAATCTTGTGTCTCAATTTTGATTCATGATGTTGCATTGAAACCAACATAAACTGTTTTGAAAGATTTTAATGGAAGGGAAATAGAAATTGTAGGTCAAGCTATGGTCTCAGTGTCATATGAAAATCAAAGTATGATACTTCCCTTAATCATTGTCAAAGGTGATAGACCAGCATTGTTTGGAAAAGACTGGATAACTCAGTTCAAGTTGAATTGGAAAAATATTTTTGCAGTAAAAGGTGAACCATGTATAAAGGTAGAAGAAGCTATTAATGACTTAAAAGAGTCCTATGTTGACCTTTTCAAAGAATCTGATTCACCAATTAGCCATTTCAAAGCTAAGTTGAAAGTAAAGGAAAATAGTGAACCTGTATTTTGCAAAGCTCGAACAGTACCTTACTCAATCAAGCAGAAGGTATCTGAAGAGATCTACAAAACTAAGGAAAGAGGTGTATGGGATTTCGTAGAACACTACAGTTGGGCTACAACACTTATAATAGTACCTAAGAAGAATGGAACAGTAAGGCTTTGTGGTGATTTCAAAGTAACCATAAACAGGTTTTTAGACCAAAGTCAATATCTCCTGCCCACACAGCAGGATTTGTTTTCTACCTTAAATGGTGGAAAGTATTCCACAAAGTTTGACTTATCACATGCTTACCAACAAGTGAAACTAGACAAAGAATCCCAAGAGTTTTTGACACTAAACACTCATTTAGTGCTTGTGCGTCCTCATAGGCTTTTATATAGCATAACCTGTGCAGCATCTGCTTTTCAGTCCATAATTGAACAAATAGTTCAAGGATTGCATATGTTTCCAAGATGACATGTGAATTTGCAGTGTCCAAGATGAAGCATGAATTTGCAAAAAGCTCAGTTGAATTTTTGGACCACAGAATTGATTCCGAGGGCATTCATCCCACTGATGAGAAGATCAAAGCAATTGTTAGCATCAATTCTCCAACTAGTGTGACTGAATTGACATCATTCTTAGGTTTATTGAACTATTATGCTAAATTTATTAAAAATGCCTCCATGATTTTAGCACTGTTGTATGAACTGTTGCATGTGGATACTCCCTGGCAATGGACAGAACGAAATGAAGAAACATTCCAGAAGTGTAAGAGTTTGCTAACAACTAGTGCAGTACTTGTACATTATGATGAAACACTTCCTATCAACTTGTCATGTGATGCTTCACCTTTGGGTTTAGGTGTGGTTCTGTCACACTTTATAAATAATGAAGAATGACCAACTGCATATGCCTCGAGAACTCTAAACAAGGCAGAAAAAAATAATTTGCAACTAGAAAAGGAAGCTTCTGCCATTATCTTTGGTATAAAAAAATTTCACCAGTACATTTATGGACGACAATTCACTATTGTAACGATCATCAACCGTTAATTACAATCTTTGGTGCCAACAAATCAATCCCGGCTATGGCAGCTGCAAGATTACAAAGATGGGCAATTCTGTTGTCATCTTTTCAATATTCCATACAATATAAGAAAGGAATTGAACATACAAATGCAGATGCATTATCAAGAGTACCTATTGTACATAATGATTTAGAAGAACCTGAAATTTTCAGTGCAATCAAGATGTGTGGATTTATTCCTACAGACAACGTAAGTGGTTCCCTGGCTGTCTAACCAAACAATGTGGACTCAAAACATGGACTGCCAGTGTTCATAACTCAAGTGTTTTGGTCCATGAAGACCAAATATGTTCTAAAGTTCCCAACACAGAATCTGACAGATATCAGTCTTCAGAGTACTACTGGTATGATGATGATATGATGATGAAACAGTGCAAGAAGTTCCTGAAACTAATAACAATCCAATTATCTCCAGGCGTAACCCAATACGAAACCACAGAAAACCCAATAGACTGGACTTGTAATTATTTAGGTTTAATAATCTTTTTTTTTTTCATAGGGAAGGTAATGTAATATCTCTAATACCTCAATGTTCACTGTAACACTGTCTCTAAATAACTGTAACTGGCTACTGAACATATACTGGCAATAAGCCATGTGGTATCGTTAAGCATTTTAAGCTTGCTACTAGAATGAATAAAGTTATCTTAGTATTATAAGAGTATTTGTATAATATATTACAGGAAGAATAGGTTCCAGAAGGCACAACAGTTAACCAGCATTATTATAAGAAAATTTTGAAAGTGCTGAGAGAAAGAGTCAGAAAGAAAAGGCTGCAATTGTGGGAAAATGGTCTCATTCTTCACTAGGACAATGTGCCTGCTCACACAGCACTTTCTGAGATTTAGTACCTTTCAAATTCCCAAAAGTTAAATCAATGCCTAAAGGGACACATGTTGAGTCAGTTGATGCTGTAAATAAGAAAACAGCAGATATGTTGAAACAACTGACAAAAACTGATTTGCTCAATGACTTCGACAAGTGGAAAACAAGACTACAGTTATGTATTACTGCAAATGGGGAGTATATTGAAGGGGGCAAGTATTAAATTTGTAATACCAATAAATGTGGATGAGTTATTTAGCCAGTCTCATTATTTAATAGACCTACCTTGTATGTAATTAATAAGAATTAGAAGTTTTCTACCTATCTATAGAAGTTTGAGGATGTTATCAGAAAATAAGGAACATTTAAAAATGTGTTATCTTATTGGGGATGTTGCAACTACTGCTGAGGTATTTTTAATAGATTTTTAAAATTTTTATGATATACCAAGAACATATTTAAAAAAAAAATTTCTACAATCCCAACCTAAACAGAACTGTGATAGCGATACTGTATCACTTTTTAAAATATTGTAGGGCTTTAATCTATGAAATTCTGGCCCCTACAATGATCAAGTCCAAAAGGAGAGTTACATGGAAGAATCTGAACTACATTTTTCAAAATGCAAATGCATAGCTAACTGGCCTCTGAAATTTGGCAACTAGCGAGGATGTATGTACAACTAAAAATGCTCAGTTCATTCCTATGTATTGTAATATCAGATTACAGTCTGTTTTAGTCTTGTAAAAATTATATTACACTTTAAGACTTAAATAAACCCCCATTAAAATTTTTCATTGTATAGTTGCTAATACTGAAAAGTGTAAAGCATCAGAATATTTTTTTCTTTTGAAGCAAGAACTATGGCTATCGTTTTAAAAGTAATGAACAATTTAAATAAGTTTTTTGACCCCCCCCCCCAAAAAAAAAAGATGTAAACTAGCAGTTTAAATATTTATTACAAAGTAATTTAAATTTGAATCAAATTTAAAATATTCATTTTATTACAACAGACTAAGCAGTTAATCAAATCTTTCTTGAAAATGCTAATTGCAATGAAATGTAATGCCACTGTTAAACTCATTTAATGAAACTAAAAAGGACAGGTCATTCAAATTTAATTTCTTGATTTTTGTTTATTTTATTCCCAAAACATTCAAAACACGTTAGAAGCTTTATTCTATAATCAAAGTCTAAATTTACATTTTCATTCTTATTTAAAACTTGCTTTTTTTTATTCTTCTTGAATACACTTCATTTCAGTTTTCACTCTTGTACTTTCCCTCTCATATATTTTAATGTATTTACAAACAGAATGATAAACAACTTAGTTTCAAGCTTAATTTTTTTGGCAGAAGTCTACTAACATTTTGAATGCACTATATCTATAGTACTCAAATAACACTGACACTCTGAGTTTGTTTGTAATTCAACACAACAGAAATGGTGCTCAATAGAGCCATTGTTAAGTTAGAATACTGTACCCCTGATCTGAGTAGAAACAGAATAAAACAATTGCATTAAAACTGGGCCAAGGGTTACTAAATTATAAGTACTTTTAAGGCTTTATTTAGTATTAGCTACCATGTGACAAACTTTTAGATGAATACTTTCTTTTTAAGATTTGGTGAGAAATCTTAAAAAGAAAAGAATAAAAACATACACAGTAACAAATAAAAATTATATCTATTTTCAATCATATTTTATTCAGTTTAAATGAAAAATGGGTTCATTTCAAATTTTATAGTTCTTGGGTTTTTATGGTTCTTCAAAATTCATGGGCTGAGAAGGAACTTGAAGCAAAACTATTTTATTGTTATAAAAATTGCATTAATCTGGTTTTTCAGGGTCTAAGAGTGAAAAGAAAAGATAAGGTCAGAATACATTTTTGAAAGATGGCAAATCGATCAAAAATATAATCAAAATCATCCTTGTTAAGCTCAGACAAGTCACACAAAATACTACGAAATAATAAATTTCCATCCTAAATTATAAATAACACAAATAGATTAACATTTAATTTTTATTTTGGTGCAATATCAATATTAGCTTGAATACTTTCTAAGCTTTCAATAGTGGAGGACCTAACAGCTTAAGAGGGTCTAGTTTGCTTACTAAAATTGAGTATTTCAAAATAAAGAAAAGAATTTTACCTTTATTTTGGAATATTTTGGGGACTTGCCTGTTGAACAGCTTGTTAGCTTCTGAAGTATCCTGCATGTTCTCTTTATTTTTTATGATTTTGTTCTCATTCTCATCTGCTACAGTGAAGTCAACTGCTGTAGTTACTAACTCATCCTGTAATATTATAAAGTCATTAGATAAAACAGAAATATACATCAGAAAATTGTAACAAATGGGCAAATATAGCTATGTATATTTTAAATAAAGATTCAGATAATTAATAGAATCCTGTGTAGAACAAGTTTCCAATTCCCAACTAATTGTTTAATATTTAATTTCCTCACCACAGATACCAATGCCGATACACGTTCAAGCCGATCAGTGTTTAAACCATTACAAACGAAGGTCAGTGTTTTACACAGTTATTGTATTTTTACAAAAGTAAAAATACAATATACATCATAAAGAATTAGGATATGAGAAAAAGGAAATTTTCAAAGATGTACCTTTGCATTACCACTAGAGCTGTCTTCATTGCCACTGTCTGTTATAGAAGTTTTTCTGCCATAGGCCTCTTCAAAGCTAGAATCACCTTCCAATGTCTTATCCAAGAATTCAGCCTGATACATAGTATCAACATCTTTTATTTTTTCATAATAAATTTTATCTTCAGAAGAGCATGGAACAGTGTCTTGAAAAACTTCATTGGAGAGATTCAAAGAAGTTTCCCCTGCCACTTCAGCATTACAAAAACAATCACCAGCATATTTCTCCTCAGTCATATCAGCATTGTACTTTTCAGAACATTCTGCATTACTTTGAGCCTTAAAAATATGATATAGTAAATATGCTTGAACTTTTACAAACTGTATTTTTCTAATTTGCGTAATATATTTTAATGGGGATGTGAAAACAAATAACAAAAACTCAAAATATACAAACATGCCTCTGCTAAATACCTTTAACATAACTCCCACTTATTTTAAGTACCTTTTGAAGAAAACATCAAACTATATCGAAAGATCCATTTTTAAAAAAATATCTTTCACCAAAACAATTTTTCAGTGATTTATGTAGTGCTTCCCTATAATTTTTTCACTTGTTAATACACATATTATATAACTTTTATTTAATAAAAAATATCAATAAAGATGAAACAGAACATCTCAGATATTAGGGATATAGTGAAGTCTTTCATATTAGGATTGTATGAATGTAACCCTATCACACAAAATTCATCAAAAAACCTTTCGACAATATGTATAACCTGTAAGGGTGCATCTCTCAAAAGTTTTTGCAAATAATCACACTCCCACCTTGTTAAGCTAACCAATGAAAGCTGACTTATTGAACAAAATGATCACTACCAGAAACTAACAACACACACAGCATGGTTAAATTTTTATCTGTTCTACTATGCCTTTCAACTCACCATGTAGTGGGAACAAACCAAAGAGCTGAAAACTGGTCATTGATAACATCTGTTACCACGTCAAAACAAAGATTACTTGAATGATAGTACCACTCAATCAAAAATCTTTTGACTGACCATTGCAGTTCTGAATTGAAACCAGATGCTCACCTGGCATTAATTCATCTTTAATCTTTGAAAAAAAAAAAAAAAATCTGAGGCATTTTCTTCATATGAGCTAAAAATTTATGGATTGTTAAGGAGATAGGAGAAAAAAAAAATTGGGGGGGGGGGGGGGGATATTAGTGCTTTTCAGGACTTAAATGCATGTTTCAGGATTGAAAGACACTTGACTAGACAAATAAGACTGTCAAAGTCAAACATGCGTCTTTAAATAACTTATTTAGATGAAAAAAAAAAAAAGTCTATCCATCTTTTAAAGTCAGACTAAGATTGGGTAACTAACAACTCAACAGAAAATTAAAATATTAAGAATAAATAAATAAATAAATAAATAAACATACAACCAGTTTTTAGATTTTTTAAATGGTTATAATTAGAAGTGACTTCTGTCTGATAAAGGATTGGATGTTCATATATTGAACTATAAAAAGTTGTCTTACAGATGATTACAGAATAATCAAATGAATTTTGTGGTATTAATTTAAGTAATTTTATATTGAAGATAATAAAAATCAAGCATTTGAAGAATGGAGAAATACCAAGTACATAATATTGTAAACAACTACACATGCACTGAGCAAGAAAAATTATATTTTGCAGTTGCTTCCATATTAAACCAATCTACACACACACACAATTACGTTCTTTGTTCAATTTCGACTAAATGCATAATGCAAGTAAAATTCCTTATAAATGAGCACAAATATGCTTATAGACAAATATATAAAAGATTTTTATAAGTTTAGCTTAGAGAAGCCAATTTTTTTACAAAGGAATCCATACAATTCAAAACATATACACCTTTAACAATGAAAATTCAGTTGTGACTTAGTTTTTTCTAGTACTTAATTCAAAACATCCCACTGTAAATGCATAAGTATTCACATAATAAAAATAAAATAGTGATGAATGCCCATACTACATTTACAGTTTCATTCAACAAACAGGAAATAAAAGTATAAACACACTTACAGCATATGTTTCATTTTGTTTTTCTGAGGAAATTGAATTAACAGCCTCTAAAACATTTTTTCCAGTGACAGGATCAATTATCGGCAATTTTTTTCTGCTTTTGGAGACAGCTTCCTGACTTTCTTTCTTCTTTGTAAAATCTGAAAACATAAAAATACAAAGGATGTTTTAGACATGTGTAAATAAAAATTTCTCTCAAACTTTACTTCAGCTTAAAAAAATAAAATAGAGTAGAGTGGATGGATTTTTATAGCAATTTAAAGATAAACTTTGAAAATGGGGGAATGCTGGACCTAGGTAGCTACAAATTGTTATGTACAGAAGATCTTGTAACTTGAGAAGCAAAGTTTTGGGGCTCTGTTTCATCAAGGTTTTAAGATTGTCTGGTTTCAAGTAAAATATTTGGTTTCAATAACACTATTGATTAATCAAAATACTAATTTGGTAGATATGCTGATAAAAAAATAAGTTAACATTCACTTAGTGGGCCCAAACATGCCCAATAAGTGAATGAAAATAAAGACAAATGTTTAGAAAATTTTAATACAGAAATTTTCTTAAAATTATTTGTAGTAAAAGGGAAAAACCGAAAAGTTTTCAATTACAGAAAATAAACCCTTTAGTACATTAGAGGGTAAAAATTAATTTGATAAACTTAATCGACAAACTTAATAGATATTTATCAGAATTTAAAGACTTTATTATCACAACTTGTGATAACTAGTAACTAATAATCAATGACTACTTACTACATTTAAGTTACAACAAATATTCATTATTACTGACAAAAAAATTTGCATTGTCATTAAAATAGTATTTAAAATGACATGTATTTTCCCATTAAGAGAAAAGAAAATTATATAAATTGTTAACAAATCTAACACAAAAAGCCCATTTAAGTGAACATGATTGGCAAAACTGCTTGGAATCATTGAACCAGTAGTGACCCTGATAATATTCTGCTGTGTCAGACAAATTCAGGGAAAGAATCAAGACCAAAAGTAATATTTATAGGAGGAAGATAAGTAACTTCTACATTAAACAATGAAATAATTGTATTAAACCATTTGACAGTGACATAACTATATCAAACTGTTTGACAATCAGTACCAAAATTAGAATGATGATATAAGGACCAATGTTCCAGTATATGACATTCAGTACATTATACATCTGAGATCTTCATATACAGAGAATTTTGCTGAGAAAATAGCTTGTTTATTCAAAGTGAAAAAAATTATATTTCCGGCATTCCATTTAATATATGTGTTCACACACAACCTGTACAATTCTGAAGACATCAGTGACTTCCACTGAATCACAATGAAGAAACGGAATTTCCTTATTCATAGCTATAAATGAAATTGAAAATATGTTGGTATAAGTCAGCTCATACTTAATTTTTCAAAACAGTTAAAAGAAAAAGCTAATTAAATATGAAAAAAAAGAAGATAAAGATTTCGTCCCCTTTCTTTGATTTTTGCTTACATATTTCCCAATTAGCTACCAGGTAATAAAGTTAAACAATCAATTTGGCACCATAATCACATCTGATTTTAAAAATTATTTTATCACATTAATACTTTTGAAGTTAATGTTAGACTGAAGCTATTGAATTCTTTTATCAAACTCCTTGGACCTAAAAATTGCAGTTTCAAATATCAAAATAATAAAAATTAACAAAAATAATAGCAAACAATGTGGCTTGATTTACAAGCTAAAACTATTTCAAGCTCTTCTGAAATACACTGTTCTCTTTCAATATCAAATTTATTGTTTTTGTACAAAAAATATTCTTCCCCCCCCCTCCCCCTCCCAGCCAAGCAATTAATTTATATTATACAAGAAAAAAAATATAGAGAAATAAAAGAAATTTTATTATATTAGTTGTTGATTAACTTTATGATGATAATTCACCACTTAAAACTTAAATATTACGATAAAACATAGTTTTTCCATAAAAACAAAATGTGCCTGCCATCTACCAATGATGCAACCAGTTGAAAGGCAAGACAAAATGAACATTTAAGAATATCAAAGAAATCAAAAGAAGATTTTAAACTTTGCTATATTGTATCCTCACATTTGACAATAATATATATATATATATATGTAATATCTCACAGCTGTAGGCATTTGATCTGTTGTCAGGATGAAATGAATCTTGATAGATTTTTAGAACTGTCTTTATTCTGGACACACAACGATGGCATTTTGCAGTATTTTACAGCACACATAAAAGTACATGTAAATTTTGGATCTGCCAGAGTTTTTAGCTATGTTACATCTTGTTTGATGAAGAAAGGATGCAGACAGCAGCATGCGATGATAGAGAAATACAGGACAAGAAGATTGCGGAGGTAACAAAAAGCATGGATGAGACATCAGCAGAGTACGAGGACAGTCCCGAAAAAAGCCCGTAGAAAACCCTTGCTCTGGCTTATATATGAAAGGTTCATGAACCCGACACCAGGGGGCTAAAATTTCTAATTGGCTATCGGCGAACATCTGACCTTGTGAGTCAAAAGTCGTATGATCTTTCAGAAGGTGCGATATAAGACTTGTGGTGTTGAATCATGTTCTAAAAATAACTTTTACTGTTTTGAGCGCATTTGTTTAAGGGATAATATGGTTGGTTAGGTCATTTAAGCTTAGATCACAATTTGAAATAGGGGGCTATACTTAATTGAAACGTTAATGGAAAAATTTAGAATATGCATTAATTAATAAATGTGGAACGTTATTATTACACACACACATATATATATGTACAAAAAGAAATCAAAAGATAAAATATTATTACCAGTAATGACAATTGTAAAATCTAAATATAGTTATAAATGATATATAATCTTAGTAAATCACAGAAAAAAGTTTCTTTAACAAAAAATTCATATCATGATGTTATCATCAAAATGAACTCACTTTATTAAGCAGAAATCAAAATGATGTTTAATTTCATAAAAAAACTTCTCAAGATAAAAATATAGATTCATCTTATCTGAGAACATCTAAGGATATCTTTATAACCAAGGATGAAATTTTGAGCATATCTTATACTAAAAATTTTTAACCAATTCAATCATTACTACAAAATTTCGTTTCTGGGGTGAAGACATATGCCACAATATTTTAAAATTCATTTTCGAATAATAATAATAACCTAAAAAACAACTAATAAATAATAATTTATGCACTTTGATAACATTAACTAAATTTTAAAATCTTGTAAGTATATTCTCCACAAATCTAGTTAAAAAAAAAAATAGTACATAAACTGATTTCAGACAGTTTCAGTTTAAGCAAATAATTATTTTATTTTATGAATAATGAATACCTATTGAAAAGTCCAAATATTAACTTTCAAATAGCCTCACATGAGGGCAATTTCTACCGGATCATGTTTAAAGAACATTTTCTTAACAAAAAAGGTCAAACAAAAGCAATCGAATAATTAGAATCAGTAAAAAGAAAATCACAGTTTAATAATTTTTTGCACATTAAAACAAACAAAGCATGTCATCCAAAATAACTAGAAATAAAAGTTTCTACTTTATTGATATAAGGTTAGATGACGTAAATGCAAACAGTATATGAATGATCGAACTATTTTAACTTATATTATTGCATGTTTACAATAACAATTTTAAATGGTAAAGTAGAATGGTGCTGTGAGAAGCAATAGTACCAATCAGTTCCTGGAGCATCATCAGTAAATGGTATATTGAGATTGTTTGCTCTATAGTATTGAGAAACAATATTAACAATATATATTTATTGTATGGATAACACATACGAGCTCTAGCTCTGATGTCATTCACCAACCAAGTCTACTTCATCTACTCTATCACCATGTCTCAGGTAGACTTGGTCCACTATCATAACCAAGTCTATTTCATCTTGATGCAATAATGCTGTGTTAGGACAGTTCCTAATCTATTAATAGACTTGGTGGGTTCTTAATTAAAGGTCTTAATTAGACCTTTTATTTGATGAAAAATAACACTTCTATACACTCTAAATGCTCCTGAGCTTGTGAGTAAGTGCAAATTTGATTTTCTACAACTCTGACTGCTCTTCTTACATCCTCTTCAAATAATGAAAAATCACTTTCGGTACTACAGTAACCACCGCTTATAGTGATCAGTGGTTATAAGAATCAACCGTTTATAAGAATCAATATCACGAAAACAAAAACAAATGTATTATTTCCATGTTAAAATTTTCGCTTTAAAGAATCAATCGCTTTTAAGAATCAGTTTACACTCTTCGCTTTCCTTTCATTTTTCCAAAAAAGCCACTTAAACTCTCAAAAGGCACAAAGTTATTTCTCTTTTTTTTAAAAAGAAAGACTGATAAGATGGGATGGAATATAGTCATAAAATTCATTCCTTTCTTTGTTAGACATAACATAATAGTTTCCCCATAACCCTTTCGCGACGGGGCGCTTCTGCGTAAGACACTCTCTGGGGACGGAGCAGTGGCGAAAAGAATCATCCCACAGGACGGGGGGTTTTCGTCGCTAAGCCTAACTTTAAAAAAAAAAAAAAAAAAAAATCACAAAAAAAAAAGTTTAAGTCTTAATGTCGTAATTTTTGGTACCATTTTAGATTATTAGTTAAGCTGTCGTATACGTAAAAATTAGCATTTAATAATCTTTTTCCTTTAATTTACATTAAATAATATAAAAAAAAATCACTTACCTTGAGAAATAATTTTCGAAAGCGCTATTGAAATTATTCCGAAGTTTTAATTGACAAAATACATTAATAAACTTTAAAATTAATTTTAAAAAATACAACACAGACTATTCACAAGAAGTAGTAATAAAATTTAAAATGAAGCCTGAGTGTGGTAAATCTTGAAGCACGGAGAAACACAAAGTCCTACATTGCAGGATCTACAAGCATAAAATGTTTGTTGCTTTTTCCTTTGTTTTAGCACGGTTTGTGAACAAACTATGCACCTTCATCGGCTTTTTTCACCCTTTGCGTTCATATTAAGGGTAGGAAAATGTCTACCAGATAATTGGATAGGTGCTGGTACAGATCTGACTGTAAACTGCTTTTCCTCTCGATAATTTTCATAGTTTTCCAAAATTTGCTCAATCAGTTTCATTTTAAATTGGAGAATCGGCATTTTAATGCCGTGTTTTTTGTCAAAAAGAATGTTGGAGTTCAATATTGTTATATCCATCAGTCCAAAAAAAAGTTTTTTGTACCATTTAACTGATTTTCTAAAACATGAATGGTGTGTCATAACTGCGTCTCCTATGTCTATACCACCCATGTTTTTGTTGTAATCTATAATACATTTAGGTTTCAATATGTCTTCTTTAGTAAGTCTATCTTTTCTCCCAGATTTAGCCATTTCTGGCCCATGTATGCTTGTTAGCATAAAAACATCTTTCTTTTTTTCTTTGAACGCAATGATGTTCATGCTGTCTAGTTGCATCGCATCCAATTCACCTTTTTTTAGTTTTCTTCCTGGAAAGTTTTTGGGCAATCTTTTTCTTGTTTTTAATATTGTTCCGCAAACATTCGTTTTTATGGAATGCAAATATTCCACAAGTGATATGGAATTGAAAAAGCGATCCAAATATAAATTGTATCCTTTATCACATAAGTCGCTCATCAATGTTTTCACTACTCTTTCTCCGTAAGACCCCTCGCTGCTTAACATTTCTGTGTCTTTACCACAATAAATCAAAAAATTCCATACATAACCGGTAATCGATTCGCATAACTTATATATTTTTATCCCGTAACGTGATCTTTTGGATGGAACATACTGACGAAAGCCAAGACGTCCTTTCCAAGCAAAAAGGGATTCATCGATGCAAATATTTTCCTCGGGTATGTAGGTACTTTTAAATTTATTTTTCAGATTTTCTACCATTAGTCCTAGTTTTCCTAACTTTTTAGCACTCTTGTCTGAGGTGAAATGCAAAAATTTTAAAATGTTAAGAAACACATCTCTAGGCATAACTCTATTGAAAAACGGAGTAGCGAACATCTCATTTGTAGTAAAATACATTTTCAAATCAGGCTTCTTGATAATGCCCATCAGTATTATCATTGCAAAAAACACTTTTATATCCGCAATACTTACATTTGAATATTTGACTGACTTAGAAGTTGATGGAGCACTTCTTTGAGCGTTTTCAGCAAAACTGTTTGTTTCTTCAACAATCAAATTTAGTACATCATCATCAAAGAAAATAGAAAAGAAATCAATTTCTTTTTCAGCATTTACTACAGAATTTGTTCCCGGTGTTCCAATAAATGTATGAGGATGTAAATCCTCTAGCGCTCGAGTCCAAGATGAGGTGTCTTGAGTCGAACTTCTACGGGAAGTGGGAGGCAGGCACTCAGGGAGCTCAGTCTCTGACAAAGTGTCCGTATCAGAATCACTATAAATATCGCTTTCTAACTCTTTAGACCACGAATCATCACTGTCACCTATGTCACTAATTGGATCATTTATCATGCGAGTATATTCTTCCTCTGATAAATAACGCTTTCTCGCCATAACTGGAGTCAAGGCCTTCCGAAATAAGAAGAGAAGTACACAAAATATAACTGAAAGCAACGCAAACTGTATCAGAACTGACGATAACAACCCAAAAGACCCCATATAGTAGCGAAAAAAAAAAAAAAAAAAGTATTCGGAGAGACAGCAGGAGCGCTAATGTTTATATCACGTGGAAAGTTAAAGAGCCGAGCTCTGTTTGTTTACAATATGCTTTCCCCCCTTCCCCGCAACAGCTGATCCGCAAAATACCAAACTCGGGCAGAATGTGAACAAACTGAAGGTCAGAATACTAAAACTATGTTCAGTTCAAAAGTAATGGACACCGGGCGCCATCTAGGGGTCTTTAAAAATTGTTCCAGCTTAAAATGCACATATGCATCACCCGTCCACCAGGTTCATTCTTCAACGTTGCATGGGTGGGATGCCCGGCTGTGAGCGACATTCATAGGGAATGCATATATGGGACACCCGTCCTGAAAGGGTTAAATGCTTTAGCACAACACTGTCCTATTAGCTTGACCCTGGGGCATCTTTACTCGTCCGGGTTCGATTTCACTTTTCTGCCCTGACAAACAAAAATAGGGATTCTTTTTTTTCCCCCACTTCCCACATCATGGTTGCAGCTTCCTGGACCCTGAAACACCTAAATCTTCGGCGAAGTGTCTACTATCACATAGGCAAACATGACATTAGTAGATTCAGCACGTTATCAAACCGTGAAACGTAAGCTAGAGGGTGAATCTTCGTCTGAGACTATTAGTATTGAAAGAATATTGAAACAGCCTCCTGAAAACTTCATTACGTTTTCTACCAACGGGTCAAAATGTATAGTAGTTTGACAAGTTATGGTTGTCAAACTACCATAGAAAAGTTTTTCTTGCTCCCTTCCTGTAGTTCAAATGTTAAAACTGTTAAGCAGGTATGTTGTAACAAATATTGGATTTTTTTTCTTCTCTTACTATAATCATGTGTATCTACTTATAGGTCTAGAAATTAAGTTGTATTTTTAAAATTATAAAAAATAATTTTAATAAAAGATAATTAACATAAATTAAAGAGTATTTTATGGTCAATTATCTAACATATGTATATATAGGTGTGTGTGTGCCTGCCCCAAAACCTAAATTTCCGCTATAAGAATCAAAAACAGTAATAACAAATGTGATTCTTATAAGCGGAAATCACTGTAGTTACTGCCCCTTTTTAAAAAAATCAATATAGAACTATATTCTGGTGCTATGATGCTATTTAGTAAATTATTTATTAAATAACAGCATTCATAACTACCCAAAAATCTTACATTTATCTCAATCAGAAAACTTTGTGGGGTAATTGTAAATTGACTCTAGCTTGGGTCTATCTTGTGGATACCTTTACATGACAGTATAACTCATAAGACATTTACATAACAAAGAACACATAATACCTTGTATTGTTTTTGTTCAGTATTAGCTGAATTTGTTCTCAAAATAAGAATTTTTTTCAAGACTTACAAAACTGCTTATAAAACGTTTTTGATGGAAAAACTTAAATCACAAATATTAACCCTTGAGTAGTAGCACGTCAGTCTTTTCCCCGTTGTTAGCAATGCAGGGAAGATACAAAAATAGTTTTCAATAGATATTAACATAATTTTCGTTATCTAATAGATGATACCAACGATGCAGTTTTATATATTTATAAATTAAATGTAAATCAATAATATATTGCTGAAAAGTTAAGAGTTAATAGTTTTTTGGTTTTTTTTCTTTACATTTCACACATATGTTAAATGGATGTTCTTTGCATATATATAAGCAATATTTCCAACATGTTTGCTTCATTATCCTATTTTGTTTTACTGTGCAATATATACATCGTTCTTTGCTGGGGGATCGTAGAGCTATTTTGGGGGGTTCCCCAAAAAATTTATGAATTTTTATTTTTAAAGGATTGGGTAAAGTTGATATTTTCTTTCTTTGATTTATGTGCTCCTTCGGTATTTCAAGTGCAGTTTCTTCAAAAGATGAGGACGTGCTATCTTATCTCCCGTATTTCGTTGAAATATAATTTGGCATTTATGCCAGCAATGTGCAGAGAGAAAAAACATAGAAAGTGGCCATCTAATACTTTCCCTTAAAATGGCATATGAGGCTTTCATTTCATCTACAACATCCACACCTCCTTTTATTTTATTGTAGAAATTAATTATTTCTGGTTTCTTTTTTTCTGGGGTTATCAGCAGAATTATCATTATACATTGTAGAAATCAATAAAACAGCAGCATTGTTTTGGGGAACATAAGGAACAAGAGTTACACCTCTCTGAAATCCAAACTCACAGGAAAATATATCTCTTTGCTTTGAAAGTAAGAATGCTTGTGAGGCCACCCTTTTATTTTTCCTTAATGTTCCTACCATTGTCAAATTATGCTCCTTTAAAGGTGTCTTAGCTAAAGGAACAGATTTAAACCAGTTGTTCATTGTAACGTTTCATCCTGTGCCAGATTTGGGACTCACAATGTGCTTGATAACAGTATGCAGCCAGGTGCTAAACCCTGCTGACTCAGTAGTCGCGCCACGGTTGAAACGACCAATTTCATCTTTCAGAAGCAATAACTTCCAAGAAAACAGGGAGAGGATCTTGGTATCTCACATGTGGGTAGGAATAATACATAAGGTCAGTTACCAGGAATCTTATCAATATAAGTTTAAGGGGAGGGAAGTAACCACTAACTAGAATTCCAACAACACTCTGAAGTTATGCAGGGAAGTTAAAGAGATGATGTAATGACAATGTAATCAATATTCTCTGCCTTAAAACAGAAATTTCAAATATGTTACCCACCTGAATCTATTATTAAATATGTTTAAAAAGGAAATCAATTAGATCCAAAAATGGTAGTATTTATTCCTCTCAGTAGTCTATCTT
The DNA here is from genome assembly GCA_907164885.2 of Dolomedes plantarius. NCBI lineage: Eukaryota > Metazoa > Arthropoda > Arachnida > Araneae > Dolomedidae > Dolomedes > Dolomedes plantarius. The sequence goes on from OU015495.1 coordinate 154,765,929, forward strand.
GTAGATATATCTACTCACATTAATATAGTTTATATAAATGTTGAAAAGTACTGCTGGATTTTAGAAAATGTTTTCAACACATTTATCTACAAAATCTTATACTTCTATAGGCAGTTAATTGATATCAACATTAGTGTTTTATATAACTCATCAGCACAATTTTTATTGCAATAAATCTTTAATAACTGTCAAACTTGTACTACACATAAAACACATTTCTCTCCTGGATGTCTTAATAAGGTGCTATAAAAAAGCTTACTTATATCTTATTTTTCCACTTTTACCAATTATATTTAAAATAATTCAGGCAAATGAGAAAATTTTATGAACAAAGCTAAATTTTTAAATTTTTCCTTCCAGAACCCCAAAGATTTTTGAAATTCTCTTAGATCTGTATACCTGTGCAGTAGTTTAAAAAATATAGCTTACTTGCATTTACATGGCTAGGATAAGAATTCCATATATCTTCAGATGAAACATAGCTTCGTTTTGCCCATATACACTGAAATTTTAAACAATTAGAATTATCAAAATAAAAACATATTAGGAACGACACTACATGATAAAACATAGAGAGAAACAGAATAAAATAAATAATCTGAAGGCATTTCCTATTGGTCATAGGTTTGGAATATATTGTATAAGGCTTCAAAATTTGGAAGAAACAATACCAAATAAAACTGAAGATATATTGTCATCTGTTTCAAGGATGAAATAGATCTTTTTAAAATATCTGCTAATAGTGACCTAGTCTCTATATTTTAATATTGATACAAACTGCTCAAATCCATCTTTTAACAGTTGCATTGGGAATAGAAGCAACATAAGCATACATAACCAGCTAAAATGCACAAAATTCACTCATATTAACTCTCATTACAAATACTCAAACACAGTTATTATGAATACCAGTTGTAAATAATTCCATGTTGTATATCTGAGAGTATTGATCAATGAATTGAAATAATATGGATAGTTACCTCATCGGGAAAATCCTTATAGCATGAATGACTGGCAACACAATGCTTTTTCAAAGGATTGCAGTATGCATGAAAAGGTGATCGGAATTTAGAAGATGAGTTTTGATAAGGTCCACTATACTAAAAACATTAAAAAGTTTTTTAAATTGTAAGTATCAGAAATCATTTTAAAACATAGATATAGACTGAACTATGTAACACTCTTAAAATGGAATAAGTTAAATAAACATTGGTCAGATTTTTTAAAATTCAGATAGGAATTTAATATATAGTTTAAAGGGTGTTAATATATTAATCTTCAGTTAATTAAAAAATAAATAAAATAACAGAAAGAAGGATAAAATTTTCTATATTTTAACTAACAAAAAGTATATATTATTATAACATAAAATGGTTATAAATAAATTCCAAGCTAGACCTCCTCAGATGCATGAAAAACTAAGCTTATTTATTCATTTCTATGAAGAATAATTTGAGATTCAGACATCCATTTTAAATGTAATTATTAAAATTATTATAGCTTCTACAACCAAAGAACAACATAATAATTCATAATGTCACATTTCAGGGAAAAATAATGATAGAGAAACAATTTAATAGTTATGTTAAATAACAAGAAAGCACTATCATTGTCTCATTGTTAAGCCTGACAATAAAAAGGGCACTTTGTTTGTCATTAGATAACTGACAAATGAACAATAATTTAATGCATTAATAAAACTGAACATAATAACATAGGAAAATATATATATTTTTTTTTTAATCTGTAAAAAAAAAGAAAGAAAAAAAAAAGAAATACCTTTTTAAAAACTGTTGAATCTTCATATTAGATTAGGTTGAATAGGCTTAAATATTTCTAAGAATATTAATTTGGAAAAAATAGATTAAATAATCAATTTGAGAAATACATGAACAAGTACATGAAAACATAAACCAAGAGTGACAAACAGAGCTTTCAAGTAAGAAACAAAATCTCAATCTAAGACAACAAAAAGAAATAGACCACAGATATTATGAAGATAAATAAATAAATAAAATAAATGTGGTGTGCAGATGAGAGAAAAACAAAAAGCAATCAAATATCTTCCTGCATATGAATAATAAGAATAACTAAAATTCACAATATACATAAAAGTTGAAGAGAGCGAGAGAGAGATAAGATAAAATTTTAGCAAGGAAATTAAAGAATTATAAATTCAAAAGGAACACATAGTATATTTAGTGCAAGAAGCAGTACACATACTCTCATCTTACAAAACTTTTTTCTTTTTTTTTACATTAAGAAATAATATAAAATTAAGTATTTCCCCCCATTCCTTATATTATTTAGTTTTGATATATTTATAAGAAAATATAGTCTTTAACAACAAATACAACCATATGAATACTGTATTTAAAATTCAAAAATAACAATACTCTTAAATTATAATATGATACTTCTAAGAAAGTTACAAGTTGACCTACAAATTTCAAGACATGGATTATAAATATGCATGTAAGTCAAATTAATACAGTTCTGTTTAACTATTAAAAATAATTTACAATAAAAAAATAAACTCCTAAAAAAATAATAAGGAACATTTTATTACTTAACAATTTTGCACAGATATATATATATATATATATAATAAAATTCTACATTAAACAGTTAAATATCAAATAAAAAAACTTATAAGTAGGAAATCAACCATTTACATTTTCTGTGAGTTCATGTGTTTATTATTAAATGTAGATGCTATTCTCAGATTGATACAGAAAGATAGAAAGTCATCAAGAAAGTTAAATTATTTGAATCTGTAATACCAATGCTACACCACTGTTCTTCCTTTACCAAAGTTACTATTTGAAGTTCCAAATGCATCGCAAAATTTTTAAAGAAAAAATATTACAATGTCTTACCACATGAGGAGAGAAACAATATGGATACAATCTGTTGAAATAATGTGGCAATAAAGAATATTCATGCTTTAACTGTAAGGAAATAAAGAAAAATTAAACTTATCATTTAAACAGTTGAATTTAATACATAAATATCATATATTTAATGGTATATTATGTGGCCTCATATACACAACACAAAATTTCCATGAGGTAAGAATTCTACGAAAATTAAAAACTGTAAAATACCATTATTGAAAATTTCAACAATTCAAGACACTATTATTTAAAATTATTTTCTTAACCAATTATTTACTCACAATATTTAACTTGTACAAAAAAATACTAAGCCCAAGAATAATGACTAAAATATATCGTCACCTGAATGCAAGAACTAGGTAACTCAAAAAAAATTATTTTTGAGATATCTGGCAATTTATAGCTATATTAGATAAGAAGTGAATGCAATAACTAGACAACTCACTTTGTTGCTAACCTAATGCCATCTGTTGGCTAGTGTAATAATTAGACAAACAGAACAATGAGTATTTTCTCACTGGAAGAAGTAGACATTTGAGATCTTCAAGAACTTGAAGAATCGAGTTACCTAGTTCTTGCAATCAGGTGACGATATGGTAGCTTTACTGGGTAACATGGTGCTAAGAACAATAAAGTAACATATGTACAACCTTTTCCGTTCTGAATGATAATGAAATAAATGGTTCTTATAAATGACCATTGTTTTAGCTTTGATTCTGAAACAATATCAATATATAAGTAAATATTCCAAACTAAAAGTAAGACAGATGAAAATAATTTTCTTCCCTACTTGATAAACCACAAAAAACTGAATCAGACAAAAAAAAGTTCTGAAATTTCTGGAAATTTGAGCAGATTACAAAATTTTCCCAATATCCTCTGATTATAGGGGAACTTAACAAAATGGTAGATTATATTTCTGTTGTAAGAGATAAATCTAAAAGTTTTACAGTCTTATACAAATAAATTAATATTTTTTTAATTTTTAAATCATTATATTTTTGTAAGCTTTTATCACTAACATATATCTTTACATGCTGTATTTCAGAAAATATTAAGCACAAATTTGGAAGAAAAAAAAGACTTACATTACAATATTCAGACTTTAGAGAAGTTTGATAACTACTTAAATCCATGTATTTGTCTGCTGACGAACTAGAATCAATAATACTGTGCAAATAAAGCTAGGGAGAAAAAATAATCTTTAAGATAGAATGCATTTACTCTCTTGTCTATGATTTTAAAAACAAAACAAATAAAACAAACAACCAGGTACAGAAATCCAAGAGTGGTGAACAGGCTTGCCAAATAAAAACACCGAAAATAAGGGATGGGTTTTGATAAGCATACTACAGGGAGGTCTTGGGGGTATGGAATACTCCCCAGGGAAAGGGGGGGGGGTCCGGGGTTACTCCCCCGGAAATTTTTCAAATTTTAACCTTTCAAATAGTCATTCTCAATGCATTTTTCATTCAAGTTTTGCAACTTACATAGAGTTTAGGTTAAGTAAACAATAATGCAATTACATAGAAAATTTACAAATCTAAAACAACTTAAAGTTTGTTTAGGCATATAGTACAAAACTGATTTTTATTTTATTAGTTTACTACAACAAAGTATGTGCCTTTATAAAGTGTTAGGGACATGTAAAATTTGTAATTTTATTATTGTATAACGGTCATAATATAATGTGCACAGAAAATCTTTGGGGGTACTTTTGAGTCATAAAAAAGGTTTTGAATGAGCGTGTCCCCACAGTCCATTGAATTGTATGACCTACTGTGTTTTACTGTGTGAAATACAGTAGCTAACTCTTCTAGAGCATGTACCCTGAGCATGTTGAGTTACGTCACTCCAACCTCCATAGGCAACCGAAAAATCCTTATTACAATAGCTACAGTGTGCCTTATTGGCGTTGTTGGGACTAGGCCTGAACCAATCTCCGTCCTTCATCCATTCATCCCTAAAAACACAACCTTTTTTTCAGGCCATCACTATTGGATTTTGAATGTTTACCATTACCACTGTTCATATTCAGGGATTAGTTTTATAACAAACACTTAGTTCAAACGCCACTATCCATCACAACACGATCACACACTAATCTGCATTTGTATTTAGCACTAGACTGAGACTGACTAGAGACTGTTATTGTGATGTTCGGCTCCTGCCAATTAGTGATGAATCTGGGCACATACAGACTAGTCAACAATTGTAAGTGTCCAACTCGTATACAGTAAATTACTCATTTCGGCAAAAAATAAGACTTTAGCTGTCCCGTATCAAAGTATCCTGGGACATGGGACAAAATTTACAAATAAGGGATTGTCCCTTAAAATCCAGGACATTTGGGAACCTTGGTGGTGAACAACAGAAAGAAATGAAAGGAAAAAAGATAAAAACAGAAAAATCCATTACCTTTTCTTTCACAACTTCAATCTCTGGAAGATTCCCTGGTTTTCGTAATGACAAAGGATGTAAACGAAGCTGAAGTAAGAAGTCTCGCCTATACTGTTTCATTTTTGAATGATTTACATTTTCATTCACACCTATAATGATTTTGCATGAAATAAAATTTGTTACTTAAGAATTAACTTTGAACAATTCATTCAAATATTCTACTTAATCTATTTTTTTTCTCATTAAGATGTTCATAAATTAACTGTTTTGATAATATATAAGCCATATAATCACTTAAGTTGATGTCAAATTCAACTTTTTATATTCATTACATTATCTTATGAAGGAAATGTTTCAGATCTACTCCACACAAATTGAAAACAACTTTTGTTACTGACTTGAAAAAAAAAAAAACTAGGTTACATATGAAGTTTTGGTAACTTATTTTTTCTTATTTTTCTCACAAGGGAGAGAGGCAGGGGTCAAGATTGGAAAATTTTTTACACAAAATTTTAATTCTTGGCAGTAATTATAATTTTTATTCATAAATGGAAAAAACTTGAATTTCAATAAAAATTTTGAAAACTATGAAATGAAGATTGAACAGCCTGGTTCTGTGTATTTAACATGCTAAAAGAAAACTTGCAGAATGATTTTACTCATTTTATGCTGGGATAGCTTAAACTATTTTTTGTAATAGCTTTTCACATAATAGCATGATAAAAAAAAAAGTAACTTAGATGTATATTATACAGTAAAAATGGTTATAACATGAGTAAGAAAAGGGTCATCACACTGAATGTAACTGTTTTCTTTAACTTCCTTAACTTATCAAAACATCACGAAAACAAGAAACAGAGTACAGATTTTGTTTTAAAATCAAGATATATACATATATAATCAAAGCTATTATTAAAGAAAAACAATCCACTGTCAACCAAAAACATTCAGAATTTATTACTTTAAAGAAATACGTTAAAATATCTAACACATAGTTTACCATAATAATTAACCACATAGTTGAACAATTTTTAAAATTATACTTACTTTCAGGGAACTGAAAATCTCTCTTATAATTTTCAACTTGATTATTACATGATACTGATTTTCTGTCTTCCATAATGAAATATACCTATATAAGTACATATACATAAAAATATTACATCAAAATTATTAAAACATATTTTGATAAATTTTCTAGAAATATACATATTCTTTAACTGGCACAGTTTATCAGAATAATTTCAAAATATATTTTGATTATAACTTTGAAATTATTCTAAATTAGTATACTCACAGTAAATCAAAATTTTATTCATAGTTTTATATTTATTGAAAATTTTAAAATTGAATCAAAAATAATTAATCTGAAAAGTTAATCAACTTATTCTCTTTTTTAATGAATTCATCAAATATACTATGGCAAAATTTATATATTCAATTAAATGTGATCTCATGTCATTTTAAAACACAATTTAGATAAAGAAATATTTTCAAATTTTCCAAACCTAAGAAAAATAAAAATTACAGGTTAATTTTCAAATACAGAGGCTGTTCGCACATTTTTTAGACGATTTTGGTAAGCCGTAATAAAAAATTGTTTGCTGCAAAAGAAATAATTGCAATTGTACTATGTTTTTAAAAGTCAAAATTATCGTCTGCGGCTTGAAAGTTTTGTTTTTATTCAAAATGGCGTTTTTAACAAAGCAGTGGTTCGAAGGCTACATTTATGCTCTTTCCGAAGAGAAATATGCATACTCCGTTATCCAAAAACGATGTGAGAGTCATGGTTTTGTGGTATCTAAAGCGTCGATAGGTAATATCGTCAACAAGAAAGGAAAAAAAACGTCAAATTGGAGCCTCAAGTGGGACAAAAATTCCAAACAAGTATCCAAGGAAAAAATGGACATCTTCGACTATTGCAAAGGTACGTTGTTTAATGTTAAAAGAAAATCCCCCTAGTCAAAGGACAGCTGCAAAATCATTAAAATGCTCGGTGTCCACTGTAAACAAAATGATAAACGTTGATTTAAATCTTAAGAAAGCGAAAAAATGCAATGTGCATCATCTTCTTCCAAATCATATCGCTGAATGCAGGACACGCTGCAGAATTCTATATGAGAAACACTTATCCAAAGAAAAATGGAAAACAATTGTCACAATAGATGAATCATGGGTATATTTAAATGATTGCAACAAAAAAAGAGCCATTTATTATCATAAAAGGGGGGAGAAAAAAATTTAAGTACACAGTTCAAAGAATTGAAAGAAAGTTTTTCTAAGGGATTCATGATTGTTGCTGGTTTTTCTTATAATGGTAAGTTAAAAATAAAGAGAGTGGAAAAAAATGTCAAGATTAACTCCAAATACTATCAGGAACATATTTTATCGCCAATTTTTCTGAATGAAATACCATCGCTTTACCCACAGTGCCATCAATCTGTGAGACTCCATCAGGACAAAGCTAGCAGTCACACATCAAAATCCACTGTAAATTTCCTAAAAGAAATGGAACAAAAATCTGGTATCAAGGCCATACCCTTCACTGATATCTCTACTACTTCACTGATATCTCTCAATTCAAGATTTCTACAATTGTGATGAATGTGTTTTAACAACAGATTACAGAAATGGAGAACAAATTTATGAAGATATAGTAAACGAACACACAGTGTCAGACGAAGAAGGTGAAGTTGAAGACATGGTAAACGAGACAATGCTACCGTCTTATACAGATGCAACTTCTGCTCTAGATGTTCTCCGACGCTATATTACATTGAATATGAAAAATGACACATTTAACATTCTAGAAAATCTGGAAAAGGGAATAGCGTAAATAAGGCAAAAAATGAAACAATCAACACTTTTTGACCTTTTTAAAACCTAATTTATTGTATTGTTTGTACTCTTTTTTCAATGTAATTTAAAATAACTTTTTATAAATAAAATAACAATAATAATAAAAATAACTTTTTTAAACACGCCAGTATATTAAGAAATATATTGACAGTTCTAAGCCTGTAAAGAGTGAAGGAAAATGTTATCTTTTGACAAATTCTGTTTAAGGACGATCTCTACTTAAGGACGATTTTTCACGGTCCCTTGAAAGTCGTTAAACAGAGAGCCCACTGTATAATGGGAAAGTACTAATATAGCTTTACCACTATATATGTCTACCGGTAAAGTCAAAACTTAAAACTTTTTTTGAGATCTGTAAATTATAAATGTTAGAAAAATAAGAAATACAATAAAAAAAAATTCAAATATTGAAAGATAGGTCGATCACAAAAAATAATCTAAAAGCAACAACAATAACTGGTACTTTCCCATTATACCAACCAGTCACCAACCTCTTGGTGAAGAAAAACTGTTCTTATATTCTTGCTGAGACCACGGTTTGATCTCTGGAACATCTACTTACAAATCACAGATACAATCACTGCATTACTAGCATAACAACTTTTTTTTAAGTGTTTATAAGTGGACAGATATGTACATGAAAATGAAATTTAAAGAATTATTTTCTGATGTAGCTTTGTCCTTTTCTTACATACACATAGAGTTGTTAGTACAGATGTAGTATACGCAACGAACGCCAAGGGGCGATTTTTCGCCAAATCTGATGGTTGTTTGGCAGTTTTTATATTCTGGCAGGGAGGATTTTAAGATCGGATGGTATTTTTTAAAATATTTTTGTGATAAGCTTTGTTTTACTGACCACTACAGCCAGCAGCTTTTTTTTACTGTACAACAGCCAGCGGTATGTAGCGAAGCCAGCGGCTGGGAATTTTCTGTAATGTTTTTGGACAGATGCATAACGGAGCGTAGCGGAGTGAAGCAAGGGTATCTGCGCAAAGCGAAGATCCCGTGTGCACCTACGAGTTTCATAAAGCCAGCAGTAAGTTTGTTTTCCAATTTATTGTTTACATTTCGCAGTTTAAGCCTAACAGGTCTCTGAACGGGATTTTGGCGCCAAATTGGCGATGGCCCATTGCATATACTACATCTATTCAGAGTTGTTTTGTCCACTTCTTCATGTAAACAAAATTCGTACATAAATGATAATATATATGGTAAAACTTCTCTAGCCAGACACCCTTCTCAACAGCCATATTTTGAGCAGAACCGATTAAAGAATCCACAGTGCCAATGTTATGGAAAAAACCTCTTTTTGACAGTCACTATTTTTTGGGACCATGACTGGCCAGCAAAGAGAAATTTCAGTATATATGCCACAAAAAGTAGAAATGTAGTTTGCAAAAAATAATGTGATGAAAAAAGTCAATTTTATCCTTTTTTCTTCTATTCCTTTGTTTTTTTATCACTTTAACTTTAAAATTGAGTTTGCATACGTAGAAATGTGATGAGAAAAGTGTGTATTTTCTTGTCCTCATTTTATTTAATTGCCGACTTTTTGCATAACATTGGTGACAGGTCGATATGAGAAAGTAATTTCATCCCTTACAGGGTTAATGAAAACAATAAAACTCAGGAATTACATTATACGAGCATTGTAAGTTAAATTCTTAAATTGTTCAAGTTCAGTTTTCCTTGAACAGCATTCAAGCAACATAATTAAAGAAGCCCTTTCGACAATTTAATTTACATCCAAAACCAAACCTGCTGTTACAAGTTTTCTATCCTTACTGGTTTCTTTAATATTTCTTTCAATATTTAAAGCTTCTAAAATCTACTAACTACGCATACTCCCTCTCAACAGTTTAAAACTTTGTAACTGACTGATTTATAATGTCGTTTTATTTTTTAATAACGTGTTTAACTTCTAAAAATATGAAATTTATAGTTTTACTACCAAAATATAAAGCTCAATATTATGTATAATGAATCACGATCACGCAATTTATGTAAAGATAGGAGGAAAATTATACTCAGGAAAGGTGTTTTCTTGGACTGCCATTTTTAGAAATGTAAAGAAAAAATTTACTGATCGTTTTACAAAAACTAGATTATAAAAAACAATAAGAAGTGCAATGACAGTATGCATAGTAAATTTTCTCCCAAATAATGAATAAGCTTGAAGTTAAAAAAGAATATAAATAATACATATTACTCTTGTCTCTAAAGAAAGTAGTCGGTGCCAAAAAATTATAAATTAATGCTTAATTTTTAAACTATAATTTTCGCTTTCAACTAAATGAACAATACAAAATTTAAACGAATTAAATATAGTCAACTTCTTATTGCGGGCAGTGAATTTGTGAAGGGAAAATGTATTAAGGCTTTTTTGTCTAATCACAAACCTTAGAGTATTCTCTAGAATATTCTCAAATATTCTCCAATTTCATCACACATTTTACACAAATCGAAAATCACAAAACAAATTTTTGCGGTTACGGGAAACTAAATTTTCATTGGCTAATTCAGCAGGGAATTTTTGTTGCCAAAATAAGAAAAAAAAAACTAAAAAGTTTCGCTTGTAAAAGCATGCTTACGTTGATATTTTATTTTGTTTAATATTAGTTATTACAGAGCTCAGGACTACATAGCTCGAAATCTGATGAGGACAATCTCTCTCTATATATAAAACAGTTCCGTAACTGACTGACTGATTGACAGACTGACATAGAACCCACAGACTAACCGCTGGACCTAAAAGGGCTGAAATTTTGCAAGACGATTCTTCTTATAGTGTAGGGGTGCACTAAGAAAGATTTTTGAAAAATTCTTCTTAGATTTTTATATATACACTACACTCTATTCTAAATAAAAGTAACTCCCGCTGCCGCTGTCAAAAACTTGTCACGCTATCTCCTCCGAGACCGCTGGGGGTTGAGAGCGATACCAATGGATACAGAAAAATGGGAGGGGGGGGACCAAAGTAAGACATGTCTCATCTTCGTCGGACTTTTATGTTTATAAGTTTTTTTTTATGTTTTGGGGGAAAATATTGACTTTTTCATCTTCAGATTACGATAATTCTCCAAAAAATGATCGTAGAATTTTTATCTTTTTATAATCTAAGACTACAGACATTTCTCTTTCAAACTAGACCTCATTTGTTTAAAAATATTTTAAAATAGACTAATATTTTCATCAAAAAAATGAAACAGTTTTTCAAGAAATATCGTCCCCTATGTGGATGTAATATCGATGCTCCTCAAGTTTGTATCTTACAGAGAAAATATTTACATCATCTGGAAGCTGAAAGTTTTCTTATTCATATAAACCTCATTTCAAGTCTATATCTTAAATTTTCGATTTTTAATTGAATTTTAAAGGTGATAATTCAACAGTGATGAAACGCCCTTCGCATTACAGGTGACAACAGTAAATGGATGGAAGCCGTAACATTGCCCGAGTATCACCCCTATGTATCTCGCTATTAGCGCCATAACAGAGGAGCGAGCGTAGCGAGTCTAGGGGTGAAGCCCCTAGTATATATATATATATATATATATATATATATATATATATATATATATATATATATATATATATATATATATATATATATATATACAGTGGAATCTCGATCGATCGTTTTCGGATCCATCGTTTTTTCCGTATGTGTCGTTCATTTTATCCAGTCCCAACAATCATATTGCTTTGTTATGTTTCCGTATCTATCGTTTTCCCGCATTTATCGTTCATTTCAATCGGTCCCTTGAAAAATGATAGATCGAGATTCCACTGTATATATATTATTTTATTTTATTTTATTTATTTATTTATTTATTTTTTTTTTTTTGGGGGGGGCAATCATTGCATACATTGACTGTTGTATTTGAATGTACTCCGTAGCGAAGTGCGGGTTTTCAGATAGTATTAGTATAAAGTTACTGCTGGCCGCTAGAAAATAGAATAGATGGGGAAAGCGAAAAATATGTTATCTAACAAAAAATAAATTACTCATAATGTTGAAAATTAAATAAATATTAATAGTCATTCCTTCTATATTCCTTTCGTAATATTATAAATCTAAAAATAATATTCCGTATTTTTTAGATTTATAATTCTATGCGTCTTCGTTTCAAAACAACCAAAAACTTTACAGTTTTATAAAACTGTCCACAATTTTTGTTGTTGTTGTTCAGATTCAAAAATTCTTGTATTTCTTCTTTTTTTCTGACGTTTCGAGAACGAAAAATATCCCTGTTTTACTTTAAAATCCCTAATATATTTTCTTTGACACGACGACGCAGAGCCACAACAGTTTTTTAGCTAGTAAAGCTGATGAAAGATCAAAAATCTTATTAAATTAAAAAATTTTATATGTTTGCTTTTAAGTTTACTTTTAAGCTCAATTTGTTATTATTAAGGTTATTTGTAACATTTTTTTATAGTTGTTTATCACAAATAGTTTGTTTATTCAGAAAATTAAACCAATTTTTACATCTTAAAAGGTTGGTTGAGAAAGGGTCCCCGACGAAGTTTTTTTCAACAAGTATCCCTGATCCACAAAAGGTAAAGAGCCACTGATCTAGAGTTAGGGCCTGTTCACATAGGAGTCCGTTGCGTTGCGTTAAGGAAAAGATGACGTTGAGACGAAAATAAACCAATCATAGGCGTTAAAAAGTTCATTGCTAATCGTTTGGAGGCCTATGATTGGTTTATTTTCGTCTCAACGTCATTTTTTCCTTAACGCAACGCTTCGGACTCCTATGTGAACAGGCCCTTACCGTAGATAAAAATTTCTCTCAGAAACTAAACATTAAAGATAACAGAAATTGAATTTTGAGTTGCTTAGCAATTATTCTTCTCTTTCGTGGCCCTAAAAAGTAAATTCTGCATTAGTAAGGAGTAAACAATTTACAAAACCTTTCTATGACCAATGAGAATTGACGCCGAAGAAATTTATGTCATGAAGCTGTAAGATGTATACCTTATAGCTTCATGGTATATGTATCTTTCACTGCTACCATGGATGGCAATACATAACAGGCGTAATTAAGTTCTATCTCCCCCATACCATTTCTGTGCGAACAAAATTGTGCACTCAATAATTTATATATCTCATCGGTAAAGGCATGGTACCGCTGTCAGCTCTCGAGCTGATAGCAATACGATGGGATTCCCGCGGCTTTGAAAAGGGAAATATCTCCTGCGGCGGCATTTCTATTGGAATTTGTTGTTTGCCTCCAAAATTCTAGTTTGGCTCTGCTATACTTAACTTTGAAATTTCCAGTTCCGATTTTATTCTTTTCGATCGGAGGTTAAAGTGGGGTATGTTCCATCCCTCTAGGTACTCCTAAAACCCATTACCTTACCTTATCATTTTGTATGTGTATTAGAGTCCAACATTAACATTGTCGCGTGCCAAAAATATTATTGTTAGGCAGATCACTCATTCACATTGGTAACTAAATTTTTTAAATATTTTAATAGGTATTCTTCTCCCATGAGCCCTCAACCGAAGACCTAAACATTTCTGAATTAGTTTTATAATTATAAAACCTTTCTGTTAGCACCAGTGTTTTCATTGCTGGAACACTATCTGGCCAAAAATCTATGGGAAGGGGGTAAAATAAGTGTAGAATAATCACCTAGTTCTTAAATAATTATTATAATTAATTATAATTCATTTCAAACGGCAATTCACCAGATTCATGTACTATAAGTCAGAATAATAGGTCATTCCACCGATTAGGTATGCGACAAGCGTAGTACCTGAAAACAGTCGTTTACTCGGCGCATCATAATCCCAATTTGCACAGAGTTACACAGGTACGAGTTAGTTTAGGACAAACGGAGCAACAGGGGTTAACGTCACATGGCGAAAGTCGAGGCCCCAACTTCCATTGTGTCTCTTAGCCCGGACCATTGCCCGGTTTCCAGCTAGACTGCGGGGAAGTGTGACAAGCCGAAGCCTTGATGGTGATACAGTGACTCCCTCAGAGGATCCACTCCCCCAGGAGACTCACAGTCTCGCTCACCGTTACCAAACGCCTTGGTCCTCACAACGTACCTCGGCGTCCTGGGAGCAAGCCACACCAACCCGACTCCGGCCTTCATGTATTAAAAATAGAATACACAAGAAAATTTAATTGCATAATGAGAGAATTAGCCCATTGAGGGCCTTATTATGTTTGACAAAGCAATAATTTTAGCAATGGACCCGTAGTAATAGGAGGAGTTGTACGGAAATCATGTAGGAAAATTCTGATTCGAATTATTGTTGAAAAAAATTACTCACTTTTATCTTTGCTAATGTTCTTATCATCGTCTTTTTAGTGAGCGAAGGTGTTTACAGCATTTTTATTAAAATTGGAAACTCTTGAACTCTAAGTACTTGAACTCTAAGTACTTGAACTCTAAGTGCTTGAACTCTAAGAGTTGTAAAGCAGGGGCTTTACAACTCTTTCTGTGAAAAATTTTGTCTTTGCAAGTTTTCCCCATTGAACAACAAGCAGGAGCAACAAAACAATAATTTTTTACCTAACAGTTTCTGAAAGCCAAGGTGTTTACGTGATTGAACAACAACAACAACAACAACAATCGTTCTTTTTTAATTCAACTTATTGACTTAATTATGAAAGCTTCAGGGCTGACAATGTGCCAGGTTGTAACGACTCCTGTACAATAGCGAATATTTTGCGAGGGGAAATTCCGGGAAGACCAATCAACGAGCGGTTTTTGCACATAATTGATTTCGACGGCTGCAGACAGACAGTCGCCTGGCGACATTAAGGCCGGAAGTGCTACCGACAGCTCACAGAACAGTTCGTCAGCTACAAAAAGGAAGTTGCCTATCGGAGGTGCCTAGTCGTCTGGGAACGTAACCGAATAAAGAAAGGTGGCGTTTTCTAGACCTTTCGAGAACGTTCAGCAGTGGTATATAAAGTCGCCGAACGCGGATTCGTTGTTTGCTGAGAGTCAGTGATTCAGAGACTAAGTTATTCAGAGTGACGCTGGAGCCGGAGACGAGGAGATACTGTCGGGCCTAAATATACCTGAATGAGCTCACCGACAACTCAAGTCTGACCTTCCTCGTCGATGCTGTGAACCCACGAATTTAATTTTTTATATATACTGTAAATAGCCTGTATTTAGTCGAGAAATGCAATTAATGCATAAAATACAAAAAGGCTGGCAGTCTTTTATTTAAGGCAAAGTCCTTACAAGGTCTTCGAGTTTTCTTATCGTTGAGTCTCGATAAAGCGTTCGTAACAGATTGTCCACTGAATTCATTTTAAAAGTTCTTTATTGACGAGTGGATTTGCATACTGTTAGTAAAATGTGTTGGAATTAGTACCGAATTTTAAAGGCAGTATATGATCGTTTTGAATTACCATGCGCCCTCTCCTATTTTTAGGAACGTAAATTTCAGGCTTTTTTTCTTCTTTGTATCCGTTAAGATGGATAAATAGCTTATTAAACATGGAAAAGAGGCACTGACATCGTGTTACTGCTGAATGAGCTGAACAAAAGTCTGAAGGTTTGAAGCTTTCCCAAAGAAAAAAACTTTGTCATTAAAAGTATGCTTGTTATTCTATTATTTTTAACTGATTATGACGCTGGAGACTGAAAAGAAGAAAAAAATATTACGTAAATAAAGACAGAATTCTTTAAATATATATATTTTCAAATAAAATACTTTAAACTTACTTAATAATCTCATTTAATTAGTACATCTATGCAAATTATTGAGTTTTCAATACATTAAAAAGCTGCTTCAACGGACATATCGTTATAGAAAGAGTTAGGTCCGATCGTCTGATCTAAAAGAAGTTTGCAATCTAGTGAATATAAGAATAACATAGATTAAATAGAATAACAAGAATTAAATATTTTTGTTTATATAGTCGAACCTCGTTAAAACGAACTTCAAGGGACCAAAGGTTTTTTCGCTATATCCGGTGGTTCGCTATATCCGAACCGTAAAGAAAAATGTTAGAGTTCACGAAATATAACTCATTAGTTGCTGTGTGTATTCAATAATGTTGCCACAAAGCACAAAAGGGAGAAAGCGCGTCCTGTGAAGAAGATGGTTGGCTCGCGGTTGGGACCTGTGTGTTATTCTAATAAAGATTGATTATAATAAAGTTCTCTGGCTTGTGACAGCTATAGCTAATGAAGTTCTAAACCATATGGAAGACAATGACGGATTGTATGTCCCACCCGATATTGTGAAAGGGAGATTTATCTTTTGTACAGCAGATAATTTAAACTTCCTTGGAGACACGCGTGATGGACGAGGAACCCTTCACATAAATGTGATGACTTCTTATCAAGAATATAACGAAGATGAATTGCAATCTATAACCCTGCCTGATGCTGAAACGCAGGTATCCAATCGTTCGCCATAGAAACGACCCAGATACATGACAGACTTTATTCACTGCAATGGGCTTTAACTCTTAAAGCCTAACAGTTTTGCTTTTAAGAAATCTGATATAAAAAAAAATTCAGAGTTCAAAACTACATAATGTAGAAGATTTAGCGTTGTGTCTGAGCAAAAACAAAATAATACGTAATACAGAAGAAATATCCGATAATTCTGGAAATCGATCTTCAAGTTATAATCATGAAAGTAGTTATAATACAGCATCTGATCCGACTTGGACTGAAATTATTCATCTACAGGTAGTTTCCGATACAAAAAAAAATACCTCCCCATGTTCCCATCATTAATACCGCCACGGAGCAAATTTTTTCTACATATGCTCCCCTACTGTAAAGCTTTTGGCCTTTTCGCCGAGCTGGGGGATCCCTGGATCGTAGGGAGAAATGCTGTGAATAATTGGATCAGTTATACGAGAGAAACTGTTGTAAAATTTAAAAGCCAGTCTTTTAATTGCTGGAAGAATATGTTTAACGCGTAGATCCCGATAGGAATTCCCCATTGAAGCTTATGCTCCTTATAGCTTCGTGGCTTTCAGCTATCATTTCTATTCTTTTAGTAACGCCATCTACCGGTATTAATTTAAATATTGAAAATTTTGAATTAAAATTTAAAACTAGCTACCAGAAATATATTGAAGTAGTTTTAATAAGGCTATATGTATTAGTAAAATTCCTTAATATAATGGGAAGTGAGAATGCCTTCAACCTAACAGAGTTTGAATATCATAACAATAGCAACAGGAACCACTGTAAAATGGTGGGGAAAAAAGTATTATATTCAATCCATTAAAAGGAACTGAAATAGAGCAGTATTTAGTCACTGTTAATGAGGTTGCAGGCTGGAGACTGCAGCGTTATAAAAAATGGTTTAAGCACTCAACTCTGTAGCTCGAAGGCACACTCACTTCTTTTTGCACTCGAAATAAAACATTTGTAAGTGATATACATAAAAAAATATCAGTCAAAGAGAGATTTAAATTTTTGTTAAATCCAATGTATAGATGAAAGTTCAAGAATAGGTTTCGAAGGGAAATTATCAAAATGAAAAAAAATTTATTTATATATTTATAAATATTTATTTTTTAGCTTCTGACAATACTGTTTCAATATAGCACTGAAATTAATTTGACTTACGTATTTCAGCATAATTTAGATACTGTTATTGTTTCTTAATAACTACTTGGTTTATTGTAGTGATAATATAGTTCCATATACCAATCCATTTGTGTTTATTTTAATTCAGTAATCGGAATTAATTACTGCTCTTTACGTTGCGAAGAAACTGCAGTGTAAGTATCTCCACCAAAGAATGCTTTTGATGACATTTTTCTCCGATTTTCCCCTATCGATGTCGTAGAATGTTTTCCTTTTGTTGTTCCCAAGACCTTGATTTTTCATTAGCCCCGGTAGGTCTAGGGCCCCCTCCCCCCAAATTTTTATTTTAAGAGAAAAAAAAGAAAAAATTCCCAATTCAATGTTTTTTTTTAAAATTTCACCTTTTTTAATAGAAATTTTTTTATATATCCTTCCAAATTTGATTGATTGGTTCTTCATACATATATAGTTATACGGCCAACTTTTCCTTAACGTATCTAGGCCGTAAAACGAGGTATGGGTATATATATATATATATATATATATATGTCAAAACATAACTGAACTGTCAAAATATAGTTGAGAAGTACGGGGAAAGGGGGCTTAAAATAATAAGAATCTAACAATCTATTGACAAAGCGCGCGTATTTTGCTGTGGGAAAAATCATCTTTTAAAAGCGACCTTGAGCGGAAAGCGAATAATTATAGGCGACAGGATTTATTTTTAGAAGTGTAAAGGTTTTGGGCGCGAAGTTAAAAATGCACGATCAGCAATATTGAGGGTCCAGATGCCCAAGGATGAGGTCTGCACATACGCCGTGCAGCAGGAGCTTGGAGGAAATTAAGTTTTGGCGGCAGATTGAGTAGGAATCTCATTGCTAGCGGATGCTCGCGGCAGTCGTGGTCGAGTAGATTATAAAATGGCGAAACGCGGAAATCAACCTGGAGAGTGGTCAACATACGAAGTTTAATAAAGACGGAGTTAATACGAATTGGATTATTTCTTTAAAAGGCCTACCACTCGCCCAATTCAACAATGGACGTGACTGCATAAAATTAATGTTAACACGGGAGCAAAACTAGCTCCGTGTCACACACATATATATACAGTGATTTCCGCTTATAAGAATCACGTTTGTTATTACTGTTTTTGATTCTTATAAGCGGTTGATTCTTATAGCCGAAATTTAGGTTTTTGGACAGGCACACACACACCTATATATACATATATTAGATAATTTACCATAAAATACTCTTTAATTTACGTTAATTATCTTTTATTAAAATTATTCTTTATAATTTTAAAAATACAACTTAATTTCTAGACCTATAAGTAGATACACATGATTATAATAAGAGAAGAAAAAATCCAATATTTGTTACAACATACTTGCTTAACAGTTTAACATTTCAACTACAGGAAGGGTGCAAGAAAAAGTTTTCTATGGTAGTTTGACGTAATGAAGTTTTCAGGAGGCTGTTTATACCTCTTTCAATACCAATAGTCTCAGACGAAGATTCACCTTCTAGCTTATGTTTCAGGGTTTGATAACGTCCTGAATCTAATAATGTCACGTTTGCCTAAATGACAGTGGACACTTCGCCGAAGACTTATGTGTTTCAGGGTCCAGGAAGCAGCAACCAGGATGTGGGAGGTGGGAAAAAAAGAGTCCCTGTCTTTGTTTGTCAGTGGAGAAAAGTGAAATTGGACTCGGACGAGTTAGATACCCCTGGGTCAAGCTAAAAGGGCAGTGTTTAGCTATAGTGTTTAAGGGGAAACCATTATGTTATGTCTAACAAAGAAAGGGATGCATTTTACGACTGTATTCCATCCCATCTTATCACTCTTTCTTTAAAAAAAATAAAGAATGAACTTCGTGCCTTTTGAGGGTTTAAGTGGCTTTTTTTGGAAAAATGAAAGGAAAGCGAAGAGTGTAAGCTGATTCTTAAAACCGGTGGATTGATTCTTTAAAGCGAAAATTTTAACATGGAAATTATACATTTGTTTTTGTTTTTGCGATATTGATTCTTATAACCACTGATCACTATAAGCGGTGGTTACTGTATATATATATATATATATATATATATATATATATATATATATATGTGTGTGTGTGTGTGTGTGTGTGTGTAACGAAAAAATGCGTCCTCCTATTAAATTACATATAACGTGTATTCTAAATTATCCTTTTAATAAAGTACGATCCCTCTGCAAAATTGCAAACCAAAATAATTTATATTGGCCCGTAAGGCTCGTGCAGATCATTAAGCAGGCATTTAAAATATCTAAATTTAATAACATCACCATGTATTTGGTCCGAACCCGCAGGCTTTATTAAATTTGTATATAATAAACTAGCTGAACATCCGTGATTCGCTACGGAGTACATTTTAGGATAATTACAATGAAAAAAATAATGAAATTGCTTTTTAGAGGATTTCCTTCTAAACAATATTTTTTTGTTTCTTCATTGGGCGTAACTAATATTACCAGGTTCCTCCGCGAATTTACGCGTGAGCAAGCTACGTAAAACTGACCGTGGGAGAAACAATTTTCTCTTAAATCTACGCCAGCGTATTTTAAAGTTTGGTCTTGAGACTTATCTATCGTCATGGCGAAGCATACTTTGAGGGGAAATTGCAGTTTTTAAAGTTAAAGGGAAGGTCATTGGGTATTAGAGGAATGCGTGGCACGAACACTTTTTATCCTTGAGCCCACCCGGTTAAAATAATGGCTTCGATTAAATTTTTATGCAGGGCTTTGAATTGTAGTCTAGTGCCATTACACAATTTCGGTGGTTTTAAATTCCGAAGGAGCATTACGGGTGTGCCCTTCCGCAAAGAGAGCTTATCGTATGGAAGACCCGGTGGTTTAAGGGAATTTAAAAAACTCTACTGGATAGTTAACGGCATCATATAAATTACAGACAGTGTCTATCGACTGTCAAAATTTCAGCCCTTTAGGTCGTGCTGTTTGGTCTTTGCGAGGTCTGTCAGTCAGTCACGGAGCAGTTTTATATATAGGTTTAATTTAATATCCATAAACATACTAATTTGAATTAAATTCTTACAAAACTTCAATCTCAATTAGTCTGGTCATTCAGTTTTATCTTTTACTGTATTTTAATATTTTTTTTGTCAATTTATTTCGTTGTTATGTACGTGATACAAAATTAATTTAAAGTATCACAAAAAGAAAAGAAACCACGTGATCAGCATTTAATAAATTAAATTCTAAACATTAATAATCTTTAAAAATTAACCAAAAATCAGAAAACGGAGGTAAAGATTCGAAAAAGATTTCGTTTTAAAGAAATTTTTATGATCTTTCCCGTGATGTAAATTTTATAACTCTCAGATTATTATTTTAAATGCAAACTTAAAATAATGTTACAAAGACAGCTTAAAAGTTTAATTTAAAAAATCTAAGAAGAATTTTTCAAAAATCTTTCTTAGTGCACCCGTACACTATAAGAAGAATCGCTGTGCAAAATTTCAGCCCTTTAGTTCCAGCGGTTTGGTCTGTGCGTTATCTGACGGTCAGTAAGTCACGGAACCGTTTTATATAGATGGATAAGGCCTGTTTTCAAATTCTTCCTTTTTAATAAAACGAAGAGCAAGCGCGTGATCTAGCAATGAATTAATCCCCGTGGAATGACGTGGACACGTAAACACCACGAGACTAAATTTGTCCAATTAAATAATAAGTAATTTCGGCCCCCTGTTGGCAGGATCAAGAAACCCTCATTTTATAATTGCTTGAACGGACGACTTCTCTCCTCTTCTCTCCTAAGGGCCTGTTCACATAGGAGTCCGTTGCGTTGCGTTAGGGAAAAGATGACGTTGAGACGAAAATAAACCAATCATTGGCGTTAAAAATTTCATTGCTAATCGTTTGGCGTCCTATGATTGGTTTATTTTCGTCTCAACGTCATCTTTT
Organism: Dolomedes plantarius; assembly: GCA_907164885.2. Lineage (NCBI taxonomy): Eukaryota > Metazoa > Arthropoda > Arachnida > Araneae > Dolomedidae > Dolomedes > Dolomedes plantarius. Next base: position 154,787,568 of record OU015495.1, read on the forward strand.
CCTTAACGCAACGCAACGGACTCCTATGTGAACAGGCCCTAAATCTCCTGGGATGTAGACCTTGTCTTTTTCGCGTTCCGTCCTGTTGCGGACGCCGCAAGTCCAGTGGCCGCTACAGCTAATGTCTTTGTAATGCTTCCTGATTAATAAAATAGTTGAATGGATAACGACTGCGTAATTTGCGTATCTCTTGTCTGGCTCCATGACTGCTGTGATCAACACTTCTTCCTTCGTGCCAAATTCATATTCTAATTGTGATTATTATCACGCACGCACGCACGCAAGCACTCACGCGTGCACAAGCACACAATCTATTGATGTTTTTCTATGCCAAGATTTTCTTTTTAAAAGGAAAGTATTATTTAGAGCGAACTGTATATTAAGGTGACTGTATACGCGGTTGAAGTGTGACGTCACGTCCGCCATTAGGGCACCTCCGCAATGGCGGCCCATGTTAATCTACCATAGGACGGGTAAACAAATATTAATATCTCTTAAACTAACGAATATTATCTCCCTGCAGTCCTGAAATCGATGAAGGATAAAAAAATACCCTACCTCAAAAATTGAAGAATGTGATTTCGTGCAAGAATAAGAGAAGATGGTGTTTTAAAATTCCATTCCTCTAAGCCTATCGCTGTGAAAGATAGGCTTAGAGAAAGTGATACTCTTGAAATTTTTTATTTATAGTGTTTGTGAATAGTTTTTTATGTTGTTTCTGTCTATGTGGATATTCTAACATAATCTAAGATGAATTAGAAAGTAGATTTTATTTCCAGTAACACTGATTTATCTCTAGTGCCATTGTGTTTACCACAATTTGAATGTGTGAAGAATGTAACGGTAAAGATGGTAACGGTATTAAAATGTCACTATCGATAAAAATTATTACTGTAAAACTACATATGTACCTTATTGTTCATTCGATTTTCAAATTCTTATTATCTTATATACTATTACTTACAAATTATAATTATCATGTATCGCAGTTTATCTGATAAACAGGAAATAGAACTGCGGCACTTGGAAAATTGAAACGAAAATAGAAATAACGATAGAAATTTACCTGATATTTTACTGTTACAGTATGTTTTCAAGGTTATTTCTCCTGTTGGCGCCATTCTAAATGAACATGGTGTATGACGTCAGGTAATCGAGAATCGTGTGTTACTGGGCAAGCAGCGCATCTACAAAACAACCCTGGCGTCTTATACTGGGTTGGTTATGCAAATCTCACGGTGAAGAAGCTGCCATGGGCCAGGACTCTGATTGGTCCTGATTAACGTTTAAAGGAGTAGAAAAAGACAGTTCGCTGTGAAGGAACCGGGAAGTGAATAAGATCATAGGACTCTAAATTGAAGCTCACAATTTAACATTTATATTCTTTAAAGCAGTTTTAAAGAAAATAGCTGCTGCGTATTGTAAGTATTTTATGTTTATGTCATGTGTCGTCAATAAAGAAAAATGAGAAGAGAAACAATTGTAGCTGGCCCGTCATTTTAAATATTATACTAAACGAAGTATAATAATCACCCCCCCCTCCTTTTATTTTACCCTGACATTTACTAAGTAACAAATTGATGTAACATCTGGAGTCATAACTCGTATGTCAATCACTTTTAATTGGTTTATCATTTTCAATAAAGCCAAGCATCCTGAATCCTTGTGCTGTAGCTTTGTCAGTAGGTTTGCTTCCAATTGTCATTAACAGAGATTGTCAATCTTATTCTGGCGCTTAAAGAAGCCATATTTTTTCTTTTAAACTTTTTCAAAATAATCTGTTTGGGATCAACTAATGTATTTTACGGAGTTTCTAAAATTCATCCGAGAAGGAAATTTAAAATAATTTGCCTCATTGCCATCATGAAAGATTTTAATATTAATAAATGAATATGCTCAACAAAAGCTTATTGGAGTTAAATTAAGCTATCTTGAGAGATTTTTAGCATTGAATTATGTAATCTCGTGTAATTTAAATAATTCGCTAGAGATTCTAAATATCAAGGCACACTCATGAGCCTCCATCTTGTTTCACAATCTCACCAAAATATATACGCCCAATATGCCATATATATGCACTTTATTACCATTTTGTAAAATGTCTGTCTTAGAATTCTCTTTTCGGCTTCTTGAAAAAACCAGTTTCCTCACTCTCTAAACTAAGACGTTGCATACATAACAGCCTACCCGTTATTCAAAGTAAAATGTCTCTCAAATGAACTTTTTCTCTGTAACAAACTGTACTGAAGGTATAATTCTAATTTGAGAATGTGGAGACACCTAAAATGTCAAATTCTCCCTTCCCTCTCCATATAAGGTTTAAAATACAAGTGAAATATATTTGCTTCCACAAATAGAGGCAATTTAAGAAAATATTCAAGGAGGAAAGAAGGCCTCTCTAGAAATCAGATCAATATGATATCTTCTTTTGGTGACAATGGACAACAAAATACCTGATGCACCAGCCCGGATATCTAGGAGACTTAAATTTAGTAAGAAAGATGATCCTACTCGTAATGTAGACGAAAGAGTTCACATAGAATCCGTAAGCGTTAGCGTAAAAAATTCTAACTAATCATACACCATTCATTGACCCATTTAACCAATCAGCGTCAACTGAATCTTAACGCACACGCTGACGAAATCTACACTCTTAGGGCCTGTTCACATAGGAGTCCGTTGCGTTGCGTTAAGGAAAAGATGGCGTTGAGACGAAAATAAACCAATCATAGGCCTCCAAACGATTAGCAATGAAATTTTTAACGCCTATGATTGGTTTATTTTCGTCTCAACGTCATCTTTTCCTTAACGCTACGCAACGGACTCCTATGTGAACAGGCCCTTAGACAAAAAAAAAAAAAAAAAAAAAAAAAAAACAAAAAAAAAAAACAAAAACAAAACGACGCACCAAGAAGAGTATTGCAAATTGGACACAAATTGATATGCATACAGGTTTCGACGGAAAATGCAAAATTTTGAAGTTTGGCGGCCAATGAATGAACACGTGACGCTGCAGCACATCTTAACTGCGCAACTGGCAGGATATTAAAGAGAAGAAATTTCGATTCCAGGTCATAAATTCTTCGCGAATTTCATTCCGTGCACTCAGGTAGACAGTAACTATGCCTCGCATACAGGTGCGCGAACAATATGCGCAGATGTCAGCATTTGAGAGAGGACGTGTACTTGGGCTCAAAGAAGCCTGTTAAGTCTAATCGGCGAATCGCTCTACATTTGGATAGGATTGATGCCACTACTCGACAATGTTGGCAGGAATGGGGGAACCATGGCCGAACACAGAGTCAAGAAAGAAGCGGTCGGCCTAGAGAAACGAGAGAACATGAGGACCGAGCAATCGTCAGAGCGGCACTCACAGCCCCAGATTCATCATTATAATCAATCGTACGTGCAACTGGTGCGTCAGTGACCACATGGACCATTCATAGGCGGCTCAGAGAAAGGAGGTTGAACTCACGGCGCCCCTTGCGCCGACTTCAATTGACCTCTGTACACCGACAAGCCCGTTTGGAGCAGGCCCGGACTTAGAGACCCAGTGCCCCTAGGCACTTGACATTTGGGCCCCCCAACATCTCGAAGCTATTTTGGAAATTTAGCAAATTAAATGCACTAGTACAGAACATATAGATTTTAATCGACTTTAATGACTTTAATAAACATCAGAATAATACAGGGGAAACGAAGAGGTCTAATTCTAGCTTTGTTGCGCGCAGGGCTGTAAGTTATATTATGAGCGCCCTGTTTTGGCAAAATGTAGTAAAAATATTTATTATAATATTATTTTCGATAAAGCTTTTTGATAAGGCAAACCAGGCTTTTGAGCTAATGTTTAGCCACCGGGGCCCCTAGGCCGGGGCCTTGTAGGCCTAGGCAGAAATCCGGCACTGGTTTGAAGTGGTGTCGGGCACATTCGACCTGGAATGTCGCTGACTGGAGTAGAATTGTATTCAGTAATGAATCCCGCTTCGAACTGAGCTCCGATGACCAGCGAATACGTGTTTAGAGACGCTCCGGACAGCGGTGGGAGTGTTGTCCTTCATATCACGCCATCCTGGACTTACATTTCAGCAAGATAATGCTTGCCCACACACAGTGAGAGTTTCTACTGCTTGTCTTCGTGCTTGCCCAACACTACCTTGGCTAGCAAGTTCACCGGATCTCTCCCCCATTGAGCACGTTTGGAGCATTACGGGTAGGGTCCTCGAACCAGCTCCGGATTTTGACGATCTAATTCGCCAATTGGACAGACTTTGGCACGATATCCCGCAGGAGGACATCCGCCACCTCTATCAATCAATACCAAGCCGAATAACTGCTTGCATAAGGACCAGAGGTGAACCAACACGTTACTGACTTTTTCACTTTGTGAAGCTATTTCTCTTGAATAAACCATCCAATTTTTCTCAAATTGTAATAATTTGTTTTTCTGTACATGTACGGTTACATCTACCGATTTTCGTCCCATTCGGATAACTCCTTCTTGGTGCGTCGTTTTTTTTTTTGTTTAAGAGTGTATGTATAGAATCCGTCAGCGTTACGCTTATTCCTATATTATAAACCAATCACAGGCCCTAACAGTTTCATGGTTAATCGTTTGGAGATTTGTAATTGGTTAAATATATTTCAATACGAGTAACACTGACGCTGACGGATGCTATGTGAACAGACTAGTGCAGGGATGGCGAACCTGTGACCCGCGGGTCACATAGTGACACGCGAAGCAATTTTAGATGACACGCGAGACGATCTCATTGTTTTAACATCAATTTAATTTAACTTTTCAAATTCTGATTTCCATTCGTCGCACTGACAGATCCATAACCTAATTTATACTAGAAATAATTTTTAAAAAATAATGATTGTTTGAAATTTATTTTTTCCTCTTTTTGCCAAACAGAAGTCTTGAAACACTATTCTTCAGTATTAGCGAATGCGAAAGAAATATTTGACGAAAGATTCTCCCAATTTCCTAAAATGGAGAAAACTTAACAGTTTGTCATTTTACCACACAAACTTAAATTTGAAGATCTTAAATTATCTTCTTTCGATTGGCTTCAAATTGATAACTTAGAAATGGAAATGGTTGAATTTCAAAACAATGTTGTATGGACGAATAAATTTGCAGAACTAAACGTAAACTTAGAAAAAAAATTACAAGATCTGGAAAATTGTGACGAATATATTTTAACAACAAGCACTGAAAATATTATTTTAACTGAATGAAACTCGTTGCCTAATTCGCTAATGTCTATGAAAAAGTTAGCAAGAGCTCTTTTGACTATGTTTGGATCAACCTACGTTTGCGAACAATTGTTTTCGACAATGAATTTTATTAAAAGCAAGAATAGAAATCGCCTTGGCATCGACTTGTCCGCTGCGTGCGCACGATTAAAATTTACAAATATCGAACCACGTATAAATAAATTAAGGTCCGAAAGATAACAACAAGTGTCACATTAAGTTCGATAATTCTGTACTTATTTTCTTCCTGATATTGATAGTTTTAAACAAACCATAATAAAAAGTTAAATTTGTTTTTGTTTTAAATATATATCGTATAATTTTTTGAATATCCGAAGGTCTTCCAAAAGGCCGAAAAAAAAGTTTTAAGTGACACGCGGTGTTAATTTCTACGGTTTCAAGACATTTTTTGACACGCGTTAGAAAAAGGTTCGAATTCCCTGACTAGTGTAATATCAATGCTTTCATAAACTGGCGATAAATCAGCAATAAAAGTATTGCGAGGCGTGCGTTCTGGCAACTTAAGGAATGAGATGAGCGTTCACCTGTGCACTTGTTTATTCAGGAGCCCTAAATAAACCAATGGAAGCGATTACAGTTGTGACTCACAATGTTACTCCACCTTTCAATGTTACACGTTAATTTTAGATTCCAAATGTAAAAATGTAAGTTTCGGTGAATCAGTATAGGTATGCTTTCGACAAAAATAAACTAACAATAATTCCATGAGGCAGTTTGATGGGTAAACGTCACTTATGCAATCGCTTGGAAAACGAATTCTATTCCTGTTCGTTTTACAAGTGGAGCTCTGCTGTCTTCAATTTGTGGTGGCACAATTGTTTAGGCATATATTTCCATATGAATTTCAGTAATCCATGCATTTTACAAGAAGCGTTTTACCTTCCGATTTCGCAAGAGTTGAGAAGTGACATGTTGCGTGAAACTGCAGCATAAGATTAAAGCGTGAAATAAATGAGATAAGGGATAGAAATTACACAATATTTCAATTTAAAATTTTGCAATATCTTTGAAAAAGAATAACAATTTTCTACTTGCATTTGTAAGTATCCTCGGATGGCAAGGCACCTGATTTGACTACTGTACACATGGGAACTACATAGGTCAGAGGTTCCCAGCCTGTGGTCACGACCCCCTAGGGCAGGGTTGTCAAACTCAAAGGCTACCTTGGGCCAAACAAACAAGGTTTAACTATAGGTGGGCCGCAAAAAAATCAATATTAATAGACACGTAGGTTTATTTACCTAATTACAGTATATTCAACATAAATATATGCATTTTGTTTAATAATAGCAAAAAAAAAAGAGTATCATTAAAAAAACATTTAGCGAATTCTTCCTATCTTATTATAATTCTGCGTCGGTTATTTTGTTATATATTATTGTGTGCCAATATATTGGCCGGGCTGCAAAAATGCTCGTCGCGGGCCGCATGCGGCCCGCGGGCTTGCGAGTTTGACACCCCTGCCCTAGGGTGTTGTGACTGTTTACCATGTTTTTATTAACCTGCTTTCTTGTTTGTGTGTTTGTGTGTGTGTTTGTCAAGTACAAATCTTGCAATCGATTTTTAACTAACTTCCCGACTAGCTAGACATTCGAAACTTTTAGAATAGCTCAGAACACGATGACAATGCATTTTTGAAATACTTTTAACCATCTTTAAGCAGAATTAAATTAATTTTCAGTTATTTTCAGTTAATTTTGTTTTGTAGACTGTTGCAGCCATCTATTGGCCGGAACGGGAACGAAAAGTTAAGTGCAAGTTAACTTCCAATTAACTTCATTTTCTTTCAAGTTGATGGGATAATTCATCAAAAAAAATTTAAAAAGTATTTATTAATACATAGAATTGTCAAGTTTATATGATTTAACAGAAAATTTAAAAACATGGTATATAAAAAGTTTTTTTATCTTGTAATTATTTTTTATTGTATTAAAATAACTTTTTAGAGAATTTCTCCGAAAGCACTTGTCAGTATTTATTTACCATGAAACTGTGGGGCAGTGATGTTTTTTAAAGGAAAATGTCTCATTCAAAGCGCAAACTCAGTTCGTAAGAAATGTACGGCCTTTATTTGGCTGTAAATAAAAATCGCGGTTACTTACTACGTACAGTAGACAAATTCTGAACGTCAGTTTGTCTTTCATCATTCTATGCTGTCACTTCCGGCATCGCTGATGTAGTTTCTCCAACGGAATAAAACAATTTTATTTAGGAAAGAGTTTTTTATTGGCATATAATTCTGAATAAATAAGGTAGGTACATTATTTTTCTTCAGGTTCTGTTCTGTTCTTGCTTTTTACCCACCTTTGACTGAGGAATGCATGTTTCTTAATGGTCTCCATTTCTGACGAATTTCTTTCAAATTTCACTTTTGTTTAATTAAACATTTAGTTGGAATGAAACTGTGGAAAATGCCATTTAGTGTTTTTCCTTCCTGTATAAAAGGCATTTTTAATGAAAATGCAGGATAGGAAACATGCTTGGAAACCATTGAAGGGGGGGGGGGGTCGCGTCTCGAAAATGGTTGGGAAACGCTGACTTAGATAATTTGATTCACCTCACACCCGTTTCACACGCACACTATATGCGAGGCTACGGTAGTTAAAAGGACGCAAAAGGTCCCATCTCATGAAATCGCTTATAACTGCACTGACAAATAAAACAAAAGCTAAAGCTTCGTAACTAGAATGTCCACATGAGAATTTACCATCTTTTAATCAGTTTGCAAGACGATTAATACCTCAAGTTATCCGTGTAATGATGCGCCTTCGAATATGTGCAAATTTCATAAAAATATTAAGAAGTTAAATCAATCGAAGGCTTTCACCATTACATTTATTTGTTAGAATTGGAAACGCCGGTTGAACGGGTCAGTATAATTACAAAGCGGAGCGGTCCTGTTGTATGATGTGGTCAACGAATAGAGTTTACGACGGCGGTGTGCACAGGAGGTTTGATTCGAGACAAGATAAGCAGTAGTTGACTGTCCCGTCCGAAGACATGCACCATTTATAGTGACTGATCGCTGTACTGACAGTACTCCCGCGCAGCCCGGAGTCCCCGAGCCGCGCTGATACCATTCGCGTCACACGCTCGCAGAGCGTCCAGGAGCCAAATTTAGATAGGAATCACCGAAAGAACTAGTCAAATAATAATTAGGAAAGGCCACACGGGCTAAGGAATTTAGCCTAGAAGGAGACACCACCATACTTTATCGAACCACCTATGACATTCGGGTTTTGCACCAACAGTGCACCCGAATCATACTTTATTTAAAAATTCAAGTTTTACAGAAAAATTTACACAAGCCAAATTAGATGCTGACCGTTCAGCAGAACGGGACTGTTGCGTTCAGGAGATTTTTCACCACCAATTGGTGGTGAAAGTATAATAGAAAGTCGGACTTACAGTAAAAGTCCGTGAAGAACTTGTTCTTAGTCCAGCTTGTTGCCTCTGAGGGCAACTTTCTTCTATGTGCATCCCACTCTCTGCACTCGAAGATGCAATGATCAGGCGATTGTATAGTTCTGAAACTGCAGGCGTTGGGTTTGTTATGGGACCTTTCCTGGTAAGTTCCGAAACACTCGTGTCCCGTGATTGCCTGGTTGGCTAGGAAGTCCGCACAGAGTCTCTTGAGCAAGACCTACTTGAAGACTTAGTGGACTCTTCTCCCCTTAGGGGATTGATCCCACTGTTCTTGCCAGGCAATGATTCCTTCTTGGAGCAGGAGCATCTTCACCTGCCTCTTGCAGGACTTAACGACAGTGGAGATAACCTCCAGCTCAGTATCTGCCTTGGCCAGCTTATCCACCTCTTCGTTTTCTAAGTTCCCCACATGGGCCTTGACCCAGTGGAGGTGGACTTGCGCCCCCATGTCTTTAATTGATTCTTTCACCTTGTACGTTAGTTCTCCTTTGCTCCCTAGTGCCCTTAGTGCTTGAAGGGCACTCCTGGAGTCGGAGAAGAGGTCCATCTCTCGTAATACGTTTATTTTAGCGTGGTATAAGGCCATGGCAATGGCTCTGACTTCCGCCACATAAGATGTGGCGTTGTCAGACAGTCTCTCCCTGTTGCTGTGGACTTCTCTTCCGCTTTCGTAGAAAATGAAGGCAGAGCCGACCTTCCCATTCAGCTTCGAACCATCCGTGTAATAGCTGGAGGTTGTCCTGGCCTCCGAGCTGTAGTCCCAGTCAATTCTAATCAGGTTTTCTACTTTACTTAGTACCTTCTTTTTAACGCAGTAGTTGTCTGCGTTGAAGGTCTGCCCTTGGACTTCTAACTGTGAGCCTTTATGGTGGAGCATGTAGAGTTTTTGCTCCATCTTAGCTTTTATGTCTAGCGGGAGGCACCCTGCTAGGACGCAGAGGGCGTCTGTCGAGACAGTTCTGTAACACTTGGTCAGCGCCAGAAGAAAGGGGCTTTGCGTATGCGCCAACTTAAGGTTTATCCTGTTCGAATCTCTATACCAGCTCTCAGCCCCGTAGAGCACTATCTTCTCCACCACCAGAAGGTATATTTCTTTCAAGACTTTTGGGCTTAGGCCCCAGGTTTTCCTCGAATGTCTAGCGATCTTATGAAAGAGCTTGAGTGCTCTTTCTTTTGCTTTATCAATGTGGGTAATGAATGATAGCTTTTTATCTAGGGTTACCCTTAGATACCCTATCTCTTGTCTATATTTGATAGACTCATTACCCATCTTGATTGTCGGACGTCTCGTGACGTTGCCCTTCCAGGGGAAAATTGTATATTCACTCTTATCCAGGTTGAATTTCAACTTGTTCTTGCATACCCAGTTGTAGCAGAGGTTAAGTACCTCTGTGGAAGTGTCCGTAAGTTTATAGACTTTAGGACTGCTGATCAAGATTATAATGTCATCAGCAAAAGCCTGCATGTGCACTTTATTGGATGATAAGTCACTATTTAAAAGATCATTTATCAAGATCAACCAAAGTATCTGTCCCAAAGATGAGCCTTGTGGTACACCCACGTTGTAATTCTACCTGGATGCCGAGAGGTTGACAGTTCTGCTTGTGAGGAAACTTTTAATGATTTCCATGAGTTCCGTAGGAACTCCCATCTTAGACAGTTCTGCTATTATATTGCCTTTCTGAGCCGAATTGAAGGCGTTGCTTATGTCTAGTGTTATGGCGTACGTGTGTTCCTGTGCCGCCTTAATTTTGTTCTATTTTTTCCAGCACTCCCTGGATGGCGTCCGCCGTGCTGCGGTTTCTTCTGAAACCAAATTGATTGCCCGCTAATAAGTTGTTGGTCTCCAGGAATTCGACTAGCCTGTTTGAAATGATTTTGTCCAGCACCTTCCCCAGGACTGGGAGAAGGCAAATTGGTCTGTAAGACTCAGCACGTTGGGGTTTTTTTCCCTTCTTTCTGGAAATATACCACTGTTGCCCGTTTCCAGGCGTCTGGGAAAGTGGAGCTTTACCAGCATTTGTTATATAAGCCCTTCAAGAAGTCCCCATTGCTTCTGAGTATTTCTTCTATAATGCTTAGAGTAATGCCGCCGTATCCTGGAGCTTTGTTGGCAGCCATATTAGAAATATTTTTCTCAATTTCAAGGAGAGAAATCTCCGAGTGGATTAATTGATTGGTCCGTGTCATGTTGGGATCTTGCACGCTTTTAAAATGGTGTGCTGCTAGGATCATTTCTCTGGATACTTCATCCGTGATGACACTGCCTTGTTCATCTAGAAGCCCAGATTTGGCGCTGCTGTGGGCGTTTTTGTTCTTGTTCGTGCTCTGGAAGAGCGCACCAAATGTGTCCTTGGTTGTGATTTTATCAATATAGGTTCTGAAGCTGGCTCTCTTCGAAGCTAGAAGCTTCTTTTTGTAGCCTGCCCTTTCTCTCTTGAATACTGCCTGCTTAGCGATCCTGGCTTGTGGATCGTGTTCGCATTGGTAAAGCCTCCGAAGAGCCCTTACTCTGCTCCTCTCAATAGCCAGTTCTGCTATCCACCAAATGGCGTTCTTTCTACGAGTCTTAGTACTCTTTTTCTTGTGTTTTGCACACATATTGTTTATGTCTCTATTGATGTCGTAGACTACATCTTCGAGATTTCTGTCCAGATAGTTGGTGTTCCAATAAGAGATCATGCCCCTAAGTGAGGCTTTGAGGTCCATCCAGTGGAGGTCCTTGAGTACCCACCTTTGGAACTTGGTTGCTCTATTATTATAACTGGAGTTGACCGTGAAAGATATGCCATTGTGGTCAGTCAGAGTGTAGTTGTAACTGACAGTCCAGTTTGAAATCTCCTCCTCCTCAATGCCGAACGTAACCGTTAGGTCTACCCAACTTGAGCTATTTGGCCCGTTGAAGGTTGGCCTGCTATTTGGGTCATTGATGACGCTTCCTCCGTAGAGGGTAATGAGCTCGATGAGGGCTGAGCCTCTGTCATCGGTTGGTCTTTGGCCCCAGATGGTGGATTTGGCTTTAAAGTCTCCTAGGAATATTAGTTTGTTCTCCGAGTAATTTGAAAGTAGTGAGCTGAGGTGAGTCCAGTGAGGTTCTGTCCTTCTCAGGTCTCCCGAGGGAGAGGGCGGCAGGTATATGGAAGCCACTATGTAGGGCTGTGTCCCAAAGGTTAGCTCTACCGCTACCAGATGGTCCGTGTTTAGAATATGCACGCAAGGGAGTTTCTTAGCGACCAGAAGAGGCGCTCTCGGGTTTTTATCCCCGTGAACCAAAGTGTGTGTTTTGGGAAAACCAATGATCTTATGGCGTTCACCCAGTTTAAGGACATGTGGTTCGTTTAGAGAAACCACGTAGATCTCAGAGGCACTGATGTCCTCTGAGAGTTGAAATGCTGCTGCGTAAGAGTTGCGCAAATTGAGATGTGCGACTTTGAAAAGAGAAAAAAGATTAGCCATAGTCAATACGTTCGAGACAAGATAAGCAAGACTTGGATCCGGGGTTTGACGTTAAAGAACAATAAGCTTTGTTTAACAATTTATAGCGGTCGGAGCGGGATAAAGAACCGCAAACAACGTGGGAGGTATTTGCGTGCTGATCTGTGTGGGCATACACTGGTTAGGAGGGGCGTCCAATTAAATGAGGATTGAGTTGACCAAGCGAATGGAATGGTTGCAGGATCCGGAATGGCTGAGAAGTTTTATGAGAAGGAGGGATCAGGGAAGGAGAAAGAAATGAGAAAAAAATATATATGGGAGATTGAATTTTTAAGAGAGACTTTTTTTTGGCTTGTCGGGTTGAGCTTAGGTTCCCCGTTTTTCAGAGTCTTTTTGCTTGTCGGGTTGAGCTTAGGTTCCCCGTTTTCCTGCGTTGGGTCGAGCTTTAAGTTCCCCACATATCTGTATATAAAATATAGCTTGACGAGTTAAGCAGAAATTTCCCAGCATTTTTTAAATATTGAGCGAGTGTTGATGTCAGCTACGAGCATTCTAAGAGACAGAGGCAACTGAAGAGACGGATGTGTAAAGGTTGTTGTGGTGCACAAATAGGACGACTGATCCCCACGAGAAGCAAGAGGTGTTTGCCCCCTGCCCTGCAAGGAAGTTTCCCACGAACCCCAGCTAGACGAGTAAACGGAATCAACGATCCGCGAGTATCATCTGAATTGAGTGAGTGATCCACATTATTTGTTTAGCTCAGTCCCTTTTGTTTTGTTTTTAAATAAATTTGTCTATGGTCAGAGTAGGAGGATTTAGGAAAGTGATAGATTTGAATAAGTATTTGGGTTTTGGTTAGTGTCGTGTGCTCCCTATTTCTTCGTTGAGTAGGTTTGAGTTTAATGTTAAAGATAATGATAAAACTGTTTCTTGTATATGGCTAAGTCTGACTATGAAAAGTGTGATAAGAATAATTTGTAAAAATGTATAAAATGTAAATAAACTAATATTAATTTAAATTTAATTAGTTGTCTGTTTTAATTGTCATTAATGGTTTTCAGCTTCCTGAAAGAGAAGTTTCTTCTTTAGTCAAGATTTCAGTGTCATCAACTTGTTCGTTTGCCAATTAATGTCTAGGGCTTTGGGTTGTATGCAACCAAATAAAATTAACACAACGCACCCAAATAATTTCTTGTTAAAAATAATATGTACTAACCAAAATAAACTACGAATCACTCCCAGATAAATAATTCAAGACAGGCAACACGACAATCCGCATTCTTGAAAGATGTATTTTTCGTGTTCTTACTGTACTTCTCCGAATCTATTAACTGATGAGGTTGCAAATTAGCATATCGCAACCCGACAAGAAAAGTAACACAAGTCAAAAAATGGCAGTTTTGAGGTTATGTCATTGAAAAATACTATGTATGAAGTGCCCCATCGTGCTCGAAAAGCGACACATCTCTATCTCGCAATTTGTCCACCTGAGGGCAGTCGTTGTTGCGTACTTAAATATCAGTCGGTTCGGGAAAGAAATACATCGATAGTCAAACACAACAACTAACTTTATTCGTATCTTACAGGCGACGGTAGAACACACACAGCTCTCGGCCAAAGTATATACAGTTCTTCTATTTGGTTATGCGCAAGCACAATGCGCATTGCGTAAGGCGAGATCTCTTCTGTTGCCACATACACTCCCACCTTTTGAGTGGGTAACTATACACTCAAAATAAACATACACAGAATGATATATATAGCTTACAATACTTATACAAATAACATACATTTGAACACATAATAAAAAGAAGTGAAACCGAGTAAAGTGAATTTTGAAATAAAATAGTCTGAATACAAAATTACCTTAAAAGTGTTTTAACAATTCTGCCACTACTAGTTGTTAAAGGCGTAGGCTCGTCATAATCGTCTGTTATTGCATTTTCCAGTTCTAATCTGTACAATCTTTGAACCGGTCTTAATAATTCTGAATTATTAGTTTTTATAAGCGCTAGTCATATTTGGCCATCTCGACCAGGTATAACCTTTAAAACACGAGCCAGGTTCCAAAAAGAACGTTTTTTATTAGTATCTTCAAGCAGGACAATTTCTCTCACCTTAAGTGGTTTGTTTTTATAGCATTTTAAGGCATGCTGCCGTAACTGCCCTAAATACTCTGAACGGAATCTAACTCTTAATGTTTCTCTTAGCCTTTGCAAATACTTTGTTCTTTTACTCAATTTCACTTTATCCACATTATCAATATCTGGTACACCTGAATGCGGAGTTTCGTGCAAGAATTTTTCAGGGGTTATAGGAAAGTCATCATCAATGTCTTCTGATACATAGGTAAGAGGTCTGGAGTTAACAACTCTCTCACAGTCGCACAGTACAGTAAGTAATTCCTCGTAATCAAGACAAGCTTGACCCAATATTTTTCTTAAGATTTGTTTTACAATTTGAATTAAGCGTTCCCACCATCCGCCCCACCAGGCTGCGGATGGAGGATTATACTTCCATTCAATTTTTTGTTCTGCAGCCTTAAAACGGAGACCATCCCAGTCAATAGCTCGCAAAAATTTATCTGCACCTTTGAAATTTTTTCCATTATCTGAGTATATGGTCCTAGGTCGCCCTCGACGAGCGATAAAACGCCTTAAAGATTGAAAAAAGGTTTCAGTGGATAACGAAGTTATCAATTCTAAGTGGACGGCCCGATATACAGAACAAGTAAAAAGTACAATATATGATTTTCGACCATCTTTCAAATACAATGGACCAGCAAGATCACATCCTACTATTTCAAACATACATGCATCGCGAACCCTATCACTTGGTAAAATTCCTGGGATTGTCTCACATTTTTTAGCTTTGAATTTTTGACATCTTACACATTTTCTTATGCAATTTCTTATTGTCTTACGTGATTTTAAAATCCAAAAATTTTCTCGTAACTTTGACATTAACAATGAAGTACCAGCATGTAATAAATCATTATGCACACTTATTATTAACAATTTTACAACAGGATGATCAGAAGGTAATATGATAGGAAACTTAAAATCATATTTATCATCTCTATAAGCAACCTTTGATTGAGCTCTTATAAGACCATGACAGTCAACTATTGGTCTAAGTTGTCTTAATTTGTCATCATTTTCTCCCTTAAAAGATTCCCTTTGAATCAGTAGCATTAACGCTTTCTCTCCTCTTTCCATTTCATGCACAGATAAGTCCTTTGAGAGATTTTTGTCAAATTTCCTTACATTGTTATAAAATCTAAAAATCCAAGATAACATTCTTACAATTTTCTTAAACGAAGAAAATATTTATAATACCATTTATGATTTTCATCATTTTTCACCAATGTCACGAGAACAGTTTTACGAATTTCAGCATTGATTAAGTCCTCATTTGGGTCCTCATACGACTTCGGCCAATCTCCTTCCCTTTCGCGCAACCAGTCCGGTCCCTCCCACCATTTTCGTTCAACTAAATGTTCTGCAGAACATCCTCTAGATAGTAAATCGGCGGGGTTAAGAGAACCTGAGATATGGTGCCACATTGCATTAGAGGTCAAAGAACGAATCTCTAGAACGCGATTATGAATAAATGTTGCCCAATTTTTATCTCGTTGAATCCAACATAAAGCCGTTGTCGAGTCAGTCCAGCAATAAATATTTACCCCCTCTAAATTAAGATCTTTGAGTACGGAAGATAACAATCTAGCCCCTATACTACAAGCTAAAAGTTCTAAGCGAGGTATGGTAATAGGTTTTAAAGGGGTTACTCTAGATCTTGCCTGCACTAAACTAATTCTGACCCCATTGTCATTTTCGACTCTTAAAAAAACGCATGCACCATATGCCCTTTTACTGAAGTCGCAAAAAAGATGTAAGCTTATTGAGTCATCAGTGGATTGGAGACCGAACCATCTAGATATACTTATACTTGAAAGCAAATGAAATCTTTTATTCCATAATTTAAATTTTTGGGCTAAATCATCAGGAAGGACATCATCCCATTTAATTTTTAAGTTCCAGGTTTCCTGCAAAATAAATTTTGCAATTAACACCACTGGAGCCGTATAGCCTATAACATCAAATACTTGGTTGGTTACGGCTAAAACCAGTCTTTTTGTGATCGGGGTATCGATAGCCTCTTCCACTTTGCATGATAACGTATCAGTACATGTATTCCATACAAGGCCCAAGAGAGGTACACTTTCCTTTGTGGAGTAAACCTCTTCAAATATTTCACTACTTAAGTTCGAATTCCAACATCTTAGATTAAAATGACCTGAAGCCATAATTGCCTTTGATTCCAAGAAAAACTTTTTCATTTCGAGCTCAGACTTCAAACTTGTCACACAATTATCTACATAGAAAGCTGTTTTCAGTATATCTGCGGTGTGCTTTAAATTTTCCGGAACCTTACTCAAATGATACTGTAAAGTTGCATTTAATAAATATGGGCTGCACGTAATGCCAAACACTACCCTTCGATGCCGATATCCCTCCACCAGTTCCCGATTTTCTCGACTGAACCAAAGAAACCTTAAAAAATCGCGATCCTTTTCTCTGATTGCGATCTGCAAGAACGCCTTCTCAATGTCAGAGGTAACACCTACGTAATTCATCCGAAAACGATTTAAAATTGATGGAATCGTTTCAATTAAATTTGGTCCAGTAGACAAACACTCGTTTAATGATGGGAAGCCTGTTAAATGGGAACTAGCATTAAAAACTGGTCTAATACTCGTAGTACTAGCTTCTTTAATCACTGCCCTATGCGGCAAATAATGAACACCCCTTAGTTTATCATTTGGTGCCTTTTCAATTATGCCAAGAGCTAACCAGTCCTCAAAAACATTACAGTAATCGTTAAATTTTCCAGAATTTGTTAATTTTCTTTTGGCACTTAACATAGATTTCTCAGCATTTATTTTGTTATCGGGTAAAAGTGAACTGTCATGAACCCAAGGCAATGCTACCTCGTATCGCCCCTCACTGTTTACACTAAGAGTCTCTTCAAAATATTTCTGCGTATCCTCCTGTAACTGAGCTTTAGTTTTGCTTAGCGAAGGTTCTGCAATCCCCAAAACATCCAGATTCCAAAGATTACTTATACAACGATCCTTTACAAGCAGAGACGAAATAAGGGAAGCTGAACTCGCAGAATTTGGCTCAGTGCCAGGATTCGCATTTAATTTTCCCATAACAGTCCATCCCAATTTTGTATTTATAGCCGTAATGCCACATTTGAGACTCACAATTTTTCCAGTTAACAATTTTCCAGCAATGTCTGCACCAATTAACAATTTTATTTCTTTATTAACCCCCAATTTATTATTTTCCAAATCATTTAATTTTATTCCGCGTAACTTTAGTTCATGCAACCAAGGACCACATGGAACCTGTTTAATTTCAGAACAAATACGGTTTTGACCAAGTACTTGTAATTTACACTTATTTCTACCATCAATATCACTTAATTCAATTAAATAATTTCTATATACGCTTTCAGGGGTTTCAACACCACCAAACAGAGATTGCTTAATTTTTGTTTCTGCAATGCACTTACATTTCATACTTTGAGCAACATCTTCACAAATATAAGATTTCATACTCCCACTATCATAAACAGCTCGAATAAGCATTTGCTTGGAACCATTCTGAATTCTTACAACAATAGTTTGTAAAAATACATCTGACATATCAACATGATTGTTAAGAGTGCTTGTTTTGTTTTCACTTCCCTCTGCGTTAGAGACATTATCAACTTTGTTATTTGTTAAATCTGGACATAAAATCACGAAATGTCGATTTTTGCAAATGGGACACCTATGCTTTGACTTACACTGATTAGCCCTGTGATTTCTTTTCAAGCATACAAAACAAGCATTCTTTTTTCTAACAATATCTTTTTTACAATCCAAACTCATTGAAGATGCTTCATTACAATTTTCTGACGTATGTGATTTCTCACAAAAAATACACTCAAACTTTTAAAACTTATTTAAATTTTCACTACCGTTACTACTACTCTTAATATTAGCATTAAGCAGTTCACATGTAGTCGGTATATCAAGTTTTTGTTCAGAGTACTTATTTTTCTTAACATTAGTTTTTTCTGAACTAAAAGTATCATGAGTCATTTTAATTCTGAACTCCGTTTCCACCTCATTTTTTAGAAAATCCATTATTAAATCTAAATCACTCTTACCTGTTTCAATACAAGTGTTTCTCTGCCTTTCCCATATCTTTATTAAATCCGTGGGGAGTGCTGATTCGATGAGGGGAAAGAGCATATAAGCAAACTTATCTTGAGTGACGCCCAAGGACTCTAATGCACGTAACTGCGTTTGTAGTTTATCGTGTAGTTCCATCAAGTTCATTTGTGTTTTGTCCTTTATAACAAGCTTCAATAGTTCACGCACGTAAATCTGTATTAAAGTACTTTCATTGCCAAATCTCTCCTTTAAGTAGCTGACCGCTTTTCCGTAGTTTGTTTCAGTTGCAGGAAAACTCATGATAATTTGTCTTGCTATTGAATCGGGCTTTGTAGATTGCAATAGATACTGGAACTTGTCACGCACATCAATTCGTTTATCTTCATTAATTTTGCTGCATTGAGTCCAGAAGGTGAGCCAGTTTCTTGGATCTCCATCAAACTTCATAAGCTCAATTTCTGGTAATTTCTGTTTTGCAACAGTCCTTACTTCTGAAGACTTATCACTTTCGGCGCACATATTTAGGTTTGCTTTAATTCTGTTGCACTTCACTTTGATCTCAGATACCTTTTCGTAATAATCCATGGCTGCTTCGTACTCCTTATCGTATTCATCTTGCGTGCAGCCTTTTAATTGCAATAATTCTAAAAACTTCTCTTGAGCACTTCTGAGCATTTTTTGTTTTTCCAATAATTGATCCAACAGCATTTCCATGTTATCTAAGTCAGGTTTATCTTCAGCAATCAATTCTGCTAACTTATTTACAGTTCTTGTAAATGATGCTCTACATGACTTTCGATGCTGTCTGGCGTTGTCAAAATTCTCATTCGGTTTTGCTGGTTTTGACGTTTCCATTTCTTAATAAAACGTATTTTAGTTCGTATTTAAATTTAACTTAATTTGACTATCGGAATAATACTCGTATCCCGGCAGGGATGCCAAATGTTGCGTACTTAAATATCAGTCGGTTCGGGAAAGAAATACATCGATAGTCAAACACAACAACTAACTTTATTCGTATCTTACAGGCGACGGCAGAACACACACAGCTCTCGGCCAAAGTATATACAGCTCTTCTATTTGGTTATGCGCAAGCACAATGCGCATTGCGTAAGGCGAGATCTCTTCTGTTGCCACATACATATCAGTTTTATTGTAATGCTAGTTCAAGCTGTATCATATTCTTTAAGTTGATTCTCCTCAAAATCTGCATTTTTGAGTTGTGTCACTTTTCTTGCGGGGTTGCGATATGTTAGCCGATATTAATTTGAGGTTATACAATTTTTTTAATATATACATTTTTTATATTTTAAGGTGAGACATGTTCGTCTATTATTAAACTGCTCCTCTCTTTAGGACCAATATTAAAAAGATTATTTTAACGAATGAATATGCTTAAATGTTTAATGGAACTTTATAACATTATTACATGAATGGATTTTTTTATGAAATTTCATTAATAGAAAATCCTTTTATAAGTCTGTTAAACCCAAGATTTTAAAAATTTTACATAAAAATTGCTATTGAATATATATATATATATATATATATATATATATATATATATACATACCCGATTAAAAAAGGGTACAGTGAACATATAAAAATTGGAGGTAGAATCCATCCAAATGATGTGTTTCCCAGAAAATAAGACCTAATCGGAAAATAAGTCCTGGCATGATTTTTCAAGATATTCGTAATACAAGCAAAAGCTTTATTATGCTGTCCAGATATCTCCCTCCCTCCATCTAAGAAGCGTAGGAGACTGTGAATGCATATAATTAGCTGGCCAAGCCTGCTTTTTGTTTCTTCAACTTCTAAATCCAAATTTTAATTTCCCTTTCCCGTCATACTGCAAAGACCTGTGAAATTGGGCACGTGTTGGTCGACCCTTCTCCTTATGAAGTTAGACTCCACATCTATCAAGTTTAAATCCTTTACTTCCTTCTTTTACCTTAGCTGCTTTTTTACTGCAAAAACCTCCCTTTTCTGAAACAGATTTTGGTTCCCTGCCCTGCCTGTAAATGGAGCCAGTGATCAAATACTCAATCTCATGATTGAAAGCGGTCATTCCGTTTAATTTTAGCGAAAGTCATCGTCAAGATATCTGCTCTTTAGCACACATCAGTTATCGGTTTACCCCTGCTCTGTGGGGAAACGGAATTTTCTTTTCGCAGGCCAAAGCTAGGACCGATCATGGATCCAGGCGGCAGCCATGTGATTTTTCTAAATTCATGTTTGGTAACTCGTTTACTTCGGAAAATTACTATAAGTTTATTAATTCATTATCCGTTCGGTGGTGAAAGCAGTGCAATGCTTCGCATTGCTAGGAACTCCGTAAACCCTACTACCTTGACCTTGATCTCGTAATATAAGCCCTACCCCAAAAATTAGCCGTAGTTAAGATCGTCAGCCAGACAGATGCCAGATTTATCGCCAAATGACCAATCGGAGTACAGTCACAAGTATGCGCTTGATAACAAACGGACGTGGTTGTGACTTATTTAGAATCTTTATAATTTAATACGTCGTGTCTTGTAATGGACGTACTTAAGGCACTCGTGTGAAATAAAGAATCATTTTCTGAATTTTGTGTCTGTAATGTTTCGTCACTTTTGTGTAGTCCCTCATTCTCAACAGTTTTTGTTGCTACTCCAGTTTAGCAAGACTTCAATTAACGCTTGATTTAATAATAGATTTAAAGGGAATAATATTTTTATCCCCAAACAAGGTGAGTGCAAAAAGAAACCGCTATTCCGTCGAGTACAAGAAAGGAATCATAGAGGACTCCTGGAATAAGAATCTTCGATCTAATAAGCAAAGAAAAGAGGTTGGATTTCCGAATCGTTCGAAAACGGCGATCCGAGTACTATAATCTCAGTTAACAGGAGGACGAAGTAAATGCTAAGAAGCGCAAGTGTGGATCAGGTTGGTAATTATTATTTCCCGAATTGGAAGACATGATCTGTGAATGGATTGCTGAGAGAAGAGTAAAGGTTTGAACGTTAGTAGGGCTGATATTTAAGCATTTGCCCTTGCAATAGCACCGCAGTTAGACATATCTCCAGACTAATTCGAAGCATCGCAACACTGGATGGATGGCTTCCTTCAGTGATATGACCTGTCTCTAAGAAAATCGACAATTCTGTTCAAGATGGAAGATACTTAAATTTAAACGTGACTTTTAAACGTGCACTTGCATTCAATTCTTTTGTTGATCGCATCAACTTTTCTAAATACCAACTCTCCAACATGATAGCTATGGGTGAAACTGCAGTGTTTAAGGGTGAAGGATCTCAAACGACAATTGATCAGAGGGTTGCCTCGTCAATCTACATTCCCGCCACTGGTGTGTGTTACCTATATTTTGGCACTTCGTCTGGATGGAAAGAAAGCCCCTCCACTAATCATCACTGAGGGCAAGAAAGATAAGATGGAACGTGTTTCCGACATTTATGTTCTTGAAAGCAAAAAATCCTCATGCACTCAAACAGTTATAAGGTAGTGAGTTCATTTAATGCTGCCACCCTTTTTGCAAGGAGGCCAAAGAGGTCTGCTAGTTTGGGATTCAGCCAGCACTCACCGCACTAAAGACATGAAGAACTTCCTTGCAGAAAGAAGAATACATCAAATAATGATTCCCAGAGGGATGGCACACCATCTCCAGACTCTTGATATTGCAATAAACAAGCCATTCAAGGACCATTTGAACACGGAAATCAATGACTACATTGAAAATACGAGTAGAATGGAGAGAAATCAACGTGGAAACTCTGTGAAACCTAGCCTCCAAGACATGTATTGCCAATGCAATACGAGCAGGATACATGGACAAGAAGTGCTCATTTAAGGAGAGCTCTATTGCTAGATATGAGAGATTAGGGCCAATGGTTCTACAGAAAATGAAGTCGGAAGAAATTGAGGCCGGAATTCGGGGTTGGGAGATTCATGACGATGTTCCAGAAGATGATGATGATGTGACTGTACTTGAATAAATGAAAATTTTTGTACAGGAATATATGAATAAATGTAGATTGTTGTAAATGAATATGCGTAAATTTTTGTGCATGAAAAATAAGGCATCCCCTGAAAATAAGCCCTAATGCGTCTTTTGGAGAAAAAAAATTAATATAAGACCTGGTCTTATTTTCGGGGAAACACGGTATACTTAAAAAATGCTAATTTTTCATATGAAATTTGGATTCGATTGACTGAACTTGAATAAATATGTAAGAGAAAATCCACAACTGTTATTTTAATTATGCTTACACGGGTTATTTTTTAAATTGAAAAAGTGCAGCAGTCGCAAGTGGTTAGAAATAAATAGAATTTATTTTTTTAATACATACTTACATACATACAATACAATCATTCAGCCATTCAGTGTCACTACTAGACAATAAACGGGCCCGTTTTCTTTCGTTTTCTTGATGGTTTCTTTCATCTTCTCGTAACTGGAAATATTGAATGGCGATGTATCTATAAGCGTATCTTGAAAAAAATTTAACGTCTTGCGTTTCTTTTGTTTCACCGGTTTTGAATACGAATTCAGTTATCAGACGCTATGATTTTGCTTTTTTAAGTTCTTTATAGGATTCTTCATAACGTGCCATAATCATTTTAAAATCTAGTTGGAATGGCACAGATCATTCAACATTGTCATCATTTGTAAGAAAATTATTTTCAAGTTTATTGGCTAGTTGGAGGCCTTCCAGAATTGTACTTGCATATTATGGAACCACTCCGTCATCGACACTACTATAAACTAACGTGGCAACCTTTACATTCTCTAAAATATTCCCAGACAACATTGCACTTAAAATATTTTTAACGTAGGATTACGTTTCTCAAAAACAGTCCTCCGGAAAGCAAAATTTCAGTGACGTCGCGAGTTATAATTTTGGCAGCGAGCCAAACCCAGTAGCAGTAAACAGTTAAACAGAAAATTTCTAAAATGCGGAAAAAAAAAAGGTAAGCAACGATAAGTAATCCTACGTCAATAACCCGCGGTAGTTTCGTTAGAAGAGACAACCTGAAATATTTTTTCTATCCTTTTTAGATTTTTAAGCTGTGTTAAAGTAGAAAAGATCAGTGTAAAAAAAAATCTGTTCTTTTTTTTTGGAGCGTGTTATTTCAAAACCGTGCAAAAGGAGAATCGCGTGTGTGTGTGTGTATGTATGTATGTATGTATGTATATATATATATATATATATATATATATATATATATATATATATATATATATATATAAATGTAATTATTTATGTTTTTGTCCTTGAAAATCATGTCCAGAAAAGAGCAGCGCGTGGGAAGTTGTAAATTTTTATACATGAATGTTAAAATAGAGTTTTGAATAATGAAAAAGTTTGGGAAAATAAAAAGAAGCATAAGGAGACAGATTGAAAAGTATTTTCTACAACATTATTAAAAAACGTTTAAATTTAAGTTTCTATAATAGTAAGAAGAAACTAGACAAATCTTTTAATCAATTACTTTCAGTTAATTGATAAAAATTATATTTCAGAGAAAATGCTAGAACCCAAATAGCTTAATGAAAAACCCAAAATTCTTCAGTAAATTTTCAAGAATAACTTTTAAGAATTTGTTTAAAAATTCTTCCGGTCTTTCTGTTGAAAAGTATGTTTTCAGCAGAAAGACCCAACAAAAAGTTTCTCATGAAAAGTATCTTTTTAGTGAATAAACCTTGTTCTTCGCTTATTAAAAATAAATTAGATCAGTTTCCGTTTGAATGTCTATATTATCTAGATTTTATTCACAAATATATGTATGTGATCGAGTGTAATATTTTTACTTGCTTTAAATTTTTATAATTTTCAATATTTCTGATGTAATGCTATACGTTTTTAACACCTCACAGTATTTCATATTTTAAAATTAATTTTTACAAATTATGGATGTACCTATGAAACATTATTTTTTTATATATGTTTCTACACATTGTGTTTTGTTGCAGTTTTGTTTCCCTTTAAAAGAATCAGACTAAATTTGATTAGCACTAGGGAAATAGTTAGTGTTGCATTCAGTGGCGGACGAAGCATTTGGAGGTCAAAAGCGCAATCTAATTACAAGGCCCCCTTGTTAAAATACTATTAATAAATATTGTTTATTACTTGAAATATTTTCTGGTCAAAAGGACATTTAATTGGTCATTAAGGCGACAATGGACCATGAAAAACTTTTTATTTATTTATTAACCAATTGCTATGAAATTTTGTATACTTATACAGTATTGTTTAGACATGGAAATTATAAATAAAAAAAAATATCAGAATGTCATTAATTAAGATATTAATTAAAATCAGTTTGTTAATTACTCTATTTAAAAATGCTCCATGCGCATTTATTTTTGTCCCAGATATCTAATTTTCACTCTTAAGATAGCTTTATATAGTTATAATAAAATTTAGTAGCAATATTTGATTTACAGTCATATTTATAAAAACTAGAAAATAAATCGATAAAAATAGGTCATTTTATGCAAAATTTTATGAAAAAAATTTTTTTATTGTAAAAATTTTAAGTTGTTTTAAAATAGTATAATGAATTGATTACTAAGTTTTATTCTAACATATATAAATAATCATTTTATGAAATTTTATGTAAATTCAAGAAAATTTATGACGCATGGAACATTTTGAACTTATCGAAACGACATGAAAACTTGTTTTGAGAAAATGGCATTTAAAGTCTTAATTTGACTAACATTTCCATTGTTTACGTTTGAAAAAAATACTTCTAACTTGGTTAATAATGATCGGATCAACATACTTTTTTTTAAATTTAAATCTGATGAGTTGTAGAATCCTTTTCTGAAAGAAAAATAATCGTTTTTGGAGACATATTTTTGTCAATCTGAAGGTCCATTGTCGCCTTAAGTAGTAAAAAATTGTATTACTCTCTTTGTCATTCGACGAACGGTAAATCGTCTAAATAAAGATGGTATCTGTACCTGAGGTTGGCAAAATGTATTTCTTTTTGAAGCTGCTAACTTTCGAAATCCCCAAGTGCGCTCCTTGCACCTGTGCGATGATCTGCCTCTGGCCCCATTTATTAAATCTCTTTAAATAAAGTAGTTGAATCTAGATTCTCATAAGGGATTTTAGTTCCAACATTATCTTATAGATGGCAGCACTACTGTCCTATTGGCTAAAGTTGACCCAGGGTAGGAAGCTCGTAACGTGTTTTGGTTTTCGCTCAAATATCTGTTTTGCCGGTTTCGTGACATGTGCTAGTGAATTCTCTTGAACGGTATTCCAGATGCAGCGTGAAAAACGATTTCATTGGGATTATTTGTTTTTATCATTCCTCGTGCTACTTGGAGTATGTGAAACAGATGGTAAAGTAATAGATGCTCATCCTTCTCCAAGTCTTCATTTGTCCCCAGTAAGTGAGAATTGATTTATAAATTTTTTTTTAAAAAATTGATTAATTGTTAGAAGCTCTTGTGTTCGGATTTTTGAAAAGTAACGTAATTTGTCTCCTACTAATGTTTTAAATCGAGTTATTTGATATGTATGTATGATATAATTCAAAGTAAAAATACTTAAATTTTTTTTTTTATTACTGACGGTATAATATATGTAAGGGTATTAATGGGTTTTTATAGTTTCACTAAAATAGAAACCGTTAAATAAGCTGGCATCGAAGAGTTTTTTTTTGACAATAATATAAAAATAAGGCTGGTTTTGAACTGTCAAGGTGAAAAAAACTTTGATGGCAAAAGTAAAATTTGTATTCTTTATGACTGAGAATTGCGAAGAAATTATTTTTTGACTCGGCCAATTGTGGAATCCAAGTTGGCATTTTTTATGGGATGATACTATACCAAATAACAACATTTGCTCTTACCATTTCCGCTTTTTTTGCTAGAACACACACTCACATATCACTTTAAGTTCCAGCAACGGAAATATGTGCTGACATCTATCATATTATATATAAATTATATATATATATATCATATTATATATAAAACAGTTCCGTAACTGACTGGACTGACTGACTGACGTACAACGCACAGACCAAACCACTGGACCTAACGGGCTGAAAATTTGCATGGCAATTCTTCTTATAGTGTAGGTGTGCACTAAGAAAGATTTTTGAAAAGTTCTTAGATTTTTGAAAATTAAATTTTTAAGCTGCTTTAGTAACTTTTTTTAAGTTTGCATTTGAAATAATAATTTGAGGGTTCTGAAATTTATATCAGGAGAAAGATCATAAAAATTCGTTTAAAACGAAATCTTTTTCGAATCTTTACCTCCATTTTCTGATTTTTGGTGAATTTTTAAAGATTAAATTTTAGAATTTAATTTATTAAGTGCCGATCACGTGGTTTCTTTTTCTGGTACTTTAAATAAATTTATCGTCACGTCCGTATCAGTGAAATAGACAAAAAAATATTTTTTCCCTTGGTAATGCGGCAGACGATTGGACATTATCCAAAAAAATATTAAAATACAGTAAAAGATATGATCCTCAAACTGTACTATAAAAATATCTCTTACGATTTTTTTATAAATATATATATATTTTTTTTACATCAGTTGTATTTATTGATGGTAGTATTTATTATACATATATATAAATATTTATTTTTTTGGCATTAATTGCATACATTGACCGTTGTATTTAATTTGAATGTATTCCGTAGCGAAGTGCGGGTTTTCAGCTAGTATGGACATAAATTCATAGGTAATGAATTTTAGTCACATCTTCCTTTAATATACACGCGTGCATGAATACACGAATGATTTCATATTTTTAGAAAAATAAGAACTTCATTGTTTATGCAGTTCTGTATTATGTTCTCAAATGTTGCTATTTTAAAATTTTGAAGAATCGATTGGCTTAAATTCGTGGGGAATGAAACAGATGATTCTTACATTCTCACTGCAGTTTACAATACTCAAGTTTTCTCGAAGATCATATTTTGCCTTTAAACGGTGGGAAATCTGTCGACGCTAAGTCGCTATGATACGTAATCATGTCTTAAACAGAACTATATCAGGCCGCGGGGAGTACTTAAGTAGTTCTGCCTTAAAACTGATTTTACGAGGCATGAAATTTCAAGAAAGTAAAGGAAATGATTTTGCTTGAAATATGCGTATGAAAGATGTAATTAGAATTAAGTGGAATAATTTCTTGAATTTGATAGAAAATTTGGGGAGAAAACATTCACAGAGATGAAAAAATGCCTTATTTCTTTTCTTAGAATCATCTTCTCCCTTAACAGCGATTATCCATTTTGTATTCTTTGCGTTCTTTCATAAATATGGTGCTAAAGAATGCCGTGTTAGTGAAGCATGAACAAAATAATACGGGGCTTAACGAATAAAGTTTAAAAAAGATAATAAGCCAGTCAGTTATTCAAGACTATTAATTTTGAGAGTTTAGGGATTAAGTTTTCTGTAAACTCTAAATGGAAATTTACGTCTAATCACTAGATGAAAATATCCTAATTATTTTTTAACACTTAAATTAAAACGTAAGAAATTTGGGAAAATTTTATCGGTAGATCTATTGAGTTTTCTGCAAACTCTAATTGGAAATTTACGTCTAATCACTAGATGAAAATATCCTAATTATTTTTTACACAAGGAATTAAAACGTAAGAAATTTGGGAAAATTTTATCGGTAGATCTATTGAGTTTTCTGTAAACTCTAATTGGAAATTTACGTCTAATCACTAGATGAAAATATCCTAATTATGTTTTACACAAGGAATTAAAACGTAAGAAATTTAGGAAAATTTTATCGGTAGATCTATTGAGTTTTCTGCAAACTCTAATTGGAAATTTACGTCTAATCACTTGATGAATAATATCCTAATTCTTTTTAACAGTTAAAGGAAGCAAAACGTAAGAAATTTGAGAAAATTTTATCGGTAGATCTATAAGTCATCATAATTATCCCCGCGTTATTGATCTTAAAAGCAATTTCTCGTCACTTGACTCGGTTCAAAATTACGGGACCGGCCCATAGGGAGATAATGCTGGCCCACCTATACGATGCTCCCAGAAAAGTGGCCAGCTTTAAAGAATCAATCCACCAGTTTTAAGAATCAATTTACACTCTTCGCTTTCCTTTCATTTTTCCAAAATAGCCACTTAAACCCTCAAAAGACCCGAAGTTCTTTCTTTATTTTTTTAAAGAAAGAGTGATAAGATGGGGATGGAATACAGTCGTAAAATGCATCCCTTTCTTTGTTAGACATAACATAATAATTTCCCCGTAAACGCTTTAGCTAAACACTGTCCTATTAGCTTGACCCAGGGGCATCCTACCCGTCCGAATCCAATTTGACTTTTCTCCACGGTCAAACAAAGACAGGGACTCTTTTTTCCCACCTCCCGCATCCTGGTTGCGGCTTCCTGGACCCCGAAACACATAAATCTTCGGCGAAGTGTTCACTATCACTTAGGCAACGTGACATTATTAGATTCAGCACGTTATCAACCGTGAAACGTAAGCTAGAAGGTGAATCTTGGTCTGAGACTATTGGTATTGAAAGAGGTATAAACAGCCTCCTGAAAACTTCATTACGTCAAGCTACCATAGAAAACTTTTTCTTGTACCCTTCCTGTAGTTGAATTGTTAAACTGTTAAGCAGGTATGTTGTACCAAATATTGAATTTTTTTCTTCTCTTACTATAATCATGTGTATCTTCTACTTATAGGTTTAGAAAATAAGTTGTATTTTTAAAATTATAAAAAATAATTTTAATAAAAGATAATTAACGTAAATTGTAAATTGATAATTAAAGTAAATTAACGAGTATTTTATGGTAAATTTCCTAATATATATATATATATATATATATATATATATATATATATATATATATATATATATATATATATATGTATATATAGGTGTGTGCCTGCCCAAAAACGTAAATTTCGGCTATAGGAATCAACCGCTTATAAGAATCAAAAACAGTAATAACAAACGTGATTCTTATAAGCGGTAATCACTGTATATATATACATACGTACATATATATATATATATATATATATTATATATATATATATATATATATATATATATATATATATATATATATATACATATATATAATATATATATATACATACATGTATATATATATATATATATATATATATATATAGATATATATATATATATATATACTATATATATATATATATTATTTATTTATTTATTTATGGTGATGAATAAATACTGTTGTCAACAGCAAAGGCAGCTGATAAGTGGACACCGCAGATCGTTAATCCCCGTGTTTATCTGTAGGAATTTTTTCCAAGGTAATTTTCGAATCAGAGTTTAGCAAATGCCCATTTCTGAATATTTTTTTTCATGTAATGGTAGAAGGTAAAGAGCACGTTCTTTTTTAAAACATATTTTATAGGATATTAAATTCTTGATATCTATCACAAAATAAAAATTTTATTTAAAATCAAAATAAAATAATTTTTGTAAAACACGTGCATTTAAGATGTTTTTTCAGGAGCAAATAACAGAATTTTAAAATACGCAATTGTTAATCTGTGGTCAGAACAATAATAAGAGGTATATTCATCTAAGCTAAAGGTGGTACATCAGACGACATCACTTACCTTCAGTTCCCATGTTAAGGCTGCTTGCTGTGTACTAAGAAAAAAAATCGCATTTCCCTTTTCCTCTTCTTGCGGATTCTGTGATGGGAGGAGTCCAGTTGACAGTTCGAGAATTCCACCCCCTTTAGGATTGACATTTTGAGGGATTGTAATGGCTCTCTCTCTATAGGGGGGTTAAGCGCTTCCCCCAAATTTTTTATTTAAAATATATTTTTGTCAACTATTTACAGGTACATAAATGCTGATAATCAAATAAAATTGGTATTGTCAGATAGCGCTACAGGATTCATTTTATAAATTTCGTCCACCGAAAGAATTTATGAGCGTTTAAAACACACTGTACCAGATTTTTCCCCGAATAATTTAAATTTTAAAATATTAATTGCATTTTAAAAAAAACGAAAAATGTACACAAATGTAAAATTTCTTTCTCTATGACGGAGTACAATTAAAAAAAAAAAAAATCTTTGAATCCAAGTCGGCAATCCGTGGACAAATTTTCTCCATAGGTTAACACTGAGGTGAGCGAATCCAGTGGGGTTAGTACATAGCAGCCTTAAGCTAAGGGGAATTTTCCTCTCGATATTTTCTAATCACAGATTTGCAAATCTTGTTTTTGGTTTCTAAGCCCTGCATTTGAAAACGGATATTTTAATGCAGTGAGGGCGTTTATCACAAATGTATATATGTATATATATACAGTGCCGTAACTAGGCAGGGGCAACAGGGCACCCGCCCAGGGCCCATTTGGGGGGGGGGGAACGAAATGTTGTATTTGTTTTATTGTTTCCCCAAACCTAATTAATTAAGGGGCCCAAATACAAATTCTTGCCCAGGGCACATGAATGGCTAGTTACGGCACTGTATATATATATATATATATATATATATACACAGTCGAACCTCTATTTTGCGTATTTCTCTATTAGCGAACTTTTCCTTGGAACCAAGAACATTTTACAAATTTCTTCGTAAAATAACCTCCAAATAACGAAGTGCATTCTCTATTTAACGAACTTTTTCTTGTGATCCAATATTTTTTTCTCCATATTTCTCAAAATATTTCTGAACGTTTCAACTTTATTCTTTCTTTTAACACATTTTATGGTGATCAATGACCTTGAAAGGGTTTTACCATGTCCTTAAACTAGTCTCCCGTTTTCTAAATTGTTGATCAGAATCGTTCTGGCTATTTCGGTTCTTGTAGCTGGAAAATGTCAAAGCGAAAATGCTTGAGCATCAAAGAAAAAAATTTAATTCTTCATGAGGTGGATAAAGGCGTTAAAGATATTGCTTTAAAATTTGGTATTCCTCCCAACAGCTTACCAACCATATTAAAAAATCGTGCTAAGATACAAGATTATGATTCATCGAATTCTTGTTCAAAACGTTTAAAAACATGTGTCTATGAAGATGTGGATGAGGTAGTTTTGAAGTGGATACACACAATGCGAGATAAAAATGTTCTGATCTATGGGTCTTTCATAATTGAGAATGCCATTAAAGGCAAATTAAAGTATTTAAAGTAGGTTAAAGTATCTTAAAAGGTGAATCTCTATTTAACGAATTTTCCATATAGCGAACTTTTTTTCGGGATTTAGCGACTTCGTTAAACAGAGGTCCGACTGTATATATATATATATATATATATATGCGAGAGTGATATATATATATATATATATATATGTGTGTGTGTGTGTGTGTGTTTGTTTGTTTGTGTGTGTGTGTATATATTTCAAACCATCTTAATTTTGTAATTATAAGCAACAAAAATTGAATACCCTGTGAAAAATTAATTACGGAAACAATTTGAAAATTTAAAAACTACTTTGCGTATTAATTAAGTTAAAGGTATAAATTTGCTACCCGGTAATAAGAAAATACAAAAGGGACAAATTCCTTATAAGGTATTGAAAACCTGCGCTACCCTATCGTACAGCGTTGAGGATAGCACTGACTGCTATCGTCACACCCTTCTCCAATTCAGACACTTTAATAACAGGTCCGTTGATAGACCATTGCCAAACTTCATTACTTCTTAGTTAAACATGGCTGACTGAATACTATAGAGCTTCATCTTCGCATTCAATGCATTGAAACACACTTAAGGGAAATTCTGTTGCCACCGCTGAATGTTTATTATCTGAAGCTGTAAAAATAGTTTAAAACGAGGAAAAGCATATTTCTGAATTCTGCTTTTTTGGATATGAAACTAGATATTCAAATAAAATGCTCATAGTTTGTTTAAATTTTCAGTTTTTCCAATGTCATTTTTTTTCTTTTTGGCATGATATTAAATTATTCATAGCTATTGAAACAAAATTATATTTTATAACAAATTAAATTGGAATAAAAAGACTAAAAAACGCGCTAATTGCATTTAAAGATCTATGTTGAGATTTAATAATAATAAAAAAGAATTTAACACTACACAATTGCTAAAGTGGGATTAAAAATTACAGAGAGTTAAATTCCCTACTACTTAAGTCTGCTGTGTACGTACCATATTCGATTCGCTCACCTCAATGTTAACCTATGGAGAAAATGTGTCCAAGGATTGCCGACTTGGATTGAAAGATTTTTTTTAACGTAAGATTACGCCCCTGCATAATGGTCCTTTGGAAAGCAAAATTTCAAAAGCTAAAACCGTCCATCCATCCGTCCTCGCGAGTTATAATTTTGGCACCATGTCAAACCCAGTCTGTATCGCTTCGACAAGTAGTTAACAGTTAAACAGAAAAATTCCAAATGCGTTAAAAATTTGGCATACATATATACACTGCTGGCCACCCAAATTGCAACACCAAGAAAGACAAGAGATATCACAACAAAATTTATTTTGTAGATAACATGTTGACCAAGTATCAAATGATTAAATTTATAGACTTCTGTGAAGTGTGGTTCCTGCCAAAATCAGTAGCCAGAGTAGCCGCTATTGTTGGAGATCACCGCTGCCACACGCCTCGGCATTGATTCA
This sequence comes from Dolomedes plantarius, assembly GCA_907164885.2. Taxonomy (NCBI): domain Eukaryota; kingdom Metazoa; phylum Arthropoda; class Arachnida; order Araneae; family Dolomedidae; genus Dolomedes; species Dolomedes plantarius. The sequence continues at coordinate 154,820,540 of OU015495.1, forward strand.
AAGAGACTTTGGATGAGTTCTTGGGGTACAGCAGACCAAGCAGCTTCCACACGTTGCCAAAGTTGATCTGCTGTGGCAGGTGGGGATGGAATCTGGGTCAATCGTAGAGCAACCATGGACTACATGTTTTCTATCGGCGAAAGATCCGGAGAGCGAGGCGGCCAGGGAAGCAATTCAATCTGGCGATTGACGAAGAACCGTTGGACAATGCGTGTCACGTGTGGTCGCGCATTATCCTGTTAAAATATGGCTGTGGGCAAGCCCTGAAGGTAAGGAAGGACAACTGGCTCCAACACCTCGGAGATGTAGCGCTGGCTGTTTAAAGTACCGGCAATGCGTACTAGAGGTGTGCGAGAGTGATATCCAATACCGCCCCATACCATAATACCCGGTGCAGGACCAGTGTGGTGGTGCATAACGCAGCTGTTCAGCATCCTCTCTTCACGGTGTCTCCAGACTCGAATGCGACCATCGTGGTGTTGCAGACAGAAGCGTGACTCGTCAGTAAAGACAATTTCATTCCATTCTACCGTCCACATCCTTCTGTCATCGCACCATTGGCGGCGGAGACGTCTGTGGTTCTGCGTCAAGGGTAGACAAAGCAATGGACGTCTTGCGGAGAGACCACTCTGCTGTAAACGGCGTCGAATGGTACGCGCAGACACTGGATGATGCGTTACAGACTGCATGTGCGGTGCTATGGTTCGTGATGTGACTGAGCGATCCGTCACTGCCATGCGCACAATTTACCTGTCATCACGTGAAGTGGTGCGCTGAGGTGGATGCGATCGAACACGCCGGTCCGTCGTACCCTCCTGCATCCAACGATCACATATCCGCATTACAGTTGTTTGGTTTCGTCCAACACGACTACCGATTTCCCTGAAAGATAATCCACAATCACGGTAGGCCACTATCCTTCCTCTGTCGAACTCGGATACTTGATCAAAAGATGATCGCTGTTTTCGACGAAGCATAATTGATCGTTTTTTTGAAAAACCACAAGAAAAACACAATTGCCGAACTGGAAATCGTCGAAATCTCCAAACCTTAAATATCGCTTTGAAGTGGCGCCACAGGCGCGCGTGATGGGCGTCTGCGCTGAAATTCTAATCATTTGCATATCTCACCTCCGCTAATGCATGTTGTAAATTTCATGTTATTTGCATGTTTCCTTCAGGGTGTTGCATTTACAGTGGCCAGCAGTGTATATATATATATATATATATACATACGTACATATATATAGATACATATATACATAACACATTCATATATATACACATACAGAAGAGGTAAGCAACGATAGGTAATCTTATGTTAATAACCCGCGGTAGTTTCGTTAGAAGAGACTACCTGAAATTTTTTTTAAAAATTGTACTCCGTGATAGAGGAAGAAATTTGACATATCGGGCAATTTTTGGTTTAAAAAAATGCAGATAATATCTTTAAATTTAGATAATTCGGGGGAAAAATCTGGTCTAGTGTGTTTTAAACGCTCGTAAATCCTTTGGTGGGCGAAATCGATGAAATGAATCCAGTTGCAAGGTGCAGAAAAGTTCAGGCTACCTGAAAATATCATTTGTGTTAGATTTCCCCCATTTATGTAGCTGTAAATAGTAGACACATTTTCTCCATAGCTTAACATTGAGGTGAACGAATCCAACAGAACTAGTATACAGTAGTCATAAGAGTCAGAAGGTTTGCCCGGTCAACTGATAAACCGCCTTAACCCGCCTTAACCAAGGAAAAAGGGAGGTAAACGATAGCCCTCATATAAAAATACTTGAAAAAGAAAAGAGAGCAGTTATGCACAGATTGGAATGTATAATTATTCAGCTGTCAATTATTTACAATCGTTTCCAGATGTGTGTAATGAGTGTTTCCTTAGAATACCGCAAATATGATGCAAATGCGAAGCAGAATCGTGCCTCACGACCACGAAGGACGAAAGTTACCTGTAGAGAACTAAACAGAGTGACTCATTTTAAGTCACCTTTTACAACGGGGTTAAGGCGGTTTATCAGTACTAACCCTGTTGGATTCGCTCACATCAATGTTAACCCCTGGAGAAAATTTATCTGCTATTTACAGCTACTCAAATGCTGATAATCCGATAAAAATGGTATTTTAGATAGCCTGAAATTTTCTGCACCTTGCAATAGGATTCATTTTATAAATTTCGTCCACCAAAGGAATTAATGAGCGTTTAAAACACACTAGACCCGATTTTAAAGAAAAATTTAAATTTAATAATATTATTTGCATTTTTTTTTAAAACGAAAAATACTCGTAGGTGTAATTTTTTTTCTCTATTACGGAGAAAAAAAATACGGAGTACAGTTAAAAAAAAAAAAATCTTTCATTCTAAGTGGGCAATCTTTGGACACATTTTCTGCATAGGTTAACATTGAGGTGAGCGAATCCAATAGGGTTAGTACACAGCAGCCTTAAGTAGTGGGGAATTTAACCTTCTGTAATTTTTTAACCCTACTTTAGGAAATGTATAGTGTAAAATTTTATTTAAATATGAATTTTTTAAAATTTAAATATGAAAATAGATCTTTTAATGCAATTAGATGCAAATGCAAAGATGCTACAGCATGTTTTTAAAATCTTTTTATTCCAATTTAATGTCTTATAAAACATAATTTTGTTTCACTATGCCAATTCTACGCTGGGAGATGTTCAAGGGAAATTGTCTTCAATGATTGTACTGCATACCTTTCTTTAATTACACTGAAGAGCCCCGAAAAACTGGTACAGACGTGCGTAGATATGCAACCAATCAGCGTAACGCGATGCGGTCGGCACCGCCTATATGACAACAGATGTCTGGAGAAGCTGTTAGATCGGATCCTGCTGCTACAATGGCAGCTTATCACGATTTATGTGACTTTGAACGTGCCGTTATAGTCAGCGCTCGAGAGATGGGACATAGCATCTCCGAGATGGCGATTGCAATTTGGATTTTCGGGCACGACCATTTCGCGAGTGTACTGTGATTATCAGGTATCCGGGTAAAGCATCAAATTTCCGACAGCGGTAAGGCTGAAAAAAGACCTTGAAAGACCTGGACCATCGACGACTGACGAGAATCCTTAAACGAGGTAGACGGGCATTAGTTCCTCAAATTGCTGTGGATTTCAGTGGAGCATCAACAAGTGTTGGGGTGCGAACTGTTCACGGACTGTCATTGATATGGGCTTTCGGAGCTTCAGACCCATTCGTGTACCGTTGTTGACTGCACGGTGCAAAGCTTTACGCCTTGCCTGGGTCCGTCAACACCTCCATTGGACTCCTGATGATGGAAACACGTTGCCTGGTCTGACGTAGTTTCCAATTGTATCGAGCAGATGGGACGTGTACGGGTATCGGGAAAACCTCATGAAGTCATGGACGGTACATGTCAACTGGCGACTGTTTCAAGCTGGTGGGACCTCTGGGATGGTATAGGGCGTGTACTGTTGGCATGATATGGGACCCCTGATACATCTAGAGACGACTCTGACAGATGACGGGTACATAAGCATCCTGTCCGATCATCTATACCCATTCATGTCCATTGCGCATTCCGACGGACTTGGACAATTCCAGCAGGATGATGCGACACCTCACAGGTTGAGTGTTGCTACCGAGTGGCTCCAGGATCACTCTTCTGACTTCAGACATTTCCATTGGTCGCCACCTTAATCCTCCAGACATGAGCGTTATTGAGCATATCTGGGATGCCTTGAGCACCGTGCTGTTTCAGAAGAGATCTCCACCCTCTCGCACGCTTATGGATTTGTGGACTGCCATGAAGGATTCATGGTGTGAATTGCCGCTAGGATACCTTCATACATTTAGTCGAGTCCATACCACGTCGTGTTGCAGCACTTCTGCGTGCTCGTGGGGCCTACCCGATATTAAGTAGATGTACCAGCTTTTTTTTCTCTCCAGTGTACGACGATCATATTAAAATAATAGACTTTATTTACATAATTAAGGCTAATTTACAGTATTTACATTAAAAGGTAAATAAGAAGTTACTGTCCAACGAGAGTTCTATTATAAGCGAACTGCTCGGTTCTATGCGTGAAGCATTTTGGTACAAACACTTGAAACCGGGGGGGGGGGGGGGTCTTGGCGGTACGGTGCTCGTAGCGCCACGAACGATAAACTGCAACACAATAGCTATCAATAATTTAATGTCATGTGAAAAAACACTGACAGCTGAAAATATGAAAAAAATACGAGCATTTTACTTGAATATCTAGTTTCATATGCAAAATGCGGAATTCAGAAATATGCTTTTGCTAGTATGTGATAAAAAAAAATCCACATAGCTTAACGTTAGGATTGAGAGCAGCCATCAGCTGACCTGTCAAATCTCCAAAACCCCATGTTAAACAACGGGAAATATTTCTCTCAGCTAATCACACATAAGCAAGTGCTTATAATTAAATCCTGTCAATTGAACATGAAAGTAGAAACTCAATAAAAGCACCGTTTTTTACATTTTAAAACTATATGGTCATTAGTTTTTTACCGGACATTAATCTATCGATGTCTACCTCACGAAAATAAAAATTACTTGTTTGAAAGAAGTTAAAAAAAAAAATTAAAATTCGAAATACGCCGCATTTTTAAAGGTACTCTCAGTTGAAAAACAAATGTCAAAATATGCCTTTGTACAAGTGTAATTAGAAAAATATCAAAAAGAAAACAATACGATGTCAACTGATGCTCCAAAAGAAACATGTACAGACCGATTTTAAAATCTAACAGGGCAAAAATCTTTGTAAAATCTCTTGCCTTAGGAAATGCTCAATATTTAATTACTCAGTCTACGAATTTTTCGATTTCTTCTCAAAAGGGAAAAAGAGGTGCCTAAAACCGTTAGCGCTAAAACCTTTGCGCAGAACCTTCCTGCGCTAAAAACCTTTAGCGCAGAGGATTCCCAACTGGTGTTCCACAGAATCTTAACCTTTAGCTTACGGGGCCTATTTTTTCGATTCCCTCTTAGAACGGGAAATTTCATACCCCTTTGTAAGATGGCCATTAAGGGGGTTATATATATATATATATATAATATATATATATATATATATATATATATATATATTCATTTATGGGCCCATATTCTTGGGATATAAGCTATTCCACCCCGTAATGAAAAGGTTAAGGTTGCACATGAAAAAAATAATTGGGTTCCGCAATTACGTGTCTTTTGGAAAAACTAGTTTGAAACATCCATAACATTTATTTGAACATAGTTTATAAACAAAATTATTCGTATTCTGTAACTTGAGGGGGCCGCGCACACAGATTCTACGTAACTCGCATTTGAAGGAAATAAAATTCGTTGTGGCTTTTAAAATTGTGCGTCAGGTTGCTTATCTGGCGATTTAGGCACAAAATTTTACTCTGATATTTCCCCTTTCACTGGAAAAATGTAAACATGATTCGGGGCAGCCAAACGCCACTGAATGCTCTCGTGTCTAAGCCGAGTACGGGCACGTTGAATCTGTAGGCCGGAAAGTTCCACCATGTGGTTTGTAGGGAGTCTTTATTATAATTTTTATAAAATTTCGTCTAAAATTATGACTGAAGGAGCATTTCCAAAGACTTGCAAATCTGGAAATGACTCATTTTGAGAACACGCCATTTAAAAGATGTTTTTCACCTACCTTTAATAGTACTTAATTTTCTAAAGCCACCAAGTATTCATTTCACTTTTCACTACATATTTTAAATGCATTTTATTCCAATATTTATATATTTTTAAAATATTAACACACCAAAAAAAAATTATAATTTTTGCTCAATTTTTGGTAATCTGGAGGTTCACCATCCCCTTAACACTAGGCCTCCAACTCTTTTGGTGCCACAATAGCCGGGAACTGAATAGGTGCAGCTTTCACGGACAACATGGATAGAATTTACCCGGCCAGGTTGCGTTAGGATTAAACAACAGCAAAAATGTAAATATTCTTAGCACAAACGATAAATTACGATTATTGTGGACAGAAGTTACATTACTCGGCCTCAGCTTTGAAAATTATACCGCGGATCCTTTCCCAACTTTAGAAATAATTTTTTTTACGGTAATCGGATTGTGAAATTGATAAGGAAATTTGACATGTAATATTTCTTAATCTAACTACGGGCTTCGCCCCTAGGCTCGCTCCTCTGTTATGGCTAATAGTGAGGCGAGATACATAGGGGTGATTCTCGGGCGATATAACAGCTTCCATCCATTTACTGTTGTCACCCTTAATGCGAAGGGCGTTTTCATCACTGTTGAATTATCAGCTTTAAAATTCAATTAAACATAGAAAATTTAAGAGATAGACTTGAAATGAGGTTATATGATAAGAAACCTTTCAGCTTTCAGATGATGTAAATATTTTCTTTGTAAGATAAAAACTCGAGGAGCATCGATATTGCATCCACATAGGGGACGATATTTCTTGAAAAACTGTGTTTCATTTTTGATGAAAATATTAGTCTGTTTTAAAATATTTTTAAACAAATGAGGTCTAGTTTGAAAGAGAAGAGGTCTGTAGTCTTAGACTGTAAAAAGATCAAATTCTATGATCAGTTTTTGGCGAGTTATCGTAATCTAAAGATGAAAAAGTCAATATTTTCCACAAAACATACAATAAAAAAAACTTAAAGTCCGAACAAAGATGAGACATGTCTTACTTTGGTCCCCCATTTTTTTGCATCCATTGGTATTGCTCTCGATCCCATACTCCCAGTGGTTTCGGGGGAGATAGCGTGGCAAGCTTTTGACAGCGGAAGCGGGAGTTACTTTTTTATAGAATAGAGAGAATAGAGAGAAAACAATCATTGTGGAATTAAATGAATGCATGTCCTTCATAAAATGAATCAATGTCGTTTTAAATCTTTTTCAATATCAATGAAAAATCAGAGGTATATATTACTTCAAATATGAAATCTTATCTACCTGAAACATAAAAACAGCCAATTAGAAGTTGATTTACGAACTTTCATTAAACTAAAGTTTTATAATGACTGAAGAAAATGAAAGTACATCTAAATTTATTAAAAAAGACGTTCCGGTGTTTTCAACAAGCTGCAAAATCCTTTTAGAATTATTTTCAATGCAGGAATTTAAATTTTATATACGTTATTTGTATGCACATGGTTTAGGCGATATCGATATTGTGTATTATTGATGACTGATTTTGTGGTTCTCTGTCCAGTTGTTCATCTATACTTCTTAGAAAAGCAGAAATAGGAAACGGTATAGGAATAGGAAACGTTTAAAACAAATCTTTATGTTTTCCTGAAAGTTTACTTGAAATGTAAATTATGTTTCTATCATTTTAATGCGCATGCCCAAATCCTCATTGGGTTTTAAGTCGTCACCCTTTTTGTACCGGTAAAAGAGCTATTGAATTATAACATGCACAGTTATAGAGTATATAGCTCACTTCTACCCAGACTTGGGTGTATATAATTTGAAGTGGCACTCTAATGAATTTGATACAAACACAGTTTATACATGAAACAATGTTTATTGAATCGTTGCACATATAGAATTTGCTTTTACAGCAATAAGCATACGTACTACTTGTACGGAATACATATATTAACATTCAATAGAAATACTTTTTGCAATACTCACAAACCAGCAGAGAGTCAAACCAGCAGTACTGCCACGTAAACTTTGGGCCCCCTAAGCACTAGCGCCGGTTTAACACCTGGAACTGTTTACCTCGTAGCTCCCTCTCACTTATCTATCAACTTTAACAACACCTCTTCTTAATCAAGCTGCTTGGTATTTATACCAAGCGCGTATGCCGAAATTAGCATATCTCAAGCAGCTTCTTTAATTCATTCACTCAAAAGTTCGATTCTTGTGTATACCTTACACAGTTCTTAACTGACCCGCGAAGCTGAATTTGAGAGTAATGTTTTACATTACACTGAATATCATAATCTTATGATGCCTTTAAATAATCTACGTTCAGTATTGTAATTTCCGTTGTGATCTACCTCATTTTCACATTTCCATCATTTCCATAATTCCGTGTGATCTACTCATTTTCACATTTCCATCATTTCCATAATTTCCGTTGTGATCTACTCATTTTCACATTTCACATTTCCATCATTTTCCTTTCTTGTGTGTGTATGAGTTCCAAACATTAGGAAGGATAGTAATATGAATGCTATATTCGTATTTTGGGATCATTTAGTGAAAATGAGTTTGGTGACCATTTTAATATAACGTATATACTTCGGACCATAAGACCAGTGGCGTAGCAAAGGGGGGAGCAAGGGGGTCTATTATGCCCCGGGCGCAATGTAAGATCCATATATTATATTACTATATGTTTTCGAGGTGGATGCCAATATAAGGTCTATATATTATATTACTATATGTTTTTCAGGGGAGGGCCCCAATATAAGGTCTATATATTATATTACTATATGTTTTTCAGGGAGGGCGCCAATATAAGGTATACATATTATATTACTATATTATTTTGTGGGGGGGGGCGCCAAAATAAGGTCTATATATTATATTACTATATGTTTTAGGGGAGGGCACCAACATAAGGTCTATATATATGTTACTATATGCTTTTCGGGGGGGGGGAGTGCCAATATAAGGTCTATATATTATGTTATATGTTTATCGAGGGCGCCAATATAGGGTCTATATATTATATTACTATATGTTTTTCGGGGGGGGGGCGCCACAAAGGTATCGTACCCCGGGCGCCAATATAGGGTCTATATATTATATTACTATATGTTTTTCGGGGGGGGGGGGGGGCGCCACAAAGGTATCGTACCCCGGGCGCCAGTTACGCTCGCTACGTCACTGCATAAGACGTACCTTGTTACATAAAAAAAATCGGGGTGCATTAAAATTTGGTTCCGTCTTATGGTCCGAAGGTAACATTAAAATAAAAGTAATGCTTCATTATGTATATTACATATTTTATTTATTATATTTATTATATATATTTTTTATCTTTATTAACCCTTTAGCGGGGCGCGCCGATTTTTGGAACACCAGCAGGCGCGCGTGGCAACAAAGTGCAACGTTTCTTTCAACCTTGGTTATTCATTTTGTAGTACACTTTTTCTTTGAAATTGAAAATAATGATTCTGAGTTTTATGACAAGATATAAAATGTTGATAATATTGAGACATATTTATAATTAAAGGCTAAAGAATGCAGATAGAATCGTCTTATTTCAAAACTGTCCGGTTTGTTGGATCTAAGGACAACTTGCGAATAGATTCCTCTTATGTCCAAAACCCCCCAAAAATGAAATCGTCCATCTTCGTGATATGCGGGATACCGGTGTAATAGCTGCACATTGGATCGAGTACATCAACCTCTGATTTTGTCGTATTGTAATCCAGTATAATCGTTGGTTTACCACGGTTAAATCACGACTAACAAATGAATGGAAAGGAATACATGGGTCAGAAAATTAGACCTGCGTTAGAAAGGGTATAGCTAAATTAGAAACTGCTTAGAACATTCAAACCTTACATGTAAAAACAAAATATTCAAAATTACGAAAAATGTTGCACTTTATACACTGGCGCGCCCGCTGAAGGGCTAAGTAAGAAATTGAAAATATCTTTATATACCTAACAAAATACAAATATTCTTTTATAAAAATCCTCCATAAATGAGGTGCGTCTTATGGTCCGAAAAATACGGTAATTAATTGTATCCATAACTGAAATGTTGTGTTCAAGTTTATGTAGGTTCACCTCGAGTTACTTCCTATGCCATCTGCGAGACATAACTTTCATAATATTCAAGAAAGTCGCATCTCTTTTTATTTTTCCCTCCTGTGCTATATTACATTTACATCATAACTTTTCGATTCGTTTTTAGATTTAATCGGAAATTTAAGCAAAGAGGCAGATAACATTACAGCTCCCGTTCGTATTTACTCACCAGAATGCGTCAGAACGAAAGAAAGCCCGCTGAAAGTATCCGATTTCCCGCGGTCGTGAAATGGAGTGTGCCAAAATACATGTCAGCATGCAACTTGCAGTGGAGAGAAGTTTTCGATTCATCTAAGCGTGCGGGCAGTTTTTAATTTTTCTATTTTACAGCTTCTCTCCCAAAACTCCCCCTTTCTGAGGACTCGGTGATGTAATTACCTCTTAATCATCCGAATATGGAACTAACTCTCTTATTTCTCGGCTCTCGAGTGCCTTAAGTTTATCATTTGAAAGAAGCTTCGCTTTATTCATTCTCTTTCACCGAGCGAATCATTTCAGCTCTTAAGAGGAGAAGAAAATGATTTATGTGTTACAAAGGTGGACTTCGATTGAGCGTGGAGAATTAACAGGAAATCGCATTAATTATTTTAAATGCTCGAAATGTTTATTGATGTTATACCCTTTTTACCATGTTTTATTAACTCGCTTTCCTTGTTTGTTTGTGTGTGTGTTTGTCCAGTACAAATCTTGCAATCGATTTTTTAACTGACTTCCCGACTAGCTAGACATTTGAAACTTTTAGAATAGCTCAGCACACGATGACAATGCCTTCTTTTAATAATTTTAGCCCAAAAAATCTGCAAGATGGCGCTGTCGATCGAGTCAATTCTTGCCCTTTTGCGTAACGGCGTTTGACGATTTTGAAAACAGAATACATGTGAATTTAGTTTGTTTACAAAAATTATTGTGCGAAAAATTAAAAAAAAATTATAAAATTAAATTTTTATAAAGTCTGTGGATAGTGAAACGACTAAAAAGTGCTTAAATAAATAAAAGAAAGTGAAAAAACATAATTAAATGAAGGTTTGTGCAATTAACAGAGAATGTCCAAGTTTATGCGATTCAACAGAAAATTTAAAACGTGGTATATAACAAGTTCTTTTATCTTGTAATTATTTTAACTGTTATCGATGAAATATGAAATGCTGTTTATATATTTTTCCTTCGCTATGAGTAGTATTCAGGTCGTTTAACGTAGAATTCGTTCCTCCATAGCGGTTCGTGGTAAAAGCAAAATTGATGACGCTAAAACTGTCGTCGCGGAGTTATAAATCAAGAGTGGCAGAGTAGACATATGTAACTTATTTTCTTACCATCTACCTATTCTGCATAGAGTTATCACCTCATCTTCTCTTCGTATGTAGGAATTTTATTGTTAAAAAAAGAGAGGTAAGCAACGATACGTAATCCTACGTTAATACCCGCGGTAGTTTCGTTAGAATAGACTACCTGAATTTTTTCGTCTACGTTTATTTATTTGCTAACGTTAGCGTAGATGATATTGCAAATTTGAATTCTACTAAGTATGTTAAGCATTTTACTTGTTTTTGCGATAAAAAATATCATTTAGTGCGGGTATTTTTTATCGCAAAAGTAGACGTTTATATGTATATCTTTTATTGCAAAAAAATATGCGTTTATCGTATTTTTTTATTGCAAAAATATGCGTTTATATGTATATTTTATGATTGCAAAAAAATATACGTTTATTCTTATATTTTTATTGGCAAGAAATATACGTTTATAAGTATATTTTTTATCGCAAATAATATACGTTATACATTATAATTTTTATCGCAAAATATATGTTTATAAGTGCCGCCCACATGGCATAGTGGTTGGCCGTCGTGAGTTTCCACGCAGTGGGCTTGGGTTCAAATCAAGAAATGGGTTCAAATTAATCTTGGTTCAAATCAAGGCCTGGTCGCTACCGTATTGTCCCCTTAGGGAGGAGCAATGCGGCTCGCCTAAATGGTATTCCATAAAAAGTAGCCAGCAAACGTGCATAAGCGCTTAGCGTAACATAAGGCGAATAGCGCCCTTTACACGTACGCTCTTTCGCGAGTGCTTGGAGCGTACGTGATTGCGCGCGGGAAACTTGCAGTACGCTCAAAAGCAGCTTTCCCTTTCTCTCCGACACTGTTCACACGTGCACTCAATCGCACGGGATCGTGGTTTCACGCGGGAAGAGGTGTACGTGTAAAGGGCGCTATTGTCTCACCGTCTCACGACAAGTGTCTCCGCATTAGATAGAAGAGTGTTTATACGCAGTCGTTGACATTTAATTATACAAATGGTTAGAGAGACGCTGTTAACCTTTATGGTTGTGATCCGACAAATCATTATCTTGTAGAAGTAATCATAACTGTAGAACCAACTCTTATTTACATCTGGTTTATTGACCACATTAAAATCTTGGTTAAATAAATCATTCACAAAGTTTCATTCCGACGAACATAATACACTCATGAGAGCAGGGCTCATTATTCAAAGTCCGTACGAGACCCTCTCTCTCTCCCTCCTGTACGCGTGGCGAACCTTTCAGCAGCCCAAGTCTATTCTCTCCTTCATTCGCAACCGCGTCGTTATTTATGGATTCTTCTCAGCCCTTTCTCGAACAATCTCGAATACCGGACCTTTTCCGGTTCTGCCCTCTGCAGACTACCTATGGTGAATTTCTTTCCCGACCGCACTTCCCTTGGAAAAGCGCGCCGCTAATGGGTTTCACAGATCATTCTAAATGACTTGCATTGTCGCACATCTCCAAAGGTGTATATTGTTCGACACCTGTTTGCGTTTATTTTGGGCTTATTGAAGACGCTATTACTCACCTTCATCAATTCCACTTAAGAATGGGAGACGAGAGTCTGACAGACGCATAACATGCGCATATCAGGTTAATAAAATAATTTGATTTTCAAATCTTTTATTCTTTCTCTCATAGGATCTTTATAAGTGACACTAATATTATAAGCGCTTCCGAGGCTCGTCCGTGGATAGTATGCTTTAATCCAGGAAGTATAATTACCTAGCTGGTAATCTGGAGGTTCAGGGCCTGACCTTGCGTTAAAAGGAATATAATAAACGAGACAATATTAAGTAACTTATCCAGACAGTGCAATTGAATTATTTACAATTATTTAACTGTGTTAAGATTTTATTTACGCAAAATAATTAAACCTGTAGTGGACAGTGTCATGTCGAGCTCTGAGATATACATCAATAGAATATAGTTGTTATAAATTTAACACTCTGCTGGGTTCGATCTTCAGTCAGAGTCGCGTAAATCAACTAAATTTAACTCTGAGGAGGCACCGTCGATCCACAAGTTATAAATTTTCCTCACTTTTAAATTTTATTGTACCAATTTGTCTTCTAATCGCCATTCATCGAGACTATGTGTTTCAGGGAAGAGTTAAAAAAATTAAAAACTGTTGATAATAGTAATAATAGTAATAAATGATTGTCCATAGCGTAGTAAAAAGTGACAAATGTTTCTCCTCGTGTCCAGTTGCAAGCATGATAGTAAGACGTGATAGTTAATGCTAGTATTTTCGGATAAGTATAAAGGAACTGATGTCAACGCTTTTTCAGGCATGGCTTAATTTTTTTTTTAACGACTAAAATCTATGCATATAAAACAGTTCCGTAACTGACTGACACAACGACTGAAACAACGCACAGACCAAACCGCTGGACCTAAAGGTCTGAAATTTTGCATGGAGATTCTTCTTATGGTTTAGGGGTGCACTAAGAAAGATTTTTGAAAAATTCTTCTTAGATTTTTTAAAATTAAATTTTTAAGCTGATTTTGTAACT